>JARFIW010001687.1:0-173342 GCA_036346225.1 Platerodrilus igneus | reverse complement strand
AAATAGAAGGTAAGCGATCAAAAGAGAGTTTTTGAAATGTGTCACATTTAAAAACGCGAAGACCATAAATAAAAGGACAGATATAGATCAACTAAACTGTATATACACGTATCTACTTAATTTCAAACATAGAACTAACTTAATTAAACCACGAGTATAACACAGAAACACATACGTGTGCATACACACACACACACATGCACACACACATTCACACATACCCACACACATCCATGCACATTCAACATACCCACACCCTATCAAGACAGGTTTAAACTACAAATGACCTGATAAGAAGATCAGGTATTGTCAAAATTATAAAGGAATTATCGTTTAAGGTTATTTACAGTTTAATGTTCACAAGGCAAATAGTTTATAGTTCACAGTTTTAAATGTTTTATTGTTCAATTTTGAATTGGATGTATACTTTAAGTTTTATATAGTTCAATGACATTGATGTGCATTCAACCTCAATTTAGTAAGTACCTATTGTATATTGCTTGATGTCCATAATGATGTTTTTGTAATTTCTTTGATAAAGGTTTTAAATAAACCGAAAGCTTAGAATATAATAAAAAGTACGCTTGAATAACCAGCTGACCTACAACCTGCTAATATCATTCAATATATTCAAATCAGCAAGGTCGTTATACTACATAACATATATATATATATATATATATATATATATATATATATATATATATATATATTGCTGTGATTCACCCTTTTAGTCAACAGGAACTGGTCCTTTCTAAAAAAAAACATTCGAGCCCCACAGATTGGGCGTCAAGAATTGCTGTGATCCTCGTATTTCCGGTACAATCTCCTCTGATATTAGATCTCTTACCTGAATATCGCCTCTTGACTCCTTCCGCCTCGGCAGCTCACCTAGATAAAACTTTCATCCTCATTCATAAAAAAAACACATTCCTACCACAAACATCAACGTTAACTCTATTTACACCACTATTCACAATACAGTAAAATTTCAAAATTAAATTTTAGCATAAATTTCAGCATCTTAAAATTTCAAGTTCAAATTTGTCATCATTTTAATTTGCATCCGGAATTAGAGTCCTTGTAGGATGCATACTAATTAAGTAAACAATATTTGCAGACCTGAGTCTGAATAAAAGGGAGCATCTCCCACCCCTTTACGTTAATTTAACAGGTTAGTCTAATTGAGCTCAAAGACAGACCCAAATTTTCATCATAATCAAAAACATAAACCTGATAAATACTCCTTTCTACTTATACAAGAAAATTTTACCTTAAAATTAAAAATTTGTTGTTTATACAAATTTACTACTGTCCATTTTTATCAAACAAATTATAAAATATTCAACACACACCAAAACATCTAAGATCGAACAAAAATGCATAATTTACCTGAAGGTTAATGCACTCGTGGCTCCAATGTACATCGTCCTTGCTAATTCCCCCATTCCAGCTGGTTTATGTTTACGTCTTCGGATTTCTGGCCGCCTTTAAAATTTGTCTACACCACCATTCGTCTAAAAGGTTTCAGGGCTTCTCAGGAACTCATCTAGGTATATCAAACTCTTGTTTTGTGGATCCAATCACGTTTACGAATAACATTTGATTACTAACACTCCCAAAAAATAGCAATGAAATTCATAATTCTTTCACGCTATACCAAAACTGCATACTTCTATTTATTTATTTATCGTTACTAATTTGGATAATTGGTACAGTAATACCCGCAAATATAACTAGACTTTATTACCTTTATTTATCTTCTCTAAGTGTACTAATAACTTTTATCGTAGCACGTAATCACCACGTAGTCTACTTAAAGTATCGAATAATCAAAAATAAAAAGCAAAACTGTTTGAAGTATCGAATAAAATCAAAAATAAAAGAGAGCGAAACTCCTATCAGCACGGGATTAAATAATGGCTCGCTTGCAAGTCAAATTTGTCCCGCGACGGACGATTTTAAGAAATTCGCATTCTATTTTCCCTTCCGATGTCTCGGCACAATGATTCTACTGAAATTTGCACTCGCCCGAGTTGACATCTAAGAAATTTACACACGCTTCGCAACACGTCCGAGAACAACTAATTAATTTTACACACCAACTGATATGCTTTCCTTTCATCTATTCATTCTTCCATACTTTGATTTTCTACAAACCACATTACCATTCTTTCTCCATTTACTACCCTAATCTTCCAGTTTTCCACCTTTCTTTCTGCGTCCAAATAAGTTGTACACCTTAATCAAATTCTTCTTCATTCCACCCCACCATGCTTAAACCTGTAATTTCCAAAATTAGTATCTCTGAAAGATCCTATTATTCAGTTAAACTACCTCTTGACGGCCTCCTTGCCAAATTCAAATTTACAACAAACTTCCTTTAACCATAACCAAATTGGGTAAATTGCAAATTAAATAGATTTAATTCACTCATAAAATTTAATTTCTTCCTTCACCGATTAAATCCTTTAAAACCCTACTTTAAATAATACCTATTGCCTTTAAAAAGCTTTTCCCCTTTTTAAATTGTTTATCTTATTCAACAATTCCCACATTTTAATTTATCCGTAAACTTTAATCCATCTATTCAAATTTTCCTAGCTATTTGTTAAAGGCTTTCCTTTGTTAAAATTAAATTTATCAAAAAATTCTACACTAAAATTCTAATTCC
Organism: Platerodrilus igneus; assembly: GCA_036346225.1. NCBI lineage: Eukaryota > Metazoa > Arthropoda > Insecta > Coleoptera > Lycidae > Platerodrilus > Platerodrilus igneus. Next base: position 170,668 of record JARFIW010001687.1, on the reverse strand, counting down.
CATTTAAAAATTCCCTAACCATTTAATTAAATTTCAGCCTTTTTTTCTCAAAATTAACCAAAATTCTAAATTTCCAAACAATTATTCTCTGTATGTCATCCTTCAAAATTTTTTATATCTGATTCTTCATTAAATTTTCTAACCCTTAAATTTCTAATATTTATAAACTGTTTCAAGTAATTACCTATTACACTTATCCATTCATTTCTTTAGTACCAAACTACTACATTTTCCTATCTACTAATTAATATCTAAAAACGTATAACTAAAATTATTTAATCTCAACAAATTTTAATTGGATGTAATCAAGTCGTCTATTAAATTTAATATCTAATTTTCTTTTAATAAAGGACAATTTTTACTCGTTTTAAAACTCTTCATTTTCCATTAAAAATTCCCGGATTTCCGTTTCCCACAATGATATGTTTCCATGATCCAATTAACTCGCCAAACCCGTTTAAACTTACCCTGTTATTTTTAATTTCCCATTTCCTAATCCCTGCCTTCGTTCCACAAAGTCTTACTTCTCTTTTGTAATCCTTCTTAAATCCCTCTTTCCACCTAATTTTAATTCCTTAATCATTTAATGTTTAGTTCAAATTTTTAACCCCATTTTACTTCTCTTTAGTAGGAAATTAAATAATTTAAACTTTAAAAATGCTTTTTTTGCTCCGTTTAATTAATCTTTCTCTTAAATTTCTATTCTTCCCTTTAAAGTATTATCTCTAAGTTTAATTCCGTGCCTTTCTTATTTTCACTCTTAACTGTGTTAAATTCCAAACCTTTTTAACTATCTTTTAATAGCTTACTCGTCTTAACCGATATCCTTTATCCTTCTTTCCATATTCTGCTTTTTGTTAAATGTCTTAATATTTTTCCCCTTTAATAAATTTCATTTTGTTCAAACCCTTATTACCAAATTAATCAAAAAAAATTTAAAAATTTTCTCCTAAACTATTTTTAATTCCAACCAAATTTTACACCTATCCTAATTCCCACCATTCCAATTCTTTTAAAAGTATTAACCTTTTTTCCACACCTATTACATCTAATTCCCTACCTTCCAATTCCTACTTCAATTCCTTACATCCTCCTATATCCTCTTTTATCTTCCTAACTCTACTTTTCAAAGAATATAACTTTCCTGTTTTTCTTTAATAATTCCTCAAAATTTTTTAAATTTTAAAAATTTATTTTCTCCAAAATTTCCCCTTAATTTTAAATTTATTTTGGGTCCCTGGCAATTAAATAATAGGGGGCCCCCCAATCCGAAATAAAATGGGAGATTTTTAAAAATCCCCTTTCAAATTTAAAGGGTTGGGGTTTTGTCAAGTTAAAACCCTACCTTTCTAAGCGGGAAAATTAAATTTTCAGAAAAAACCGTTCCTTAACCTTTGTGGCAAAATATTAAAATTTCAAAATTTAAAAATCTATTTTGTCAAAATCCTGTTTCCCTTTTCCATTTTCCATTGTCCTTCTCCCTTGCTCTCTCCTTTAATTCCCCTTCCTTTTTTCCGTCTCTCACTTTCCTTTTCTCCTAAATTTTTCCTCTTCCTAGTTTGGCTTCGGTTCTCCTTCCCTACTTTTCTCTTCCTCTGTTCAATTCTAAAACCTGTCCCAAAAATTCAAATTTTTCCTTTCAAACCAACCATTTTTTTTTTCCTTTTCCTTTCACAACAACGTCATAATTTTTATCCAAAATTTCCACTTTTAATTTTTAAGGCCCGGTTTTGTTTCAGTTAAAAGTTAAATATTTGATATTTGTGTCCAATGGGAATTAATTTTTGGCCAAAAATTTCATAATTTTGAACCCCCAAACTCCTTAAATTTTTATCGTTCCATTTCCTTTGGAATTAAAATTGTTTAATTTTTTCTCCGATTGCTATGTTTCCTTAATTAAATCCATTGCTTCCAAAATAAACCTTACGTTTGTTTAGTCTTTTCAAAACCACTAATTTCTTATTTTAAAAAATTTTGGATTTCCTTTACGCCATAAATTTCAATTTGTCTGTCCCATTATTTGGAATCCCCTTAAATTAATTTAATTTAATATCCAACTCCTTCTCCCTCCTAATGAACTTTGGCTTTTCATATAATTTATTTTCTTTAAATCGAACCCTAAATGTCCTTTCCTTTCAAACCTAATTTTTTATTATTAATTTTTTTCCCATTTTCACTCTTTTTTAAATTTTATAAATTTGAATTCCATTTTCCCATTTCAAATTTTCTTAATTTTCCTTATTTTCTTCCTTCCCCCTTATATTTTGTTAACTCTTCTTTTCCCGTTTTAATTTTTCCTTTCCTTTCTTCTCAAACTCCTTCTTTTTCTCTTTTAAATTTAACCTCTGTTCTCCATTTTTTCCTTCCAAAATTAAATGAATTATTACCCCTTCCTTTACCCTTATTCTAATCTATTTTCTCATTGCAAACTTTTACCCCAAAAAAACTTTACCTTAATCAAATTATTCCTAATAAGTTATCTTAACAAAACAATTGTTCAAATATTGTTCCCAAAACGGTAAATTTTAAAACAACCCCCAAACCTAAGCCACGGTTTTAATCTGTAATTCCTTTTTCCTAACTCCTAATAATCCTTTATTCCTTCCCTTCCCTCCACCCTTTCCAAATTCTCCCTTCTAAAAACACTCCAACTAACTTAACAATATTACACAATAAATTTTTAATTTCCAAAATTTCATCATAATTAATTCAAATTTTTTTTAAATTCTTCCTTTTAATCCTTCAATTGACTTTATGCAATTTCAACAATTTAACCGATTGTTTTAGCTTCAAAACGTTTGTAATTTCCATTAGTCTATTGCCTTCATTATCTAAACCAAAATCTCCTTTCTACTTAACAAAATTTTCCTAAATTAAATTTTTGTTAAAAATTTATATTTTCCATTTTCTTTATTAAAACCCCATAACAACATTAATAAAAAGCTAATCCTGGGTTAATTCGTGTCCTGTAAACCCTTTAATTTTCTTCCCTTTTTTTTGCCAAATTTTCATATTTTCTAAAATTCCTTTAGGTCTTTTAAACCTTTTTTGTTTTAAATTTGGTTAGAACCATGTTTAATAAATGATTAAATCAAACTTAGGATTAAATTCTCCATCATTAAATTATTTTTTAATAATTTTTAATTGACTATTCCAATTTATCTAAATCTTTTTTATTCATGACTAATCAAATTAAAATAATTCCCATTCATAAAATTATTTTAATTAAAAATTTAATAAATTAACATAATCCTAAAAAAATTCTGGTTTAAATAATTTCCGCAAATTTATTTTCCCATCCAATTTTAAATTCCTTCCCTATTCCTGAATTTTCCAATCTCCAATTGACTCCCTTCCTAACCTGATCCTACCCTAGTCCTTATTCAACTTAATTTTATAACCCTTTTAATTTTACTGCTTATTTTTTTCAACCTTTCAATCATTTTAAGTTCAATCATTAACTTACTCGTTTTCTTTTCCTCTAACATTTTAAATTCAGTATCTTTATAAAATTCCTTATTTTCCCTTTCTTTAATTGTATCTTCCTCTTTATTTTCCAGTTTTTTCTCAACGTTAATTTGTTTATATTCTCCTTCTTTCAATTTTTCAATTATTTTACTTAAGATTAAATTTCCTTAATTCCTTCTCTTTTTAGTGTCCTATTACTTCCCTTTTTTCGTTCTCTTAAATAAGTTTCCCTTTATACCGTTTTTTACTTTAAATTTTCCCCTTTTCAAACACCGTATTTATTTCACCCACTACTATTCTTTACAACTCAAAAATTTAAATATTCCTAATTTAATTCTCATTTTAAAATTTTTACCATTTTCTATTTCGATCTAACCTTGTTTAAAAATTTATCTTACCTTATCAACTATTTTTCCCCTATTCAATAACCATTTCAAACTAATTCTCAATTCCTTATTTTCTTTTCAATCTCCTAATTTAATTTTACCTAACTCTATTTTAAAATTCTTTAATTAACAAATTAATTGCATTCCTAAAAAAATTTCTACCATAACATCGTTTCTTTCTAAAATTTTCCTCTTTCCATTTCTTACTTTATCCATTTATTCTAATTTTACGATTATAAATTTTATTTCAAACTGTTTTCATTTAAATTTATCATTTTTCCTAATGATAACTTTATCTACCTGTTCAACCTTATCTAATTTAACTCCCAACTCTTTCTTTTTAAATATCTAATTAGTCACTAACTCTTTCTTTATCTAATTTAAAATAAAATGTTACCTTTATTAATGGCCATTTCCTACTTAAATTTTTGTTAACCTATTTTACTGTCCTTTTGTATAAACTTTTTAAATTCTTACTTTTTCCTAGAGCCTTCCCTTATTTTCCTTAAGTCGTTTGACTCTCCTTGGCTCCATAATCGAAATTTTGTCAATTCATTCCGTTAGTTGTTCTTATTCTTTCCTCCCTTTCATTTTCAACCATTTCCTCTAAATTTCATTGCATTCATAAATTCTTATATATATTTGTTTGTGGATTCACGTTTCGTCATATTTCCAAATCAATTCTAATTTAAATAATCTTCACGCCTAATCCTCTAATTTTAAATTTTTTCTTCTACCGTACTATTTCCCCACCTTTACATTTCCATTTTCCAACAAAAACTTATTCCATATTTTTTCCTAAATTTCATTTTATTTCTTAACTAAACACTTTACTTGAAATTTTCAGTTAAATAAGAATTTTGGATCGTTAATGGAACTTTTAATCAAATCCTCCATTTCCCAACCGATTGTTTAATTGTTGATCTCTATTTCATTTTCCCTGAATCCATTTTGAATTCTCATTCTATATCCCTTCCTTTTCCACTCCTTTCTCGAATTTATCTTATTCCTTTTCTTTAAATTTAACACCTTCCGCTAACACCCTAGACCTTTCCTATTAATTTTCACAACCTACATTATTTCCCAACTTCAATTTTCCTCCATTTCATACGCTATAAACTTCTAATTCTAATTGCTCCTGTCGCTATTTTATACTTATCCGACTTTCTTTCTAGCCATTGCATCCAATGCTCAGACTTGTATTTCCACTATTCGCATCTTCCTACATGATTCACCTAACATCTCATTACTCATTCTCGTTTCCTGACTAAAATTCCCTAGTTCTAACTAACCTCCTAACGTTAACTCCTATTCCTCCTTCGTCTTAAATAAACAAATTTTAGCTAATTCGACTATTTCAAAAATCTTGACCATTTTCTCCATTCTTTTTTCAAAATCATAAAATCTTCACACATACCTATAAATCACATCGTTCACTTGTCATCGTATTATCCTAAAAAGAACTCCTACAATTCATACTTCCTCAAAACTTTTATTCACTTTAAAAAACTCTTTCTAAAGCTTAAAATTTGTCAGCCAAATTTCTTTCCTTTTCAAATCAATTTAGATTTACAAAACTTTAAAACATTTCTGAGAATGACTTGATATCCACTATGCATAAAACAATTCATTAATTACCATTTCACATTCTAAACGTAAAACTTAACAATTATTTAAAATTTCAATTTAGATTTCTAATCATTGTAATTTGTAATTATAATCACTTTAGAATACATAAATCCAAATCATATTTAATCCTTTGTAAGACTACTACATTCTTATGTAATATTACATTTAGTTACTTAGTATCGCTAATTTTCTAACAACATAACCTAAAATCTTTCAATATCACAAATATTTATCTAAATACTACGATAACTTCACTATATATCAAGAAATTTAATGTATTCACTAACAATAAGTCAACCAATATATTACATTGAAATGGTACGATCATTCAACTTTACTGTCTTTAACTTCGCATTTATCTTTCGAATTTCTAATCCCGATTCTTAAAATTTACACACGCTTCGCAAACGTTCGAGACAACTAATAATACACACCTATCAGCTTTTTCATTTCCTTATTTCAATTATTCCCAATCATATTACATGAAATTCATTCTTTTACATTTCCATTTCTACATTCTCTCCATTCTTTAAAATTTACTAATGCTCATCCGAGTTCGAACTATACTTTATGTTCATTACTCATGCTCTTACTTCATCATATATCCCGTAGTTTTATTCGAATATCAAACATACTGTCTTTCAGTTCGATTACTAAACTAAGTTAGCACTCATCGACGTTATGTCCTTTAAGTAAGTTTCCCATGAAGTTTTAAGCAAAGTTAATTATATTATGTCAAACTGAACATTAATTCTCGCATTATAAATCCAGAAAATCGTAACCTATTTCTAGCTTAATTAAAATGTAATTTCTAATTTAATCTATTACAATTACATTCATCTTCATGTCATTATATTGAAACCGTACTTCTTTAATTATTTAATGTTAATCATTCACTGTGTCTAATTACATTTCCAACTGCTTTATATACATTTTTACTTATCAGACAATATACAACTCTATGTTTAGTTAATCGAGAATCTTTCTTCATTCATTAATGATTTCCCTATTCCATCTTAATTACATTATAAACAATTACTTTTATTCCTTTCTAAATTCCAGTTAACTATTATTTCCCAATTTTATACAATAATCCATACTTAATTTTCATTCAACTTACATCTTAGATCAAACAATTTAAAATGTTACTCCTATACCTTATTATTCTAATATTTCCATTTGAAAATATTTACACTAGTCTATACCATTCCTTCTAATTCAACCTATGTTTAGTAATGATAATTATCCTAATCATCATTAAGTCTATCCATTAATCCTATGTGCTATTATCCTACCTAACTTTTACTATTTCATGAACTCAATCCCTATAATCTATATCTTTTGATCTAATTTAAATCTATTCTTATACAAATCTCACTTAACTTCTATTTTCCCTAATCCCTTCCAAATTTAACTTACTAATTGCATAAAAAATTTACATTTCATTATTTCCTACTCATCTCTAAATTCCTTAATTTCCTATTCTCACTGTGCATTCACTGTATGCATATATCTACTATCCCATCTCACCTGTTAAATCCGAACCCCTGTCTACTTAATGGATTTCACACATTTCTTCCCTGTTAATGGAGTTCCTGGAGCCGTTTATTTCGTCCTAATTTTAATTATGTTCTGTCTGACGCAAGGTTCGAAATTCTAAATTTAGGACAAACTTCCGCAATCTAGCCATGTGTAATTGGATTAATTTTCATCAAATTCGATTTCTATTTCGTCTATGGGTTAATCGTTCGTTGGCCTGTTTCATTTCCGGTTTCCATAATGATCGTCCTCTAATTCTGTTCCTGTCTTACTGTCCAATTCTTCGTTTATGTCCTCGTTCTATCAATTGTTCTTCTGCTGATATTGTCGTCGTCTTCCATTTACGTCAATTCTCGCGTCTTCGTCACCTCTGTCATGTCTATTCTTGTCCTTTACCCATGTTCTATCCTGTAACATATTCAATCCGTTATTTCAAACGTGCATTTTCAATTGTAGCCTTTTGATCCATGCTAGTCATTATAGTTTTGCCTCGATTTGTGCCTGATTTTCTGCCTGTATCTCATCCGCAATTCTTAATTTCCTATAATCTCAGCTCTCCTGTACTGATCCTTTGTTCGTGTTAATCCATATTTGTTTCTTCCAACCAAATATTCCAGTCTTCCCTAAATACCAGTGCTTTCTATTCTAAGTTATCGTATTTGTATAGTCATTTTCACTAATTTCTTAAATTTGATAAATTTGTATTTCCGTTGCCATAATTTGTCCTATTGCAATTTATTTCTGATCAATCCCGAACTCTATTATCACTCTTCTAACTCCAATTCGCCTCAATGATCGTTACTAGTGTTGTCTTATTTCTGTTCATCCAAAATCTATCTAATTCCATCTTCCTGTGATGCTATTTCTCACATTTCTACCATTATTCCTGATTACTTTACTCGTCAGAATTCATTTAAATAGACCTGCTCATTTTCGCATCCTGTTCTACTTCGTTATCTTTCTAATTGCTTCTACCCTTCACCTTTCATCGTTACTTCAATTCTTTAATTCTCTATCTTCTCACAAATACCATTTCCTACTAACTTTCCATCCTATCAACCTTATTCCTCTCATGTCTAATTGCATCCCTTTCCTATTCGCTTGCCATCTTTAATCTTACCTCAATTCTACAGCTCAAATTTTTCACCTGTCTAATTCAACGCTCCTTTTCACATTCAGCCTCATGTCATGCTAATCTGTCTCGATTCGTTCATCTCCATTTAACTCTTTAGACGTCCTCTACATCCTTCGCCTCAAATTCTGATCAAACTTGCACTCATGTTCTAAAACCTTGACACTCAACTTCCTCTATGCTCTTCCTCCATCTGTAAAATTCTCATATATTAAACTTTCCTAATCACATCAACTTACTCATTAACACTAAAATTATCATCATTCATTAAACATTACATTCCAATTCAGTATCTAAAATTTGTACATATTCAATATAATTCATTTAAACTTGAAATTGGCAAGTTCTCTACGTAACATATTTGCACCGATTGTCTATATCCTTTCACTTTTTCCTTGACTAATGCCCTTTATTTACACATCTCCTAATTCATTCAACATCTATAGAATCTTGATTTTGGAATTCAAAATTTGTATAACAATCATTCAAAAATCTTATACATCGAACAACCTGAATATATCATATTCAAATCATTTATAGTATCTCCAACGTACTTTTATTATTACGTATACGCAATTGTAATTTTTTCATTATTTCATAATTCTAGATACTATTATTCCGTAATATACTATACTATTACTAGTACGAATATCACGTGAAATCACAACTTAGTATGAATAATCAATAAAATAAAATTTAAATCGAACTTAAATTTCAAATAATGGCGCATCAATATGCCGCTTTCTAATTATCTGTCCTGCGTCATTTATCGGCATTATTTCCCCGATTACTAATCTCGATGTTGCATCAAAATGATTTAGAAATTACACGCCGAACACTATCAAGATTAACACACGCTCATGAATCCCCTATTGCATTTATTTACCTCACTGAACTACTGTTTCACCCTGTGCTCTTATTTCACTTCCATAGTCTTTATTTTCAAATTCCTTCTCTTGCTTAACCATACTCCTCTTCTTACAACTCTGCTTTTCTTACTCAACTAGCTCTATGCATCTATCTTAGTTTCACTATTCGATTATCTTACTCATTCTATTTATATGCTTTCGTATTTTCAGTATTATGTATTGAAGTTAAATATTAAATTAACTCTTAAACGTGACTTCATTGAATTTACACTTATTCTAAAAATTAAAAATTATTTATGCTCACTTTTAAAGTAATTATTATAAATTTACTTATTCTTCAACCTTATTTATTATTCTCAACTAATTGTGTTTAAATTACATCTAATATTATATTAACCTATGTTTAGAATAAACTTGATATACTATTTTAACATTATTAGACAATATAAATCCTATTTTAAAGTAATGACAAATTACCAAATGCCTTTAATGAAGCGTATTATTACCCAAGCGTCCTAATAAATTAATTTGATACTAATTATTTTACCGTTTAAATTATTATGTTTAATTAATATATATATTATATATATATATATTATATATATATTAAATGTTATTGATAAGTAGTTTATTACAGGTAAGTGATAATATATGATATAAGTAATAATATATATATATATATATATATATATATATATATTATTCGATATAATGATAGGATTAATGTTTGGCCACACTGTATTTTCGGATGGCATATTGTTCCCTAGAACCTGCAAACTCTCCTTAAATTTTCCTGTAATCAAGTCGTCCCTAATCTGATCCTGTTTGTGATCACTCCAGTAATGTTGTAAAATTTGTTTTCAAAGTTCTGATATGTGTCTATGTCCTGTCCTACTAAATTATACCATGCTTCCGCGTTGTCTTTCAATAAAGCCTTTATCGTATTTAGTTTAGTCTGTTCGTCGAATAAATTTCCCACTAGATTTCTTACGCTATTAATAAAAATTTGTGGATTTACCCTGTTATCGCCATAAAATTTCATATGTTGATCCAATGATACGCCACCTGTATAAAATCTGGGACCATCCCCGTTAAACTTGACATGTTATATTTAATACTACCAACTTCGTTCTACCCTGCCTAACTGATCCCTACATGAGTCCGTTACTTCAGTCATTTTATATTTATCTCTTCTTCACAAAAAATACGTACTTCGGACCTGAAATGTCCCATTTCCTGTCGAAGACCTGTAATGTTTTTCTCATTTCTATCAACCCTACTTTCTACTTCCCCCATTTTCACGGTAAGACTATTTTTAAATTCTGTAAATTCTTTAGTAGGTTGCTCAATTTTTCCGCTTATCTGTTCTAATTTTCGGTTAGACTCCTCCCTCGCTCTATTCGATTCTTCCCTAGCTCCATTATATTCATCGCTTAGCTGTTCTAATTTTCGGTTGGACTCCTCCCTCACTCTATTCGATTCTTCCCTAGCTAATCGCATTTCCTCTAACATTCTCATCATTAACTCACTTCCTGTTTCTCCTGACTCCGTCTTAGACTGATCCCTACTACCTCCTGCTTCTTCCTCCATTTCTGCTTCTGTCGTCTTAAATAAAGCACTATCACTGCTTCCTATTTCCACCCCTTGACTTCGAAGCCACTCTTTTCTCTGCATCCGTCACACTTTCCACCCCCACACATGCCTACACACTTCTTTCACACACCTACAAAAAATATTCACACTCAGCTCCTAATTTCAGGGTCGTCAGTTTCCTAAAACAGTTACACACTCTCTGAGATTCGAGCCCTCACGTTCGGGTCGCCAAGAATGTTGTGATTCACCCTTTTAGTCAACAGGAACTAATCCTTTCTAAAAAACCATTCGAGCCCCACAGAATGGGCGTCAAGAATTGCTGTGATCCTCGTATTTCCGGTACAATCTCCTCTGATATTAGATCTCTTACCTGAATATCGCCTCTTGACTCCTTCCGCCTCGGCAGCTCACCTAGATAAAACTTCCATCCTCATTCATAAAAAAAAACACATTCCTACCACAAACATCAACGTTAACTCTATTTACACCACTATTCACAATACAGTAAAATTTCAAAATTAAATTTTAGCATAAATTTCAGCATCATAAAATTTCAAGTTCAAATTTGTCATCATTTTAATTTGCATCCGGAATTAGAGTCCTTGTAGGATGCATACTAATTAAATAAACAATATTTGCAGACCTGAGTCTGAATAAAAGGGAGCTTCTCCACCCCTTTATGTTAATTTAACAGTTTAGTCTAATTGAGCTCAAAGACAAACCCACATTTTCATCATAATCAAAAACATAAACCTGATAAATACTCCTTTCTACTTATACAAGAAAATTTTACCTTAAAATTAAAAATTTGTTGTTTATACAAATTTACTACTGTCCATTTTTATCAAACAAATTATAAAGATATTCAACACACACCAAAACATCTAAGATCGAACAAAAATGCATAATTTACCTGAAGGTTAATGCACTCGTGGCTCCAATGTACATCGTCCTTGCTAATTCCCCCATTCCAGCTGGTTTATGTTTATGTCTTCGGATTTCTGGCCGCCTTTAAAATTTGTCTACACCACCATTCGTCTAAAAGGTTTCAGGGCTTCTCAGGAACACATCTAGGTATATCAAACTCTTGTTTTGTGGATCCAATCACGTTTACGAATAACATTTGATTATTAACACTCCCGAAAAATAGCAATGAAATTCATAATTCTTTCACGCTATACCAAAACTACATACTTCTATTTATTTATTTATCGTTACTAATTTGGATAATTGGTACAGTAATACCCGCAAATATAACTAGACTTTATTACCTTTATTTATCTTCTCTAAGTGTACTAATAACTTTTATCGTAGCACGTAATCACCACGTAGTCTACTTAAAGTATCGAATAATCAAAAATAAAAAGCAAAACTGTTTGAAGTATCGAATAAAATCAAAAATAAAAGAGAGCGAAACTCCTATCAGCACGGGTTTAAATAATGGCTCGCTTGCAAGTCGAATTTGTCCCGCGACGGACGATTTTAAGAAATTCGCATTCTATTTTCCTTCCGATGTTTCGCACAATGATTCTACTGAAATTTGCACTCGCCCGAGTTGACATCTAAGAAATTTACACACGCTTCGCAACACGTCCGAAAACAACTAATTAATTTTACACACCAACTGATATGCTTTCCCCTCTCATGTTTGCATCTTATTTCAACCTTACTCGCCAATCTAGTCTGTTCGTTCTATCTAAAACCTGTGCTATTGTTTTACATTCTTCCCCTCATTTAACTGCTAATGCATTCCATCTCGCTGTCTTTATACCACAAACTCGCTTTCTTACTTGCACTCATATACCTTGAAGCTTATCGACTATCATATACATCGTTATTCTTGCAGGTGTTCTGAGTTCTAACACGCTGAAGGCTCTTACGTGACTTCCCCATGTCTTTTATAATTTCTCAATAGTTTTAGTACTTGGAAAGATTAAATTAAATACAAATTGAACATTTTCACTCTGCTTCTTTTTATAGAAAGCGTCCAGTGAATAATCTAACCCCTTTATTTCTAACGAAACGCTTAAATTTTATGCTCCACGGTTTTAATAATGCGTATTATCTAATGAAATTTTACATTACTTCCTTCAACACGTTGATTATGATTATGTACAAACCCTACATTCTAATTGAATGATTTAAATCTACACAGTAGGCCTTTAATTAAGCGTACTATTTTCCACTGCTTTGATATACATGGTGTTTAACATTATCTAGACAATATAAACCCTATGTTTAGAAGTAAATGACGAATTTATCCAATATGCCATTAAATGAAGCGTATTATTACCCAAAGCGTCCTTATACACGGTGATTAAAATTATTTGATGTCGTTAATTAATTTTCTACCCTGTTCTAAATTAGAGTATTTTCCCCCAATTTGAATACAAATAATCCCACTTATTTGAATTCAAATATGAAACATCTAGACTGCAAAAAAAATTATAAAAAAAATTGTCTATCTCCCTATACACTTATCTTTCTAACTTATATCCAATCCTAAAAATATTTACACCTATCCTATATCCCTATCCTATTCCTAACTCTCACCTAATTTTATAAACTGAAATTATCCCTAACTTCATCCTACTTATCCATCTAATCCTATATACATCCTATATACCTATCCTATTCCTAACTTTTAACCTATCTTCACTATACTCACTTACACCTACCTAATCCTATATACCTCCTATTCTTATTCTATTCCTAACTCTCCACTAATCTTATAAGAAATATCTACACTTAACCTGTCTTATTTTCTTCCTACATTATTCTCAAAAATTTCTATATTAATAATTGGCAAACATAATTTTTACTCAGTTTCTGACTCTATTTCCTCCTCAATTTTGAAAAATTCACGTGGATGTTCATGCAGGCGTCGCCGTGGATCAATGTAGTAAGCGTAAGACTACGGATCCCAAGGTCCCGTGTTCAAATCCCGACACGGCCGACTGCTTGAAAAATGGCAGGTGAGCATTTTTCACAAAAATTACGCCCTCGTTCGGATGAGAGGTTAAATGGAGGTCCCGTGTGTGAGTGTTGTCACGCACGTTAAAGATCCCTACCTTGTCTGGAACGGCAAGGGTTCGGCAAAATTCTAAATTTTCAGGCAACAAAAAACTCGCCTCCTGGCCAATGTAGTACCTTCTGGTGGAGCATTGGAAATATAAATGCACGGATGTTCATACACATTTACACAGAAATCTAGTGGTCTGTCGCGTTCTAAAAATCCTGTCTCGTCCTGTTTTCCATGCTTGGTCCTAGTTGTCCTTCTACAACCTGTGCGTACGTCCTCCTCGTATTAATATCCGTGTCCCTGTCTCTATTCAACGTGCTCGTCACTGTCCTGTTTACTTCCGGTAAACTGTTCTGTCTCGTGTAACTAGGTCTTGGCGTCGGTTCCCTAGTCGCACTATTGCTTCTGTACTCCTGTCCTCGTCGTTCCCAATTCGGTCGAAAATTCCTATTGTAGCCAGGCCGTCTCGGAAAATTCTGTGTCCTGTTGTCAAACCTAACCATGTTAATGTTTTGTTCACGTACCTCTCTTGTCCGTCCTACACATACATCGTCATATCTCTGTAAATATTCCAAAAATGTCTCACGTTCTGTAATGTTTTGTAAGGCCACGTGTTGTCTGATTTCAAGTTCAAAATGTCGTGATAAGTATTTGATTATTTGTCTGTCCGTCAATGGTGGATTAAGTTGTTTGGCCACACTGTATTTTCGGATGGCATATTGTTCCCTAGAACCTGCAAACTCTCACTTAAATTTTCCTGTAATCAAGTCGTCCCTAATCTGATCCTGTTTGTGATCACTCCAGTAATGTTGTAAAAATTTGTTTTCAAAGTCCTGATATGTGTCTATGTCCTGTCCTACTAAATTATACCATGCTTCCGCGTTGTCTTTCAATAAAGCCTTTATCGTATTTAGTTTAGTCTGTTCGTCGAATAAATTTCCCACTAGATTTCTTACGCTATTAATAAAAATTTGTGGATTTACCCTGTTATCGCCATAAAATTTCATATGTTGGTCCAATGATACGCCACCTGTATAAAATCTGGGACCATCCCCCGTTAAACTTGACATGTTATATTTAATACTACCAACTTCGCGTTCTACCCTGCCTAACTGATCCCTACATGAGTCCGTTACTTCAGTCATTTTTATATTTATCTCTTCTTCACAAAAAATGCGTACTTCGGACCTGAAATGTCCCATTTCCTGTCGAAGACCTGTAATGTTTTTCTCATTTCTATCAACCCTACTTTCTACTTCCCCCATTTTCACGGTAAGACTATTTTTAAATTCTGTAAATTCTTTAGTAGATTGCTCAATTTTTCCGCTTATCTGTTCTAATTTTCGGTTAGACTCCTCCCTCGCTCTATTCGATTCTTCCCTAGCTCCATTAGATTCATCGCTTAGCTGTTCTAATTTTCGGTTGGACTCCTCCCTCACTCTATTCGATTCTTCCCTAGCTAATCGCATTTCCTCTAACATTCTCATCATTAACTCACTTCCTGTTTCTCCTGACTCCGTCTTAGACTGATCCCTACTACCTCCTGCTTCTTCCTCCATTTCTGCTTCTGTCGTCTTAAATAAAGCACTATCACTGCTTCCTATTTCCACCCCTTGACTTCGAAGCCACTCTTTTCTCTGCATCCGTCACACTTTCCACCCCCACACACGCCTACACACTTCTTTCACACACCTACAAAAAATATTCACACTCAGCTCCTAATTTCAGGGTCGTCAGTTTCCTAAAACAGTTACACACTCTCTGAGATTCGAGCCCTCACGTTCGGGTCGCCAAGAATGTTGTGATTCACCCTTTTAGTCAACAGGAACTGGTCCTTTCTAAAAAACCATTCAAGCCCCACAGATTGGGCGTCAAGAATTGCTGTGATCCTCGTATTTCCGGTACAATCTCCTCTGATATTAGATCTCTTACCTGAATATCGCCTCTTGACTCCTTCCGCCTCGGCAGCTCACCTAGACAAAACTTTCATCCTCATTCATAAAAAAAAAACACATTCCTACCACAAACATCAACGTTAACTCTATTTAGACCACTATTCACAATACAGTAAAATTTCAAAATTAAATTTTAGCATAAATTTCAGCATCATAAAATTTCAAGTTCAAATTTGTCATCATTTTAATGCATCCGGAATTAGAGTCCTTGTAGGATGCATACTAATTAAATAAACAATATTTGCAGACCTGAGTCTGAATAAAAGGGAGCTTCTCCCACCCCTTTATGTTAATTTAACAGTTTAGTCTAATTGAGCTCAAAGACAAACCCACATTTTCATCATAATCAAAAACATAAACCTGATAAATACTCCTTTCTACTTATACAAGAAAATTTTACCTTAAAATTAAAAATTTGTTGTTTATACAAATTTACTACTGTCCATTTTTATCAAACAAATTATAAAGATATTCAACACACACCAAAACATCTAAGATCGAACAAAAATGCATAATTTACCTGAAGGTTAATGCACTCGTGGCTCCAATGTACATCGTCCTTGCTAATTCCCCCATTCCAGCTGGTTTATGTTTACGTCTTCGGATTTCTGGCCGCCTTTAAAATTTGTCTACACCACCATTCGTCTAAAAAGTTTCAGGGCTTCTCAGGAACTCATCTATGCATATCAAACTCTTGTTTTGTGGATCCAATCACGGTTACGAATAACATTTGATTACTAACACTCCCGAAAAATAGCACTGAAATTCATAATTCTTTCACGCTATACCAAAACTGCATACTTCTAATTATTTATTTATCGTTACTAATTTGGATAATTGGACCAGTAATACCCGCAAATATAACTAGACTTTATTACCTTTATTTATCTTCTCTGAGTGTACTAATAACTTTTATCGTAGCACGTAATCACCACGTAGTCTACTTAAAGTATCGAATAGTCAAAAATAAAAAGCAAAACTGTTTGAAGTATCGAATAAAATCAAAAATAAAAGAGAGCGAAACTCCTATCGGCACGGGTTTAAATAATGGCTCGCTTGCAAATTGGATTTTGTCCCGCGACGGACGATTTTAAGAAATTCGCATTCTATTTTCCCTTCCGATGTCTCGGCACAATGATTCTACTGAAATTTGCACTCGCCCGAGTTGACATCTAAGAAATTTACACACGCCTCGCAACACGTCCGGGAACAACTAATTAATTTTACACACCAACTGATATGCTTTCCCCTCTCCATGTTTGCATCTTATTTCAACCTTACTCGCCAATCTAGTCTGTTCGTTCTATCTAAAACCTGTGCTCTTGTTTTACATTCTTCCCCTCATATAACTGCTAATGCATTCCATCTCGCTTGTCTTTATACCACAAACTCGCTTTCTTACTTGCACTCATATAGCTTGAAGCTTATCGACTATCATATACATCGTTATTCTTGCAGGTGTTCTGAGTTCTAATACGCTGAAGGCTCTTACGTGACTTCCCCATGTCTTTTATAATTTCTCAATAGTTTTAGTACTTGGAAAGATTAAATTAAATACAAATTGAACATTTTCACTCTGCTTCTTTTTATAGAAAGCGTCCAGTGAATAATCTAATCCCTTTATTTCTAACGAAACGCTTAAATTTTATGCTCCACGGTTTTAATAATGCGTATTATCTAATGAAATTTTACATTACTTCCTTCAACACGTTGATTATGATTATGTACAAACCCTACATTCTAATTGAATGATTTAAATCTACACAGTAGGCCTTTAATTGCGTACTATTTTCCACTGCTTTGATATACATGGTGTTTAACATTATCTAGACAATATAAACCCTATGTTTAGAAGTAAATGACGAATTTATCCAATATGCCATTAAATGAAGCGTATTATTACCCAAAGCGTCCTTATACACGGTGATTAAAATTATTTGATGTCGTTAATTAATTTTCTACCCTGTTCTAAATTAGAGTATTTTCCCCCAATTTGAATACAAATAATCCCACTTATTTGAATTCAAATATGAAACATCTAGACTGCAAAAAAAATTATAAAAAAAATTGTCTATCTCCCTATACACTTATCTTTCTAACTTATATCCAATCCTAAAAATATTTACACCTATCCTATATCCCTATCCTATTCCTAACTCTCACCTAATTTTATAAACTGAAATTATCCCTAACTTCATCCTACTTATCCATCTAATCCTATATACATCCTATATACCTATCCTATTCCTAACTTTTAACCTATCTTCACTATACTCACTTACACCTACCTAATCCTATATACCTCCTATTCTTATTCTATTCCTAACTCTCCACTAATCTTATAAGAAATATCTACACTTAACCTGTCTTATTTTCTTCCTACATTATTCTCAAAAATTTCTATATTAATAATTGGCAAACATAATTTTTACTCAGTTTCTGGCTCTATTTCCTCCTCAATTTTGAAAAATTCACGTGGATGTTCATACACATTTACACAGAAATCTAGTGGTCTGTCGCGTTCTAAAAATCCTGTCTCGTCCTGTTTTCCATGCTTGGTCCTAGTTGTCCTTCTACAACCTGTGCGTACGTCCTCCTCGTATTAATATCCGTGTCCCTGTCTCTATTCAACGTGCTCGTCACTGTCCTGTTTACTTCCGGTAAACTGTTCTGTCTCGTGTAACTAGGTCTTGGCGTCGGTTCCCTAGTCGCACTATTGCTTCTGTATTCCTGTCCTCGTCGTTCCCAATTCGGTCGAAAATTCCTATTGTAGCCAGGCCGTCTCGGAAAATTCTGTGTCCTGTTGTCAAACCTAACCGTGTTAATGTTTCGTTCACTTACCTCTCTTGTCCGTCCTACACATACATCGTCATATCTCTGTAAATATTCCAAAATGTCTCACGTTCTGTAATGTTTTGTAAGGCCACGTGTTGTCTGATTTCAAGTTCAAAATGTCGTGATAAGTATTTGATTATTTGTCTGTCCGTCAATGGTGGATTAAGTTGTTTGGCCACACTGTATTTTCGGATGGCATATTGTTCCCTAGAACCTGCAAACTCTCCCTTAAATTTTCCTGTAATCAAGTCGTCCCTAATCTGATCCTGTTTGTGATCACTCCAGTAATGTTGTAAAAATTTGTTTTCAAAGTTCTGATATGTGTCTATGTCCTGTCCTACTAAATTATACCATGCTTCCGCGTTGTCTTTCAATAAAGCCTTTATCGTATTTAGTTTAGTCTGTTCGTCGAATAAATTTCCCACTAGATTTCTTACGCTATTAATAAAAATTTGTGGATTTACCCTGTTATCGCCATAAAATTTCATATGTTGATCCAATGATACGCCACCTGTATAAAATCTGGGACCATCCCCCGTTAAACTTGACATGTTATATTTAATACTACCAACTTCGCGTTCTACCCTGCCTAACTGATCCCTACATGAGTCCGTTACTTCAGTCATTTTTATATTTATCTCTTCTTCACAAAAAATACGTACTTCGGACCTGAAATGTCCCATTTCCCGTCGAAGACCTGTAATGTTTTTCTCATTTCTATCAACCCTACTTTCTACTTCCCCCATTTTCACGGTAAGACTATTTTTAAATTCTGTAAATTCTTTAGTAGATTGCTCAATTTTTCCGCTTATCTGTTCTAATTTTCGGTTAGACTCCTCCTCGCTCTATTCGATTCTTCCTAGCTCCATTATATTCATCGCTTAGCTGTTCTAATTTTCGGTTGGACTCCTCCCTCACTCTATTCGATTCTTCCCTAGCTAATCGCATTTCCTCTAACATTCTCATCATTAACTCACTTCCTGTTTCTCCTGACTCCGTCTTAGACTGATCCCTACTACCTCCTGCTTCTTCCTCCATTTCTGCTTCTGTCGTCTTAAATAAAGCACTATCACTGCTTCCTATTTCCACCCCTTGACTTCGAAGCCACTCTTTTCTCTGCATCCGTCACACTTTCCACCCCCACACACGCCTACACACTTCTTTCACACACCTACAAAAAATATTCACACTCAGTTCCTAATTTCAGGGTCGTCAGTTTCCTAAAACAGTTACACACTCTCTGAGATTCGAGCCCTCACGTTCGGGTCGCCAAGAATGTTGTGATTCACCCTTTTAGTCAACAGGAACTGGTCCTTTCTAAAAAAACCATTCGAGCCCCACAGATTGGGCGTCAAGAATTGCTGTGATTCTCGTATTTCCGGTACAATCTCCTCTGATATTAGATCTCTTACCTGAATATCGCCTCTTGACTCCTTCCGCCTCGGCAGCTCACCTAGATAAAACTTCCATCCTCATTCATAAAAAAAAACATTCCTACCACAAACATCAACGTTAACTCTATTTACACCACTATTCACAATACAGTAAAATTTCAAAATTAAATTTTAGCATAAATTTCAGCATCATAAAATTTCAAGTTCAAATTTGTTATCATTTTAATTTGCATCCGGAATTAGAGTCCTTGTAGGATGCATACTAATTAAATAAACAATATTTGCAGACCTGAGTCTGAATAAAGGGAGCTTCTCCACCCCTTTATGTTAATTTAACAGTTTAGTCTAATTGAGCTCAAAGACAAACCCACATTTTCATCATAATCAAAAACATAAACCTGATAAATACTCCTTTCTACTTATACAAGAAAATTTTACCTTAAAATTAAAAATTTGTTGTTTATACAAATTTACTACTGTCCATTTTTATCAAACAAATTATAAAGATATTCAACACACACCAAAACATCTAAGATCGAACAAAAATGCATAATTTACCTGAAGGTTAATGCACTCGTGGCTCCAATGTACATCGTCCTTGCTAATTCCCCCATTCCAGCTGGTTTATGTTTACGTCTTCGGATTTCTGGCCGCCTTTAAAATTTGTGTACACCACCATTCGTCTAAAAAGTTTCAGGGCTTCTCAGGAACTCATCTATGCATATCAAAATCTTGTTTTGTGGATCCAATCACGGTTACGAATAACATTTGATTACTAACACTCCCGAAAAATAGCAATGAAATTCATAATTCTTTCACGCTATACCAAAACTACATACTTCTATTTATTTATTTATCGTTACTAATTTGGATAATTGGTACAGTAATACCCGCAAATATAACTAGACTTTATTACCTTTATTTATCTTCTCTAAGTGTACTAATAACTTTTATCGTAGCACGTAATCACCACGTAGTCTACTTAAAGTATCGAATAATCAAAAATAAAAAGCAAAACTGTTTGAAGTATCGAATAAAATCAAAAATAAAAGTGAGCGAAACTCCTATCAGCACGGGTTTAAATAATGGCTCGCTTGCAAGTCGAATTTGTCCCGCGACGGACGATTTTAAGAAATTCGCATTCTATTTTCCCTTCCGATGTTTCGGCACAATGATTCTACTGAAATTTGCACTCGCCCGAGTTGACATCTAAGAAATTTACACACGCTTCGCAACACGTCCGAGAACAACTAATTAATTTTACACACCAACTGATATGCTTTCCCCTCTCATGTTTGCATCTTATTTCAACCTTACTCGCCAATCTAGTCTGTTCGTTCTATCTAAAACCTGTGCTATTGTTTTACATTCTTCCCCTCATTTAACTGCTAATGCATTCCATCTCGCTGTCTTTATACCACAAACTCGCTTTCTTACTTGCACTCATATACCTTGAAGCTTATCGACTATCATATACATCGTTATTCTTGCAGGTGTTCTGAGTTCTAATACGCTGAAGGCTCTTACGTGACTTCCCCATGTCTTTTATAATTTCTCAATAGTTTTAGTACTTGGAAAGATTAAATTAAATACAAATTGAACATTTTCACTCCGCTTCTTTTTATAGAAAGCGTCCAGTGAATAATCTAACCCCTTTATTTCTAACGAAACGCTTAAATTTTATGCTCCACGGTTTTAATAATGCGTATTATCTAATGAAATTTTACATTACTTCCTTCAACACGTTGATTATGATTATGTACAAACCCTACATTCTAATTGAATGATTTAAATCTACACAGTAGGCCTTTAATTGCGTACTATTTTCCACTGCTTTGATATACATGGTGTTTAACATTATCTAGACAATATAAACCCTATGTTTAGAAGTAAATGACGAATTTATCCAATATGCCATTAAATGAAGCGTATTATTACCCAAAGCGTCCTTATACACGGTGATTAAAATTATTTGATGTCGTTAATTAATTTTCTACCCTGTTCTAAATTAGAGTATTTTCCCCCAATTTGAATACAAATAATCCCACTTATTTGAATTCAAATATGAAACATCTAGACTGCAAAAAAAATTATAAAAAAAATTGTCTATCTCCCTATACACTTATCTTTCTAACTTATATCCAATCCTAAAAATATTTACACCTATCCTATATCCCTATCCTATTCCTAACTCTCACCTAATTTTATAAACTGAAATTATCCCTAACTTCATCCTACTTATCCATCTAATCCTATATACATCCTATATACCTATCCTATTCCTAACTTTTAACCTATCTTCACTATACTCACTTACACCTACCTAATCCTATATACCTCCTATTCTTATTCTATTCCTAACTCTCCACTAATCTTATAAGAAATATCTACACTTAACCTGTCTTATTTTCTTCCTACATTATTCTCAAAAATTTCTATATTAATAATTGGCAAACATAATTTTTACTCAGTTTCTGACTCTATTTCCTCCTCAATTTTGAAAAATTCACGTGGATGTTCATGCAGGCGTCGCCATGGATCAATGTAGTAAGCGTAAGACTACGGATCCCAAGGTCCCGGGTTCAAATCCCGACACGGCCGACTGCTTGAAAAATGGCAGGTGAGCATTTTTCACAAAAATTACGCCCTCGTTCGGATGAGAGGTTAAATGGAGGTCCCGTGTGTGAGTGTTGTCACGCACGTTAAAGATCCCTACCTTGTCTGGAACGGCAAGGGTTCGGCAAAATTCTAAATTTTCAGGCAACAAAAAACTCGCCTCCTGGCCAATGTAGTACCTTCTGGTGGAGCATTGGAAATATAAATGTACGGATGTTCATACACATTTACACAGAAATCTAGTGGTCTGTCGCGTTCTAAAAATCCTGTCTCGTCCTGTTTTCCATGCTTGGTCCTAGTTGTCCTTCTACAACCTGTGCGTACGTCCTCCTCATATTAATATCCGTGTCCCTGTCTCTATTCAACGTGCTCGTCACTGTCCTGTTTACTTCCGGTAAACTGTTCTGTCTCGTGTAACTAGGTCTTGGCGTCGGTTCCCTAGTCGCACTATTGCTTCTGTACTCCTGTCCTCGTCGTTCCCAATTCGGTCGAAAATTCCTATTGTAGCCAGGCCGTCTCTGAAAATTCTGTGTCCTGTTGTCAAACCTAACCGTGTTAATGTTTCGTTCACTTACCTCTCTTGTCCGTCCTACACATACATCGTCATATCTCTGTAAATATTCCAAAAATGTCTCACGTTCTGTAATGTTTTGTAAGGCCACGTGTTGTCTGATTTCAAGTTCAAAATGTCGTGATAAGTATTTGATTATTTGTCTGTCCGTCAATGGTGGATTAAGTTGTTTGGCCACACTGTATTTTCGGATGGCATATTGTTCCCTAGAACCTGCAAACTCTCCCTTAAATTTTCCTGTAATCAAGTCGTCCCTAATCTGATCCTGTTTGTGATCACTCCAGTAATGTTGTAAAAATTTGTTTTCAAAGTCCTGATATGTGTCTATGTCCTGTCCTACTAAATTATACCATGCTTCCGCGTTGTCTTTCAATAAAGCCTTTATCGTATTTAGTTTAGTCTGTTCGTCGAATAAATTTCCCACTAGATTTCTTACGCTATTAATAAAAATTTGTGGATTTACCCTGTTATCGCCATAAAATTTCATATGTTGGTCCAATGATACGCCACCTGTATAAAATCTGGGACCATCCCCCGTTAAACTTGACATGTTATATTTAATACTACCAACTTCGCGTTCTACCCTGCCTAACTGATCCCTACATGAGTCCGTTACTTCAGTCATTTTTATATTTATCTCTTCTTCACAAAAATGCGTACTTGGACCTGAAATGTCCCATTTCCTGTCGAAGACCTGTAATGTTTTCTCATTTCTATCAACCCTACTTTCTACTTCCCCATTTTCACGGTAAGACTATTTTTAAATTCTGTAAATTCTTTAGTAGATTGCTCAATTTTTCCGCTTATCTGTTCTAATTTTCGATTAGACTCCTCCCTCGCTCTATTCGATTCTTCCCTAGCTCCATTAGATTCATCGCTTAGCTGTTCTAATTTTCGGTTGGACTCCTCCCTCACTCTATTCGATTCTTCCCTAGCTAATCGCATTTCCTCTAACATTCTCATCATTAACTCACTTCCTGTTTCTCCTGACTCCGTCTTAGACTGATCCCTACTACCTCCTGCTTCTTCCTCCATTTCTGCTTCTGTCGTCTTAAATAAAGCACTATCACTGCTTCCTATTTCCACCCCTTGACTTCGAAGCCACTCTTTTCTCTGCATCCGTCACACTTTCCACCCCCACACACGCCTACACACTTCTTTCACACACCTACAAAAAATATTCACACTCAGCTCCTAATTTCAGGGTCGTCAGTTTCCTAAAACAGTTACACACTCTCTGAGATTCGAGCCCTCACGTTCGGGTCGCCAAGAATGTTGTGATTCACCCTTTTAGTCAACAGGAACTGGTCCTTTCTAAAAAACCATTCGAGCCCCACAGATTGGGCGTCAAGAATTGCTGTGATCCTCGTATTTCCGGTACAATCTCCTCTGATATTAGATCTCTTACCTGAATATCGCCTCTTGACTCCTTCCGCCTCGGCAGCTCACCTAGATAAAACTTGCATCCTCATTCATAAAAAAAAACACATTCCTACCACAAACATCAACGTTAACTCTATTTAGACCACTATTCACAATACAGTAAAATTTCAAAATTAAATTTTAGCATAAATTTCAGCATCATAAAATTTCAAGTTCAAATTTGTCATCATTTTAATTTGCATCCGGAATTAGAGTCCTTGTAGGATGCATACTAATTAAATAAACAATATTTGCAGACCTGAGTCTGAATAAAAGGGAGCTTCTCCCACCCCTTTATGTCCTTGCTAATTCCCCCATTCCAGCTGGTTTATGTTTACGTCTTCGGATTTCTGGCCGCCTTTAAAATTTGTGTACACCACCATTCGTCTAAAAAGTTTCAGGGCTTCTCAGGAACTCATCTATGCATATCAAAATCTTGTTTTGTGGATCCAATCACGGTTACGAATAACATTTGATTACTAACACTCCCGAAAAATAGCACTGAAATTCATAATTCTTTCACGCTATACCAAAACTGCATACTTCTATTTATTTATTTATCGTTACTAATTTGGATAATTGGACCAGTAATACCCGCAAATATAACTAGACTTTATTACCTTTATTTATCTTCTCTGAGTGTACTAATAACTTTTATCGTAGCACGTAATCACCACGTAGTCTACTTAAAGTATCGAATAGTCAAAAATAAAAAGCAAAACTGTTTGAAGTATCGAATAAAATCAAAAATAAAAGAGAGCAAAACTCCTATCGGCACGGGTTTAAATAATGGCTCGCTTGCAAGTCGAATTTGTCCCGCGACGGACGATTTTAAGAAATTCGCATTCTATTTTCCCTTCCGATGTTTCGGCACAATGATTCTACTGAAATTTGCACTCGCCCGAGTTGACATCTAAGAAATTTACACACGCGTCGCAACACGTCCGGGAACAACTAATTAATTTTACACACCAACTGATATGCTTTCCCCTCTCCATGTTTGCATCTTATTTCAACCTTACTCGCCAATCTAGTCTGTTCGTTCTATCTAAAACCTGTGCTCTTGTTTTACATTCTTCCCCTCATATAACTGCTAATGCATTCCATCTCGCTTGTCCTTATACCACAAACTCGCTTTCTTACTTGCACTCATATAGCTTGAAGCTTATCGACTATCATATACATCGTTATTCTTGCAGGTGTTCTGAGTTCTAATATGCTGAAGGCTCTTACGTGACTTCCCCATGTCTTTTATACTTTCTCGATAGTTTTAGTACTTGGAAAGATTAAATTAAATACAAATTGAACATTTTCACTCTGCTTCTTTTTATAGAAAGCATCCAGTGAACAATCTAACCCCTTTATTTCTAACAAAACGCTTAAATTTTATGCTCCACGGTTTTAATAATGCGTATTATCTAATGAAATTTTACATTACTTCCTTCAACACGTTGATTATGATTATGTACATACCCTACATTCTAATTGAATGGTTTAAATCTACACAGTAGGCCTTTAATTAAGCGTACTATTTTCCACTGCTTTGATATACATGGTGTTTAACATTATCTAGACAATATAAATCCTATGTTTAGAAGTAAATGACAAATTTATCCAATATGCCTTTAAATGAAGCGTATTATTACCCAAAGCGTCCTTATACACGGTGATTAAAATTATTTGATATCGTTAATTAATTTTCTACCCTGTTCTAAATTAGAGTAATATATATATATATATATATATATATATATATATATATATATATTAGATAGTTAATTACGCAAGGTAAGTTGATAAATACTATCGTATTACAGTGAATAAGATGAAATAATATATATATATATATATATATATATATATATATAGATATAAATCGAGATAATTTAAGAGGAAGTCCAATTATGTAGATATTTATTTGTATAGAAAAACGTATTTGTGAAAACGCCCGTTATAGGAAGTATAAATTCAAAGTGTCTATGATTGGTAAGAATTTTCATTCTTAATACACCACTTAATGACGAATAAATCGTGTTCTAAAATGTGTGTGTGCGTGTGTGCGGTGTGTGCCCCATGGTACAATTTGCCTGACGTAAGAGGTGACTAAAATGGTCCAACACACACACACACCCACGCACGCATGCACGCACGCATGCTCCCCCTCACACCCACGCACGCATGCTCCCCCTCACACCCACGTATGCACGCACACACCCATGCACGCAAACACACATGCAAGCACACAAGCAAGCACACGCGTGCATGCTTGTGCACGTGGGTGCGTGCATACGTACGTGCATTGGTTTGTGGGGGGGAGCGTGCGTGCATGGGTGTGTGTGTGTGTTGGACCATTTTAGTCACCTGTTACGTCAGGCAAATCGTACCATGGGGCTATTTCAATTCAGACCCATGAGGGATGGAGTGAGTCAGTATGTGGGTGGAACGATAAGAAAAGAATAAAACCAATAAAATGAGGAAATAATAAGAAAAGCACAGAATTCAGAAGTCAGGTTCCAAAAGAAAGCAAAACTGATGTAAGAATCTGGGGGCGCAAGGACTAGGAATGGAGTTTAAGATGTTTGTGTCACCAGCAGAAAAACGAAACGAGGTCGGGAGTATTGGGATGGTCAGGATAGACAGGTTTGAGGTCCCCAACGTGCCAAATAGCAAATGATGCTCCCGTATGTTCTAATTTTCGCCGACCTACAAGTCCAGATCCTGACTCAACATGGAGCATTTAATTGTGTTCGAAGAAAGAAAAGTCAGTAGTGTTAATGCAGCATCATAACCTCTACCTTACGGTCTACTATACTTCGTAGTTAAAGTTGCATGTTTGAAAGACACATAGACATAATCGTGTTAGCAAAATAAAGCAGGTTTATATTTGCGATATATATATATATATATATATATATATATATATATATATATATAGTGCTTGTTTGTGCAGTAAAATTAAGTTATTTTAAATATATTTTTACTTCACATTATGGAGAAACGTAAATGTACATTTAGTAGTTCCTTACAAAAGGAATTTTATTTTATTAAAAAAAATAGAGCCATGGGCAGGAGAGCTTCATTATTTGTATTGTGTGTAATGCACAATTTTGAAATGCTTGAGGCAGAGGAGACATAACACATAAATACTGGTAAACAAAAATCCTCCAATGTATCTGCTCTCAGCAAGACCATTATAACGTTCTTTAAAAATAAGGAATCAATGTCACGAGACTTGGACTAAAGAAATAGCTGCGTGCCATTACTTAAGCTCCAAATCAATTGATATCTAAGCTAATTAACAAACTGTATGATCCTAAATTTTCCACTATAAGAACCAAAACTTGAAGCTATTGTTGTAAATACGATTTATCCTTTTGTTTTCAAAGAATTTTACATGAACTGGAGGTCACAAACTACATTTCAATCAAAGTGGACTTCAGAACTGTTACAATGGTTCTGGTTGCAATACAATAATTTATTCCTAACAAAGGAATTAAACTAAAGCTCTTTGTGGAGAGATTACCAAAAAAAAAATTCAATATTTTAAACAAATATGCGACCAAAATTCTTGAAATATATAAATTAATATACGATAAAATTGCAGATTTTTTATGTCGATAATACAAACACTGATTTGGTGGAGTATCAAGTAAAGGTAAAATGAATGTGTTTACACAATTTCAGAAACCATTGGTCATAACTGGCTAAGTAGAGGGTGTGGAGATCAAATCATTCATAATTGTGCTCAATGCACATTTATTAAATAATCTATAAATGTAGAAGTAGTACTGATAAAAATTTACAAATACTTTGAAATCTCTTAAAATTTTTGCATATTCAAAAAGGAATTATCGCACTCTCGTAGATTTTGACTTTCCTAGCAGCAATTCGCTGAATACTGTTAATATTTGAAGGCTTGAAATCATATTTTTTAGGGAATCCAAAATATGCTTGTCCAAATTTGATAAAACATTTTTTTAAAAATCGAACAAATTAATTCTAATGTGGTTTCTTCATAGAACTAGAAATGTACACAAAAATAATTTTAAAAATAGAAAGGTCTGAATATATTGTGACCGACGTATCCGGACTATTCATTATGTAATACAAGCAATTTCTTGTAAGAACCAAAAATTTATACATAAGAAAATAAAACATATTGATGAAATTTCAAGAATCTGGCAAAGTTGATATGTAGAGGTTCGACAGTAATATGATTTTTTTTCTATGGAAATTGCATGAATTATTTAGATTTATGAAAATATAGCTACGGACATACTTAAAGTTTAGATCGATTATTTTTAGCCAAAGCTTATTTAGAGTGAAATAGAAGAGTCCTCAATTTTAATAACAGAAATCTTTGTGAAGCAAATAAAATTAATTCTGGCAAACTTCCCAATGAAATAGTAACAAAATTAAACAAATGACTATATTGATAGATGCCAGATTGACGTTACAAAAATAGATTGAAATCTTTAAGATTTTACGGTCAAGTCATAATGAATGTGTGACTTTTATCAAATTAACCAAGTATATATTTTGTTTACCTAGAATATTGTCAGTAGTAGGAAGAACATTTTCTATTATAAACAACGTTGACAGCCGAATGGGGCAGGATGAAAATTTCAAATATTAAACGCGTTACTGATTGTAAAAATTAGCATAAATATGGATTCTAATGAATTCAAAAATAATAGTTCAATTTTAAAACATGTTAGATCTATTGAAAAATTTTAAAAAATCAGATCAAGACCATCAGCATCCTAGAGATCAAAAATAATTCTATAATACCGTATTTCAATTTTGTAAGAAAAGTTTTCTAAAAGATTATAAATAAATATTTTTTATGAATGAAGTTTTATTACTACATGGAGGGTATTTGAAGCCTGAAGAATGGTATCCGTAATTTGCTTCCTAAGATTATGATAATCCTATCTTTTATGTATGCACAGTGCAAATATGTAATGATTACTTACTAACTATAAATTAATTGGGTGAAACAACCTTTTTTTTACTTGGTGAATAAAGTTATAATATGCAATCTCTCTATGATTTTTGATATTTTGAATAATAAAACCACGTTTCAGGGCTCACACTGGGTCCATCGTCAGGCTAACAATAAATTAAAAAGTTACAAAACTGAATAATCTGTAATATACAAATGCTTAAAAGACGTGGTGATTTAATAAATTAACTTACCTATTAAAGTATAGGAAAGAATAAGTTGTATGTCATTACTATTAGCATGAGTGTTGCATTATCTTAAACATTTTTTAAATTTGAAATCCTTCCATGGAGAAAAGTCCATGGAGGAACCAAAAAGTAAAAACATTAAAATAACAAATTTTATAAGTTAATATTAGCAGACCTTAGAACAAAATGGACAAAAGCTTGATCATTATGAGTATAACAGTTGTGATGTAACGCCGTCATTCAGTGTTGTGTGCCTCGTCTCATTATCACGCCCTCCTGGCACTATCGGTTGTCCATAGCGTGCCGTTGTGTTTACATCGTAGAGCTCGCGAACCTGTATCGAAACCGATATAATGTATTGGTAACCAACAGTGATTACCTTAAGCCTGTTATATTAAATTGTGTGCTTATTTTGGTTTTGTTATTAAATGTTTGCTCATTCGTATTGCATAAATCTCTGTTTTACTTCTAACCTCATTAAAATAACCTTAACGACGGAATACACCACCCACCTACGTCACACAACTTAATTATTACGAACACAAGTTCTATCTATAAATTTAAGGAAAATAAGGTTGTGATCAAAATTCACCATCTCGTTCAAACAAAATTCATTGTAATACTTTTTAATCTCAAAAATCTCTAAAAAATTAAGCTTAGTTCCTTTATTTTGAAGGTGTAATATTCTAAAACAATTTTCATCGCAAATATGAGAAGAAGTGACAATGTGACGGGCGAACGCTGTCGGAATTATTATTAGTTGGATCTGATCTAAATTTTACAATACCAGATATGTGTTCTTTAAAACGTGTATTGAACATACGACCAGTATGAATAAAGAAGAATAAAGAAGCCGTTACAAGATGAACAATTTAGTTTGTAAATACCTGAATGATCTAATACTGGAATTGGGTCTTTATTGCAAACTAAAATCATACTAAGGTTACTGGTATTAGAGAAAGCAATGTTGATATTAAATTTGGAAGAAATATTTTTAATTTTAAGCGAAATATTGTCATAATAGGAAATATTGAAAGACTATAATTATTATTGTCTGGGGTTCATTTAGTTGTTGAATTAATTTTAGTTTGAATTTTATTAAGTAGATTGTTAATTATACTGATCGGATAATTATTATTAACTGCAATTTGTTTAATGATGTCAAGTTCTTGTTGAAAAAATTTTTGAGAAAGAAAGTTAATAATAGTCTTCTGATAAGAAAGTTGAAACTTGCTATTTTATTGCGAGATATTGTCTTCTTTCAGTTCATAATATTCTTAGATAAAATTAGAGCAAAGTAATCAAACTTTAGAGTACTGAACTATGAATTTATTGCAAAGTTGTCTTTGTCGCAAGAAACCATACATAGAGCATGAAACTTTAATAATATAACTAGGGTGTCCACATGTCCCACTTTTAACATTGTTGTCCCGGTGTCGAGGCAGATACTTCCGAGACAGTCATTTGTCCCGCTTTTGCAACAAACACGACACGAAAATCAATTTTTAATGCCGTCAAAGCACAGTAAATGCTATAACAACTTGTGTATTTAATATGCAAAATGTAATGTGTATTGATTTTTAAAAAGACTAGAAAGTAATAAGGAAGTGTTAACTGCAACAAAGTGTTCTGCAAAATACTCGTAGTACAATACTGAATAAATGGGTACCTCATTTTATAAACTTTATATGATTAAATGTTTAAAATGATAGATTTTTTTGTCATAATTATTTTTCTGTTATTTACTAATTGTAATACTGAATGAAATATATGGTGCAATAATCTAATTCTTTCTTTCTTTTTTTATCAAGTCTCCTTGCGGTGTCCTGAAGAAATATGGCCACCCTAAATATAACGTATGCTTATTTTTAAGAATGAAAATGTCGGTCTCCATATAAAAACAATGTTTAGAAATCTAGTTTACAGTAATCTTACTTGGTACGAAATTATAAAAAATAAACTCACCGTTTAGTTGGGAACTCGCCTGAATTTTCGACTTACACACTTGCCTAATTAACGATCAATAAACAAGAACTTAAAACGCAAATTGACAAGCTGTCAAATAATTGAGAGTACGTTACAAAATGCAAGAATGGAAAAAAAATTCGTAAGTCCATTGGGAATATTGAATAGCTGTAACTCAAAGTCGTCCTGAATATATATATATATATATATATATATATATATATATATATATATATATATTTATAACATAACGCTTCATGGATATTGGTCATTCAATAATTCCTAACTAATCGTTCATTCACTTTTAAATAAAATTGCAATTAATATAATTCAATTTATTACGCGTTTCGGTTTTACACCATTTTAAAATAAAATTTTCTACAAATTAAATAAATTAAAATGAGTTACAATAATGTGTACATACCAGAAGTCAATATATAAAATTGTTAATTCTTAAAATGATACTTTTTAAACATTTTTTTTATGTATAAATATTTTGGTAATAATAAACTTGTCTCTGTCTCAAGGATGTCACATTTATAAAGGTTTAATATATACTATACTCGATTCCAGTTAAGAAAGTAGTAGATGGCGCTTGTGCTTGAGTCAGATTTACACAGATCAAAAATTTATTAGTTGCTGTATTTGAAAAGTTGCCGGCGTCGGTTGTATATTTACTATTTTGTGATGATAGTTTTTCAAAAATAACAATGCAAATGGCTGACTGGATTAGTTAATTTTTAAGTATTATTGCATTCAGTAATTGCAATTTGGTGTTCTTCTTAAGGAATAAGACCACATTGCTTTTTGAAAAGGACTTTATTGACGTTTCAATCCTTCTAGGATAGTTGTCTAAATAATAACAAGGAGTATTTGTAATTTGGTATTAAATTTCAAAAGATAAAATGGGACTTAGAACTACATTAAGTTTAAGACGGACGAAACTTAGGGGCAAATTCATAAAGCACACTTAAGCTACACTCATACTTAATCAATGTTCCATCTCAACTTTTAGTATTTTTCCGAATACCAAAATTGAGATAGAGCATTACTTAAGTATGAGTGTGGCTTAAGTGTGCTTTATGAATTTGCCTTAGTCTTACTTAACAATTATGGTAGAAACAAACATTCACCTGGAGTTATAGAATGCTTTAATAAAATTCTGTCACTTTCATTTTTCGAAAGGTTGTAAGTTTGTTAACAATGATTGAAATTAAAGCAATGCATCGATGTTTATACAGATTTTATTTATATTTTTGCAAGATTGAGGTTTTGAATAAATACATCCAAGAAACACGGTTTTAAAACATATCAAGCATTATTGAACTTTATTTTCTACCTGTTTGGTTAAAGTTTAAATAAAATATTAATATAGAACAATATATAAGCTATTTTTAATTAAACACATCACAAAATATTAAAACAATGATATCACAAATTTATATTTAATCTACGTCCATATCATCCCCAGAGGTATCTTCGTCGTCTGTTGTACTTTCATATCCAATATTTATTACAATTTGTTCGACAAGTTCTTCGACAATGCCATCCAATTTCCACATTTTTCTTCTTCTTTAATTGTATGGCTAATACAATTAACCCAATGTCCTTTATCTATGGCTGCAATTCCTTCATCCAGAAGCACCTTCACGTCGTTAATTTTAAAAGTAGAATTGTTGGTAGCTACATGCTGCTTTACTCGAGCCCAAATCAGCTCAATTGGATTTAGATTGCAGTGGTATGGGGGTAACCTTAATACAGTTCTGCCAGATCGTTTTACAATTTCGTCAACAACATAAGGTGCCGGGTGAGCTAGAGAGTGCTGCTTTACTAAAGCTAATAATTCAACTTTCAATAGCTCTTTGGTAACTTCAATGTGTTTTGCGTTTAACCAATTATAAATTTGTTCTTTCCGCCAACTTTGATTTGGAACCTTATCGGCTTTGACGCTGTGATAAGGAGCATTATCAAGCACAATTACACTATCATTATCAAGAAGAGGTAATACACCTTTCAACCAAGTTGTAAACGCTTTACCGTTCATGTCTTCGTGATAATCTCCTAAAACGATAATTATGAACTCAGGGTCCTAAGTTGTTTATATGTTAATACGCTACCTGTTTTTTAGATTGAAAGTTTAAATATGCACCATTGACAAATCCCATATCACTACCCATGTGCGCAACAATTAATCTCTTGCCCTTGCCTGAGGGATCTCGTATACCAATCGATAAACCTTCGATTAATGCCTGCCTTGCTGTTTTTACAGTGGTGTCTTGCCATACCTTGTTCCTTACATGTCCAGCATTCGCCCACGTTTCCTCAGTATAATAAATTCTTTTGCCTTCAGCTCTATACTTTTTAATTGCAGTTAAATATTTTCTTCGCCACAACACAATTTCAGGTTTTTCAATTAAAATTGTTTTTCGGCTACGCTTTCCATATTTAAAACCCAATTGCATCATTACCTGATAAAGTGATGTGTGACTGAAGTTTGGTAAAGAGTCATCATTGTTTATTGCATGTAATACTTTCTCTAAATTTGGTAATTCATATCTAAAGTAAAATGCATGAACATGCCGTCGAATCGCACATCTTTCAAATTCTTCAAGTTCGTCGTAGATTGTTGTACGCACTCTTGTAGTCTTTGGCGAGGAAGCAGTACCAGTAGTTTCCATTTCTTTTACAATATTCCACATTGATCGAACACCTAAACCCACTTCCAACGCAGTTTGCTTCACAGATTGCGTTTTGGATGCATTTGTGGAATTTTTCAAATATATATTATAGGCAATAAGCTTTTGCCCGCTCATAACATGTTTGCCCTTCGGATTTTTAATAGGTTGGTGATCCATAATTAAATAAAAGTCTGAAAAGAATTCATTGTTAGTATTATATGCTTATCTTTAATGAGACATGCTTACCTTATTATGAAGACACTGGTGTTTTATAGCTCTGACAAGAACTGTTTTGATACTAAATATAAAATTAACACAAATTAATAAGGCCGAGCAAAATTTCAAAGGCAAACTAATAACAAAATACAATAAATAACAAAAACGAAAATATGAAAGAGCAATAGCAAATGTCAAAATGCCAATTGACAATCTGTCTTATAATAAAAATGTTCAAACAACCAACACAAACATACGGGATATTTATACTTGTGTACACTTGGCTCATCCATCCACCAATGAAAATCGCTAAAATTCAGTCCTATCTTTTTCTTCACCACCTTCTTAACTGGAATGGAGTATAATTGTTTTACTCTAATGTTATACATATGCTATTTGTTGAAATGTATTGATAGGAAAAATATGTATCAAGATATGTGTTTGCAAAGTAAAGTGGTATTAGAGAAAAAGTTTATTAAGGTCAACAGAAAATTTATTAACAGTGTATTAAATTAAGGTATACATGAACAAAATCGTCTTCATCTATTTTATAATTTATAGCATTAGGATTTTTTTGAATTTTTATTGTTTCAATTATGTTTCTCTTTTTATCATTAGTTTCGGAACCTAAAATTTCGATATTATCAAAATCGAATTTATGTAACTTTTCTATAGCATGTGCAGCCAAAGCGGTGCTCTTTTTATTACCGGTTTTTATTGTGTATTTATGTTCGTAAATACGTTTATGCAAATATTGTTTGGAATTTCTAATGTATACTCCGGGACATTTCGTGCAATTTATTTTATAAATTGTATGAGTTCTGTTTTTTTGTTCTATTGGAGGTTTAAGGAACAAAAGTTAGTAACCACCTTCTTGCGCTCTCGTGTCATATTGTGATTTCATTCGATCGCTTGTTGCCTGGATATTCTTTCCGACGTTTTCGTGAATGCTATTTGATCTTTCATAAAGCTTACTAACGTAATCTTCACCTGCGACCTTTCCTCCAGGTGTAAATCCAAACTGAAGATCACATGGTAGCCGCAATTCACGTCCTAACATCACGCAAGCGGGAGAGTATCCTGTGCTGTCATGTACCGAAGATCGGTACGCCAGTAGAAACAAATGAAAATATTGATCCCAGTCTCGTTGATGTTCAGAGACAACTTTGGCTAGGTACTTTCCTAACGTTCTGTTCATTCTTTCAACCATTTCATCCGATTGAGGATGAAGTAGCGTGGTTCCAGTCTTCCTGATTTCAAGATGCTTGCAGACGTTCTGAAACATCGTTGAGTCGAAGTTCCGACATTGATCGGAGTGTAATTTCAACGGAACTTCCAAGCGACAAAACAACTCACTCACTAGTACATCTGCAATCGTCTCAGCGTCTTGATTAGGTATAGCATACGCCTCCGGCCATTTGGTAAAATAATCCATTGCAACCAAGATGTATTTAATTCCTTTCTCCGATTTAGGAAACGGGCCAGCTATATCAATGGCCACCTTCTCAAAAGGATTCCCCACGTTATACTGTCTCATTGGGGCTTTCCGTTTTGTGACCGGACCATTACCTGAGGCACACAACTCACATTTCCGGCACCATTCCTTCACATCTTCTTTGCAGTTCACCCAATAGAATCTTTCTCTCACTCTCTTGAGAGTTCTTTTCACGCCAAAGTGCCCTCCAGAAATACCATCGTGCAAATGCTGCAAAACTTCCGGCACTCTGCTTCTCGGCACTATCACTTGAAGTCGTCTCTCAGTGCTATCTTCACACTCCAGGCGTCGTTTCAAGATTCTATTTTCATTCACCAAGGAGTCCCACTGTGCCCAGTATGCCTTCAGGCTCCTACTTGAAATACTAATTTCATCCCAAGCTGGTCGTTGTCTGCTACTTTCCACTCAACAATACGTTCCAATTCAGCGTCATTCTCATGGTCTTCTCGTATTCTTTTAGGTTGACAAGTATCATCATAGTAACCATCATTATATGGATGACACTTACGTTCTCTTCCATCTTGGAACAATGATTGCAGTCTATCGGACAAGGTCTTCTTGACAGAGCGTCTGCATTCCGATGGCTAGTTCTTACACAATGTTCTGTGTCAAAGTCATATTCCAGCAACTGTTCCATCCACCTTGCAACTTGTCCTTCAGGATTTCGAAACTGCAGTAACCATTTTAGTGCAGCATGGTATATTCTTAACAGGAATTTACGGCAGTATGAGTACTTATAAAAGTGTCCTACGGATTTGACAACGGCCAACAACTCTCTTGCCACAAAATAGTTTCTTTCTGGCCGCGACAAGTTTGCTGAAATACCCAATACCTTTTTCTTGACTGTCCTGCACTTGAGAAAGAACACTTTCTATATCTGTGTTGCTGTGTAGCCGTTTTAGTTGTTCAAATGCGCTGTGGCAGTCGTAATTCCAATTATATTCTTGTCCATCTTCGGTTCATTTTGTCAACGGTTTGGCAATGTTCGCAAACCCTAGTATAAAACGTCGGTAATAAGTACACAATCCCAGAAAACTGCGTAGTTGGTATATATCTGCTGGTGTAGGCCACTCTTGTACCGTTTTTATCTTGTCAAGGTCGGCTCTTATTCCGGTGTCCGAAACGACATGTCCTAGGTATTTCACCTCTTCTCTAAATAGGTAAAATTTCTTAGGGTTCAAGGTAAGGTTTGCCCCGTGTAAACGTTGAAATATCTCCTTCTTAGGATGTTCTTTAAAAGATGCGCCTAACACTAACACGTCGTCTAGGTACACCAGATATGTTTTCCAGGACAGTCCACGCAATATCGACTCTATCAAACGTTCAAAAGTAGCAGGGGCATTGCATAATCCAAAGAGCATGACCTTGAATTGCCATAATCCAGTTCCAATTGTACACGCAGTTTTATCTTTATCGTTATGTTCCAAACCTATCTGCCAATATCCGCTTTTCAAGTCCAAGGTCGAAAACCATTTAGATCCGGACAGAGTATCCAAGGTGTCATCAATTCTGGGCAAAGGATAGTTGTCTTTCTTTGTGACATTGTTTAGCCACTGGTAGTCTACACAAAACCTTGTCGACCCAATTTTTTTTCTTGACAAGCACTACCGGGGATGCCCATGGACTATTTGAGAGCTTTCATGTCTGTGATAATTTGCTCGGCTTTCTTACGTTTTGCCAAAGGAAGCCCCTGGAATGTTGTCGTATCGATTGCGCATCTCCAGTTTTGATCTTGTGTTACACAACGTTCGTCCTTCCTTTCTTACTATCATCCAGTACAAACACACCTCGATATCGTCCGACCAGTTCTTTTACCTTGCCTAGTTGATCGCCGTTTAATCCTTGACACGAGAGCATCAACATATCCAGCTGTTTTTGTGAGCAACCGTTGGCTGGTTTATCTTTTGTGTCGTTCAGGCAACGTTTAGTAGGGCATACCGGAATGCAACTTTCCACAATCATGTCTTTCTTCGGGATCACAGTATGCGGATCAATGTTTAGCACCCTTACTGGTATCATATTTCAAAACTTTTCCCGCGTTTTTCTAAACAGTAATCCTCCCCTGGCCCATTCCCGAGTCAGTTGCTTCCATCATGCATACTTGTCCTTCCCGGAGCGTACCATCCGGGCGTCCCATCACGATTATTTCCGTCTTCTCGGGTTTTTTCATATAACAAATCATTTGAACTTGCATCGTCTGGTTACTCGTCCCTTGAAATGCAATCTAATTATCAACTATCCGAAGCACATTTCCTTTCATGTTCACATGAAACCCATATTCTCTCATGAAGTCCATTCTCAAAATAACTTCATCTGTAATTTCAGCTACCAACACCCGATGATTAATTAGTTTGTCTCTAATTCCCAACGTTGCGGCAGTCTCTCCGTGAGGAGAGATTTTCTTACCACTTGCCGTTCGAAGACATA
Source organism: Platerodrilus igneus (assembly GCA_036346225.1). NCBI lineage: Eukaryota > Metazoa > Arthropoda > Insecta > Coleoptera > Lycidae > Platerodrilus > Platerodrilus igneus. The sequence goes on along the minus strand of JARFIW010001687.1, from coordinate 132,263 downwards.
CCGACGCAGGTAGCACTTTTCCACGATCAACTAAATCTGGTCTCACAATTGTCCATGTTGCTCCTGTATCTACGAGTAATCGGACAACCTTACCATTAATTCTACCATCGATATAAATGCTGTCCGGACTTCCCATCGACAATGCAGAACGGATGATAATCTCAGGGGCACTACGTGGTGCTGTCGACGTTCGCCCCCTTGCGTCGACTTGCTTTAGTTTTCCTGCTGCTTAACTGGTTCTTTTTTTGGTTGAGTATAGCGTCTCTGTATATAACCAACTTCACCGCAGCTCCAGCATTGCAGACTCCATCTCAGCGATCGTTGTCTTTCCAGCCTTTCCACCTTTTGTTTTTCAAAAACACGGTTGATTATTTCTTCTATGCCGTTCTGTGATTGACCAGGTTCTTCTAAGGCAGATCGAACTTTGTGACTCACCCTGTGTGATGTCTGCTTAGCTGCTTCAAATTCAAGCGCATGAGCCAGTGCATCATCTAACATTTTTGGCCGTGCTAATCTTAGCGCTTGCTGTATTTTGCCATCTTTAACGCCATCCACAAATGTTTGAACAGCCAATTGTTCGAGGAAGCTATCTGGTGCCGTTGCGTATGCCAATCTAACTAATCTGGAAATGTCAGCTTTGAATTCTTGCAGGCTTTTATTTGTCTTTTGCGAGCGGTTCTTAACTTGTGGAAGGAAAAACCAGTTGAAGGTGAGCGTCTCCATATCTCATCTCAAGCTTCGATGTTAAGAGGCCGTAATCATTCTGCTGGTGATCGAGAATCGTTTGCAAGATGTTAAGAGCTTTCCCCTGTATTGCCATTATTAAGGAGATAGTATTTTCTTTGTTGTGTAACATGCCAATTTACCATTCTATTACCATGTTACATTGTGGTCCAATTTCCTTCAATAAGAAAGCATTATTTGTCTTAAGTTTATACTAATACCGTTTATAATCACAAAAGGTTTGATTTGTGTAACGTTTCCCTTTAGTTTTATTAAATAATACACTATATACATCTACCTTTAGTCTTGTTTTAATATTCTTTCCGTTGTATAAACAATCTAAATAATTAAGATCAGATGTAATTTTCCTATTGGTTAAGCTTTGAATAATATCCAGAAATACATAACTGGTGTACATATGAATCTAGCCTCTAAGATAGTTTTCTGCGTTTCTTATTTTGCCCTCTCTCAAAAGTGTGGTTATCTGTAAACGAGAACTAAAATTTGGTTTGTCATGATATCTAACTGTCTTTTTGAGCACATGCCGTCTTCCGATAAAGATGTCCTTTCGAAAGCCACGCTGTTGTACCTGGTATGTAAAAGGTGTCTTTGCTTATTCTTCCTAACATACATAAATATCGTTTTAGAATATAAGCAAAACGCTTATGAAGAGGGCCTACCTAGATAACCCGTTCATAATGTTAATGGATGGTAAGCTTTTTTTTAGTTTAAATTTTTAGATAGTTCCTCGTGACGAATTCCAATATTTCGTTATTGTAACACATTTATTTTCTAGGGTCCTCCTATGGTGGCATATCTTACCGTAGCATATCCTCCTATGATGGCATATCCTCCTATGGTGGCATATCTTACCGTAACATTTCTTATGATGGCATGTTTTCCTCTGATGGCGTGTCCTACCGTATAGCATATCTTCTGATGACATGCTTTCCCGTGGCATGTTCCTTCCTAAAGTATCTTCAGGTGATGTATTCTCTGATCGAGAATTTGATTATCTATGCTGAGCTATTTGAGCTTATGCATTAACTTTATTATCTACAAATGTCGCCGTTTGTCGTTTGGGAAAGTTGTGTTGACGTTTTTAAGTACCTTCTAAAATAAATCAAGTTTTGCTGATGAAACATATGGCTGTAGAACAAACAAGGATTCGCCTTTACAAATTAGAAGTTTGAGGTTAACAAGCAGTGGTGTTCGTCTCAACAACAGTAAGCAAATCCGATGTTTATGAACAGGCCGTAAAGCTGAACTTTTAAGTATGTGTTTCTTATCATCTATATATCTGGAATACATGTATGAATTTATCGTATTTATTTTTGTGATGGAACGAAGTGCATGCGTTCCGTTTTAAATATTAATTGTCTGAAAAATCATGCATGTAAAATATAATCATAACTTTATTTATCGATTACCTTAACTATTACTGTAATTAATTTAAATATTATCTTTACCTTGCTATATAACCCACTGAGTTGTAAACAAGAAAGCTTTCATGAAACCTTTACTGTGAATTTTAGGTTATGTTCAATTTAAACGTTCATTTTAAATTATCTTAATTAATGTTAAACACTACAAAGTGTATTTATGATTTCCCTTATTAGCGTTAATTTGAAATTGTGCCTAAGCACAATAATTATTTTAGATTTTTCTTATAACTTATCTAGTAGAGTTTTTAAGCAAAATTTGAAAGAAGGAGTGTAGATGTATATACTTCATTTAGTGATTTTATCGTATAAAATTTGGTTGTAAGAAAATAACGATACATATTTAATTTTTTTTATTAATGTTATTAACTGAACGTCAATATATAAGTTGTATTAAAATATTTTCTTTTGTCAAGTTCTAAATTGCATCTCTTTAACTTGCCTGGGTAAAATTTAACTTTGTTCTCTAAACCCCTGAGATATAGTCTTTTGCAATCTACCGTAGTCACAAACGGTCGACGCTAGTCCCGCCAGAGTTTTATTTAGACTCTGTTGAACACCCATTCCTACCTGTAAAAAGGAAGGGTGCACATGGCACCCAACTTGTATTTTTTTTACATTTTTTACCTTAATATCAACTATTATGCCGAACGTGGTTGTCTTTTCTAAATCTTTACCTCAATGGACACCACATGGCGCCCAACGCTTATCATTTTACATAATTTTACCGTAACGTTCACCACTTAGCGGCCAACCATTTTTTTTCTCGTATTTTTCCGTTAAATGATGTCCCTTACTAAACAACCACTATAGTTTTAAACTCACTACAATAACACAACATATTATCTTATAGAATGCTTTCTACAACACAAAGTCACAATAGACCTTTACCGATTTATGTAAATATTTTTTCGTTACTCATTACCTAAAGATACCTTTAAAATTTTCTTAATTTTTTTGTTTCTATATGAAACTGGCACCCAACAAAACAAATAAATTAAAATCAGAACAAAACTTATAATTTCCTTAAAATAAATTTCACTAAAACAATTTCCTTTTCTCAAAAATATATATTTCTTACACTTTTAAAATGGAAGATAATTTTATTGCAGGACATTTATTATCAGATGAGCTAGAATATGAACTTTACATAAGGTCAGTAGTTTCAAAAAAACCTATGGAAGAAAAGAGAAAACTTTTAGCTCGTTTATTACGCAAAGAAATCTCTAAACCACCTCCTCATAAAGATCTTTTAAATTATAATATAACTTTTGAACAAGATAGAGAACAAATAACTAGTACAATAAAGTCAATTACTATTTTGTTAAATGATTTCGAAGGAAACAGTAATGACTCTATCTTTAAGAGAATAAAGTCACGCCTGGCACATGTTTGTGGCAGAATAAAGCGTTTATCTATACCCGAAATAAATAATGAAGAAGCAACAACTTTTAAAAATGAAAGTTATGCAACAGCACTACTATTAGAAGCTGATCTACATGAAAAAGTAGAAAATTATGAATTATCTGCTGGCATAAATGAAGTTTCTTTAATAAATCCAACCCCCACTATAAATGTTCATCCTCCTACCGTAACATATATATCTAATCCTACACCGATTTCTTCCTGGTCAATTAAATTTAACGGTAAACAAAACACATATGAATTTTTAGAAAGAGTTACTGAATTAGCCGAAACAAGAAAAATTTCTAAAGAAGAGTTGTATTCGTCTGTCATGGAACTCTTTGACGGAGATGCAATTATCTGGTATAGGGAAATAAAACATTTCGTAACCGATTGGGATTCCTTAGTTGCTCGTCTAAAACAAGATTTCCTACCTCCAAATACAGAAACTATGTTGTGGGAAGAAATACGTAACAGACGACAAAAACCTAACGAAACAGTAACTATTTATATAATGAAAATGCAAAATTTATTTCGTAGATTTCAAAAACCACCATTAGAATCTACAAGAATTCAAATAATATCGCAAAACTTATTACCTGACTTTATTCCACCCCTATCTATAGTTTTACCTACAATAAATACAATTTCAGATCTTGTATCAGCTACAAAAAGATTAGAAGAATCCTTTAGAGTAAAAAACCAAGCACTTTTGTTAGATAACTATAAACAATCAAGTACCTCAACTTTTAATCAAAATAAAAATACCTTACAAAATAAATTTCAGAAACAAAAAATTCCTACTTACACACAATCCTTAGATAAAATTAAATATTTTCCGCAACAAAATAAAACAGATACATATCACTCCCCTAGACAAGAGTCTCAAATTAATACACTAAAATATAATACACAGTTTAATACCTTTAAACCCTTTCTAAAGCAATCTACCTTCACTAATAATATAAATGCACTAACAAAAAATTTACCTTTACATAAAACGGTGTATTATTCAAGTAATATACAGCCAGCACAAATTTCCTGTTGGAATTGCCAAAAACAAGGACATACCTATTCTTCCTGTAAATACACAAGAAAAATGTTCTGTTATAAATGCGGTTACCCTAACGTAACAGTTTTTTGGTGCCCCAACTGTTCAAAAAACTAATATGGAAGTACTGGAAAAATAGCCGTCTAGTACTTATTGTAAAAAGGCTAAAAATAAATATTACCGAACCCTAATAAGTCTGAAGATAATCAAGATTGGTTAAATTGGTTAAGTAAAGTAAAAAATTTTTATAAACAAAATACTTCGTACTTAAAAATATTTAATTTTATTTCTAAACCTTTAGACAATAGACCGTACATAAAAGTTAAATTACTTGATATTGATATCACTGCACTTTTTGATACTGGAAGTAACATTTCTGTAGTAGGCTCACGTGGTATTCCTATAATAAATAATTTGAATTAAGAAATTTTTCCTTTACGTTAACATAAATTATTTACTGCAGATGGCACACCCCAAAAAATATCTGGTACCGTAGACTTACCCATTTTTGTAGGAAAACTTTGTCGTTTAATTACCTGTTTAGTTATTTCCTCACTCTCACATTCATTTATTTTTGGCACTGATTTTGCACAAAAATTTGAACTTACCTTAGACTTTAAAAATAATTCCTGAAATGTTTTTTCATCAACCAGTGAAACAGTCCTTTTAACATATCTTAACTCTTATACAAAAATCCCTCAATTACATAATAATCTTTGCTCATTAGAAGATTTATCTTCAACTGAATTTTCTCAAGCTAAAAAAATTGTCGAATTCTTTTCTAGTATTGCTAGTACAGACAAAAAATTAAGTCTTACTGATAAAATATCTATGCATATCGATACTGGTGATCATAAACCAGTACGAAAACTTCCCTATCCCTTATCGCCATATATGTCTAAAATATTAAATGAAAAGTTAGACGAAATGTTAACTTTAAAAGTCATAGAAAAATGTACAAGTCCCTGGTGTTCACCTATCTTACTTGTAAAAAAAGCTTCCGGAGAGTATAGAGTTTGTTTCGATGGCAGAGGTTTAAATGAATTAACTGTTCATGATAGCTATCCTATGCCTAATGTAGAAAGAATACTTAATATGCGTAGAGATGCTACTTACATTTCAAGCATAGATTTGCGACATAGTTTCTGGCAGCTTCCACTCACGGAAGAGTCCAAGAATAAAACAGCATTCAGCGTAATTGGCAGAGGTCAATTTAGATTTACTACTGTCCCGTTTGGTTTGAGGAATGCAGCTCAAACACAACGACGTCTAGTTGATAATATCTTCGGCACAGAACTTGAACCGAATGTTTTCTGTTACCTTGACGATATTGTTATTGTATCTCCCACATTTGAAGAACATTTAAAACTGTTAGAAACTGTACGTGATCGTCTTATAGAGGCGAATCTAACAATTAATTTAAAAAAATGTGAATTCTTTAAGAAGTCACTTAAATTTCTTGGATACATAGTAGGGGCTAGTTCTCTTTGCACTGACCCTGAAAAAATTTCAGCAATGTGTAGCTGGTATAGACGTTTCATAAACTCGTTTTCTTCTCTTATGTCGCCAATAAATGACTTGTTAAAAGGTAAAAAGAAAAAACAACAAATAGAATGGACTTCAGAAGCTGAAGTTTTCTTTTTAAAAATAAAACAAATACTAATTTCCGAACCTATCTTATGTCAGCCCGATTTCAGCCAACCTTTTACAATAGAAGCAGATGCATCCAACACTGGTTTGGGTGGAGTTCTCTTACAAAATTTTGATGGTACCGATCGAAGTATATTTTATGCTAGTAGATCACTTTCCCGTTCAGAAAGAAACTATTCCGTTACCGAACGCGAGTGTCTAGCTGTAATTTTTGCCATAGAGCGTTTTCGTCCATGGATCGAAGGAACAAAATTTCGTGTGATCACAGATCATCATAGCCTTCTGTGGTTAAACAATATTCAAAATCCGTCCGGAAAACTTGCTCGTTGGGCAACACGCCTTCGACAACACACTTTCAATCTCGTCCATAGAAAGGGAAAATTACACATTATTCTCGATTCTCTCAGCCGTATAACACAAGAAAATATATCTAATTTAAATATTTCGGAAATAGATTTGAATAATAATGATAATTTCTATAGTTCATTAAAAGACAAAATTATTAAGTTTCCAAATAACTATCTTCAGTGGAAAGTTGAAAATAACTTAATTTATAAATTTGAACCCGTTACCTTACCGTTTTCTTCAAGTATTTCTGAGTGGAAACTTTTAGTACCCACTAAACAAAGAAAAAACATAATTAGCAATTGTCATGATCCGTCTACCGCTGGTCATTTTGGTTATTTTAAAACCTTGTCCAGAGTAAAGGAGACATGCTACTGGCCAAAAATGAAATTTGACATTATGCGATATTGCCGAAACTGTCTTATCTGTGGAGCACAAAAGGCTTCAAATTTACCACCATTAGGATTATTTGGAAAGGAAAAAGGTGTGCGTTTTCCCTTCCATACTTTAGCTATCGATCTTATCGGACCCCTTCCTCGTTCCAAACAAGGTCACAAATGGCTACTAGTCATAGGTGACTGGTTCTCGAAATTTACCTTACTTCACCCACTACGCAGTGCTCAGGCACATACCATAAAAAAATATCTGGAAAACAATGTTTTCTTAACTTACGGCGTACCCCGCTTTATAATTTGTGATAACGGCAGTCAGTTGACTGGTCATATCTTTAAAAATGTATGTTACAAATATGATATAGAAAAAATTTGGTTTAACGCAGTGTATTCACTACAGTGTAACTTTGTAGAAAGGATAAATACAACTGTAGGCACTGTTATCAGATCATATATTAGTACACACAATAAGTGGGATGAAAATTTGTCTAAAATACAATACCCAATAAATTCCACAAAACACGAAGTAACTGGTTTCACACCTAATTTTCTTGTCTTTGGCCGTCATGTACCTATCACTGGTAAATTTTATAAGTTCGATAAATACAACACCGCAAGCGGGGTTTACTAGACACCATCGGCAGTTGGTAGCGCTAATCTTATACAGATTTTGGGCGCGCTCATCTGCCAATGACGTCACCAATGCACAAAATTAAGACGCAATTATCGAAAAAATATATACATTTAAGACAATGGATTATAATAGCGAACAAATTATCTGAGAGAGTACTCACATAAGAAATCCGGCGTCCGGCGGGATTGAGTTAAAGTTGGCTTCTCTAAAGTCCATCAGGCTACTGAAGGCCCTTTTGAGGTAGGTAAAGATGGTGACTCCTGCCAACGTTCCTTCAAGCGCTCTGAGCAGCTACGGCAGTCATGGGCTCGTTCATCCAGGGTCGTGCAGTACGGTTCGCCTAGGCGGCTGCAAATTTCATCTACCTATGCAGGGAATGACGGGAACATGGTATAAGGGGCGACAAACAAAGACAAGCAAGCAAGGAAATCTACATAGATAAAGATAAGGCACGATACGATACCTCAAACGTCCACTCCACTCGAAGGTTCAGGCAAAAAGCGACGTTTAAAAGAGTCCGGAAACACTTGTCCTTCTTCACTCGCGTCGCGCGATCTCGCGCAAACGCACTGTGACGTAACGGAAATACGCGCCCCGAGTCTTTTGAAATTATGGCGCGAAACTTCCGCACATCAAAATTAACCTAAAAACAATGTTTAAGGGCCAATTTGATTGGCACGTAACAATCGCGACAATGCCACAAAAGAAAAAACTTAAAAAAAGAAAAAGTCTGTTAGCACAGTAACAGCTTAAAATCTATGTCCTAACTACCCTATATAAAACCTAACTTAAAACCTACAAAATGTTTATATAAGGCGCCACCTGGTTTTTCGACCGATAACACGTCTACCGAATTACCAGGAAACGGAAAATGTAGCCCCATTGTTTTTGATTACACTAATCATCGACAGCACAAATTTGTCGGGGAGCATGAAACACTACTTAAATTAAAACAGATGCGACAAGTCGCCTAACCTATCTAAACTAAAACTAACATTAAAGTTCTTACGTGCAACACACAAAAGCGTTGCATCAAAGCTATTCTTTATTGGCAAACAGTGCCCAAATTTAAAAATGTTCATAGAGGGAGTCACTCTACACTCTAGCAAATTTTGTTACTGGTACTTTGGCTTACTAACGATACACATTAAAACTTGTCCATGACATGGTTGTGAATCAACAAATTTACCAAAAGTACCACCCTACTAAATCCTTACATGGCTAACCTAACAAATTACATTTCTATATCAGGTTAGCTTTTTCACTTAAATTCAAGAAAAATAATTCCCACGTTTGGTCATAAATACCAGACGTTAGGAAGATAAAAAGATAAGACAAGATCTCAAATTGTTGTTAAAGATAATAGATAAGATAATGATATTAAGCTTAAATTGTTATCCTCAAAGGTAATAGACAAGATAACGGTATTAAGCTTTAGTTATTATTTGAGATACTAGGTAAGATAACACGATATTAAGCTAAAGTTATTATTAGAGATAGTAGGTGAGGTAACGCGATATTAAACAAAAGTTATTACTTAAGATAATAGGTAAGATAACGTGAAATTAACCAAAATATATTACTAACGGTAGTCGGTAAGATTACGATATTTAACTAAAGTTATTATTAAAGGTAATCGGTAAGATAACGATATTAAAACTAAGGGTATTATCAAAGATAATAAACAAGACAACGGTATTGGCTTAGTTATTACCGAAGACAATAGATAAAGATAAAGATAGAGTGACTCCGTGGAGTTGTTAAATGGGCATTTCTCGTACCCTCTAAAAGGAGACCTGTGAAGCAGGTCCGTTTGCAATCAACGGCACGAGGGACCGGCAAAGGCATTTGGGTGCATCCCTGCACCCGGCGTTAATCGATATCGGTGATATAATCACCCGATACCCACACGGTATATAACAATATACACATCCACTCACACATTCACACACTCATACATACCTTCACTGCCAGGGCCCATGCGCTGACAGCGGCACCGCATGACCTCAGGAAAGATTCCCAGAGACGGGGTCCAGGTGTCTGTGAAAACCTCCCGTGCAACCACACGGTGACTAACGGAAATTAAAAGGCAGAGAAACAGGAACGGTAAAAAGAGGGAGGTTGGTTATTTGGAATGCATAAGAGGCACTTCCAGGTAGAAGAAAGTAGAGGAAGGGCTCGCATTGAGCCAGAAAGAAACAGAAAAAAGGTGGATAGCAAAGCGCTACTCGACCAGCCAATGTAGCCAGTAGCTCGGAGTAAGGGAACATCACTCTTATGTGGCAGACGGGTGTTCCGGGACAAGAACAGGTCCACCGAAAGAAGAATAAGGCATAGCGGAGACAGCGGGATAAGAAAAAAGTATAGTTTTTGGACAAGCGTCCGAGAGAAGGTAGAGAGTTGTCCCTGTTAAACACAGCGCAGTCTGAAGGACCACCTGCGATATTAATCCGACAAGATAAGGTATATCATAGGTTGAAATTCACTAGGCTCCTAAGAGAACTAGTACAATCATTTTCCTAACGAGTGCATCCACTACGATAAGAAAATCAGACAAAAGTTGACACAACAACGTAAAAGTATCATTACAGATACAAACACACAAAAACAAACTGTTTTAAGGTAGTTTTTCAAAACGGTATCACCCTAAACACTCAAAAATGCCTAATTATAAGCAGTTAAATACAGGTACACTGTCCCCATATGCTAAAACAACCGGGAATTTAATAAGATATCTATAAGAAGCAATAGCGTCTCACCACGAAGTTCAACAAAAAACAATACAAAAAAATGTTTATAAGTTATGTTGATTTAGTAGAAAAAGAAAGAAATAATGGTGTAATATAATGTAGGCGACTGCAATAATTCAGAGGAAAAACACATGGAATAGACAATCCTAGTTTTTTGCAACTGCGAATATGGACTATTTTTTTCAATGGCATAGATCGCGCGTGTCCTATGTGAGCCCAAAGAAGAAAAACAACCACTCTAACATCAGCTAAAACCAATCATAAAAATTCAATGAGTTATTACAACCAAAGTTACGACAATTACCACACAAAATTAAATGATGTAAGATAAACACTAAAAACCAAAAAAAAATATGCTGTAGGAAAAGTTCGAGGGTTGATTAAATGAAACAACAGAGTTATATTGGGGGGTGTAGAGAATGAAGTGATATATAAGTAACGGTATGGTCAAGAACAAGTCAACCAAAAGAAAAAGATAGCTAATTTAAGGTAAATAAAGTTAAACGTGTAAGAGATTATACACTATATGAGAGAGGGAATAAGTAATTAAAGTTAACTAACTGATGGTGAGAACAAAAAATATTAGGTAAATTGTGAGGAGAATAGAACGTGAAAAACTTAACTAGCATTTGGGTCAGCAGAGAATGGCTTAAGGTCTTTAATATGCCACCTGCCTTGGCGTTTTCCTTCAGCATCCTGAAGTTCGTAGATAAGGGGACTAATGACACGAGTGACCTTACAAAGAATGAATTTAGGGACTAATTTTGAAGAAAATTTCTTAGATGCATCCGATAAGACATAATTCTTTTTCCAAACTTGTTCGCCCAAGGCAAAGGAAATGTTTCGTTTACGTAGATTATAGTGGTCCTTACACTTTTCGTAAGTTTTTAACAAATTTTTTCTAACGTTATTAAAGATAGAAGGTAATGATTCTTGGTCTTTGTCCCAGCGTACTTTATCGTCAAATTCAATTACGTTAGTATCGTCAGGCACTAAACCATAGTAACTCCCATCGATTGGGGTATATCTTCCAAAAACAAGAAATGACGGAGTGAATTAGGTTGCTGCGTGTTTCGATGTACGCAAAGCTTGAGCAATTTTAAAAATATGTTCATGCCATGTAGTATGGTCTGAATCAATATAGCAAGAGATAGCGGTAACTAAAACTCTATTTACTCTTTCGGTAGGGTTTACTTGGGCATGATATTTTGCGTTAAATCAAATTTTTTGTACTTTGTAACTTTTAACGAAATTCTGAAAATCTTTAGAGATAAATTGTGCCCCATTGTCACAAAGGATAATTTGAGGGACACCAAAGATAAGAAATACATTTTGTTCTAGGAATTTAATTATAGCAGCGGATGTAGCTTTACGTAAGGGTTGCACCATAACGAATTTAGAAAACCAATCGGTGACAACTAAAAGATATTGGTTACCTCTTTTCGATCGGGGGAGAGGTCCAATAAGTCAAGCGATATTAATTGAAAGGGATAAGATACACGTTTAAAGTTACCCATTAAACCAGGGCGAGCGTCTTGTGAACTCTTATGGGAACCACAAATTTTACAGCTCTTAATATGGCGACAAACAGATTGCTTTAGTGTGGTCCAGTAATATAATTCGGATATTTTAGCGAGAGTTTTTGTAACACCAAGGTGTGCAGCTATGGGATCATCGTGACATAATTTAAGCACCTCACTACGGTTAGCAGTAGGCACGACCAGTTTCCATTCAGGAATATTCGATATTTTATGTGGAGAAGAAGATACAAATTTATATAGTCTATTATTAGTTACACGAAAGGTAGGAAATTTGTCGGGATTATCAGAAACTTTTTTAATCATATTGAGATACCAGGTATCAGGAATTAAATTTGGAAGGTTAAGAGAAACAACATCACGAGATAAGGCATCAGGTACGATATTTAATTTGCCAGGCCTATGCCTAACGTCAAAAGTGAATTGAGATATACGCAAGTTCCTTCTTGCCAAACGACCTGCTGGTTGCTTTAAGTTATTAAGCCTAGTGAGAGCTGCACAATCAGTGATTACGGTAAAATGTGTACCTTCAACATATCCTCTAAATTTCTCGATGCCAAAGATAACGCCCGATAATTCTCGTTCGGTAGCAGAGTATTTTTGTTCGGCAGAAGTTAAGGCGCGACTTGCATAAGCGATAGGATGTTCTAAACCATTTCTTACCTGGAACAACATTGCACCTAAACCAGTAAGCGAGGCATCGGTTTGTATATAAAACTTTTCATCGAAATTGGGTGAAATTAAGATAGGTGCTGAAGTGATTAACGTTTTAATTTGTTCGAAAGCCTGTTGAGATTCTAAATTCCACTCGATAGTTTGGGATTTCTTTTTATTTTTAATTAAAGCGGTAATGGGTGCAGATATAGTTGAAAGATTGGGTAGAAAGATGCGATAATAGCTAATCATTCCAATTAAACGTTTGATTTCGGTAACAGTTTTTGGTGTTTTGAATTTAGTAATAGCGTCGACTTTAGTAGGATCTGCTCGTAAGCCAGTTCCATCGATAATAAAACCAAGAAATGTAAGGGACGAACAACAAAATTGACACTTTTCCCAGTTTATCTTAAAACCTGCTGCGTTTAAACGTTCTGCAACCTCTTTTAATGTAGCGATATGTTCATCAAAGGAACTTGAGATAACTAAAATATCATCCAAAAATACAAAGGCACGTTCCTGGTGTAAGATAGGACCTAACGTTTGATCCATAGTACGTTGTAGGGTTTGTGGTGCGTTACAGAGACCAAATGGCAAAAAATTAAATTCGAAAAGACCTCGGCCTGGAACACAAAAAGCAGTTTTTTGACGAGAAGATAGATCGAGAGGTATCTGATAAAAAGCTTGTCTAAGGTCGATAGATGAGATAAATTTTGCGTTTCGAAGCCGGCTTAAAATAGAGTCAGTTCTAGGTAAGGGGTAAGCGTCAGAAACAGTCACGGAATTCGACTTCCTGCCATCGAAACAGACACGCCATTCGTCATTCTTCTTACGAACTAATAATACGGGAGACGTCCAGGGTGAATTTGAGGGAGAGATAACACCAGATTCTAACATTTTATCTATTTCAGCATGTAAATGCTTTTGTAATGCAGGCGATAACGGATATTGACGTTGCTTAAAAGAGAGGGCATCACCTGTAGAGATAACATGTGTTGCAGTAGTAACGCAACCAAGTTCAGAGGTATTAAGTATACGAAATTTGTCGATTGAAGTGTTAAGGGTTACATTTTGGGAATCAGTAAGAGAAATTTTGTTAGATATTCCTGTAGATGCACAAGAATTTGTTTTAAGAGAGGTTTGCCATGAAAAATCCTGGTAATAAATCGACAGATTAAAAAGTTTACAGAAATCCACACCTAGTAGAAAAGGATAAGCTAATGCAGGGACAATCAAAAATGAAACGTCACGTTCAAGTGATTCTACTCGAATTATTAACTTAAAGGAACCCGTTACATATATTTCATTATCGTCAGCTAAATTTATGGAAGTTTTTTCGGGAATAATTTGAATTTTAATATTTTGTTTAGATAATTGATGTAAACCTTTGTTATTTATAAGGGAGCATGAGGAACCTGTGTCCAATAAAGCAATTACATTTAAGGAACCAATCGAGATGGACAAGTGTGGACGATTATCAAAGGGTTTCTTAACAAGTTGTAAAACGGCAGACTTTTTATGATAAAAGGAATTGACGGTTTGTAACCACTTAGACCACTCTGATGGAGTAGTATAACATAATTCTTCTAATGAAGGTAAGACATTTTGTACATTAACAGTAGCGGTATTATTGTTAGATAAATTTAATAACGGTACAGCGTTAGAGGTAGTTTTATGATTTAAATTTATTGTTGTCTGGGTCCGTTGAATGATTGGTGTTGAGGACGATTTTGATTCCTTGAGATATTCACGCCCTGAGTTGGAATATCTCGACGGAAGTTTCCCGATACGTTAGGATTACAGTTTGTGCAGTTAGATTTGTAGATATTTGAGCGGCCACAACCATAACAAAAAATATTTCTAGGGTATGTGCAGAGATTATAGTTATGTCCACTTCTCTTACAGTTCCAACAAGTAAGTGAGTTATTAGTTACGGTAGAAGGAACATTAAGGGTAGATACTTTATGGGAAGCTCGAACTTGACAAGCTATATCTGGTTCTAAAAGGCCAGATTGTTTTTCTGGGGGGGGGGACGGTATTTATCAATTCTTAACTTCACTTCCTGAAGAGAACGACATAAATCTTTAAAGTGGGCTAAAGAAGAAATGCGTTGCAAGGCCAGACGTTCAGAGAAATAAGGGTTTAAATTTCCGAGTAACTGATCCATAATTTCAGATTCTAAGAGTTTATTGTCGGGTCTGCTATATAAAGCTTCTAATGAGGTAATGAAGGAAACAACATTTTCGTCAGGTCCTTGGGTTTGATTTCGTATCTCGTTCCAAAGGTCGGTAATATAACCATGCGGAAGGAAGTCTCGTTTTAGGCACGCAACTAACTCCTCCCAGGTAGAAATTTGGTCTCGGATGTTTCGGTACCAGATCAACGCGGAGTCCGAAAACAACTCACCTGCTGAAACAAATAAGTCCTGATCGGTACACTGGCAAGAGATTTTGAAATCATTAATACGGTCAAGGAAGGACCCCAATTGTAAACAGGTAAGGATTTTCCTAATGGTTTAGGTAGAGCAAGTACGAGGTTTGAAAACGGTAACGATATATCTGCGTCTGCATTTGGATTAAGTCTTTCAAGAACAATCCCTTTAAGTAATAATATTTCCGACAATAAATTTTGTTTAGCTTGGGTCGCTTGTTCATCGTCATATATGGACAATAATTCTATACGCTGTTTGACATGCATTATTCGCGAAACCAAGCGCCTCAGCTCGATATCGCTGGGACTAGGATCTATTCTATTTATTATACCAGATATGTCGTCCAAAGACAGTTTAATTTCAGATACGTTGTGAGGCCAATTGGAAACGATTTTCTTTAAAATGGCGACGTTTTTTATTTTTTGGGCTAAAATGGCTCTAAGTTGTGATCGACGATCATTTTGGTTATGAGCGGGAGTAATATTCCTACACTCAATCTTGTAGATGAGCTCGAGAGATTTTAGATGTGAAATATTCATTTTGAATTAATATTTGAGACAAAATATATCAGGTATACAATACTGACTTAAATCAGAAGGTAAAAAACGGTATAGCTACTTCAAATCAGTACGATAAAGATATTTAAGGGTGAAAACTTTCTATGAAAACAATCGTAAGGAATACTATTCAAATTTTATCACCCTAAGTAACCAAAAAACTAAAGAAACACGTTTAAAACTATATGCGGGCAAGGTTAGTATTTAATAAAGGGATATATCATTGATAAACTACAAAAAGACACTCCAAATTATAAAAACACGCAGGTAATGTGTTATTTAAGAAATAAAACAAGAACTGTTAATCTAGCATTTTCAAAAGATATTCTAAAGGGGCAATTCACTTCAATAAACGTTTGTAAACATAAGGTTTCTTTAAAAGCGTTCGGATATCAAAATCAAACAGGTAAATGACTAAAGACACTTTTTTTGTAAACACACAAGATAATTTAGGTACAGTTTTTAAAAAAAAAAACAGGAAGGGTTATGTTTAAATTTAATATAAATAGATAATTTTCGTGATAAACGGTGTTTAAGGGATGCAATTACTTAGTTGATTGATTGTTTATTTATGTATAAATAATTCGCTTACCCGTATAATACAGAAGTAAGGTTAACGTATAAATCCTTCTAAAAACTTGGATTTCTGTTTAGAACAACTAAACACATATTTCAGATAATTTCAGTTATACACATCATTTAAAGTTACAGTAAATTAATTAGATTAATGTAGCATTTTTAAGACAAAAGGTATAAATTACAATAACCCCAAAATGGCAGTTTTCATTACAACAGCTGACATGTCAATTCAGGAAAATCTCTGGGGAATTTACAAGATACCAACCTGAAATTTAAAATCCACAGATATCTTAGAGAACATAGATAATGACGTTTATTAATTTTTTTAGATGAAAAAGCTATTTAAATACATTAGTTAATACATTCTATAGTCATAAAGGAATTATACCACCTAAAGAAACACGTTGGACGGCAATTCTTACATTTAAAAGTTCGATAAATACAACACCTCAAGCGGGGTTTACTAGACACCATCGGCAGTTGGTAGCGCTAATCTTATACAGATTTTGGGCGCGCTCATCTGTCAATGACGTCACCAATGCACAAAATTAAGACGCAATTATCGGAAAAATATATACATTTAAGACAATGGATTATAATAGCGAACAAATTAACAGAGAGAGTACTCACATAAGAAATCCGGCGTCCGGCGGGATTGAGTTAAAGTTGGCTTCTCTAAAGTCCATCAGGCTACTGAAGGCCCTTTTGAGGTAGTTAATGATGGTGACTCCTGCCAACGTTCCTTCAAGCGCTCCGACCAGCTACGGCAGTCATGGGCTCGTTCATCCAGGGTCGTGCAGTACGGTTCGCCTAGGCGGCTGCAAATTTCATCTACCTATGCAGGGAATGACGGGAACATGGTATAAGGGGCGACAAACAAAGACAAGCAAGCAAGGAAATCTACATAGATAAAGATAAGGCACGATACGATACCTCAAACGTCCACTCCACTCGAAGGTTCAGGCAAAAAGCCACGTTTAAAAGAGTCCGGAAACAGTTGTCCCTTTCCACTCGCGTCGCGAGATCTCGCGCAAACGCTCTGTGACGTAACGGAAATACGCGCCCCGAGTCTTTTGAAATTATGGCGCGAAACTTCCGCACACCAAAATTAACCTAAAAACAATGTTTAAGGGCCAATTTGATTGGCACGTAACAAAGATAGAGAGGCATATGCCGTTGACCATCAAGGTTTTTTCGCTCTTTTTAAAGAAATTCGTAATAAACTTCATTTAGCATACAAAAGTATGGCTAACAGATACAATCTCCGTCGCCGAGAAATTTTGTTTAAAGTCGGAGATACTGTCTGGAGAACAAACAAAATATTATCTAGTGCAGCAGGCAAATTTTTCTCCAAGCTTGCACCAAAGTATATCTTGTGCACTGTTAATAAAACACTGTCAAACCTTGTATATAACCTTATACTGGTACTGACATAAATTAATTTTCGTTGTATAATTCCCCCCCCCCCATGCCTCTATTAATTTTTTAGTTATCTAATTCGTATAACCAATTATACCTTTATTTTTTATCTGCATTTTTTCATTCTATTTTTTTCTTCCCTTAAACATTTCACCAATGAGTGGATAGACTTCACCGATAGTGACTTCCCCGATTTTTGCCCCACCGATTATGTATCCCTTTGGGACGTTTGATATGCGTTAGTTATCACACCGCTCATTGTTGTTCTTTTTCACTTTTCCTCATGATGAAATTTCTTTTTCTGCCAAAATTTTTTTATTCTCCCTCTCTTCTCATTTGTTTTTTACCGTATTGCCTTACTACAAAAAAATATTTCCTAATGTCATATTTTTTTTTCTCTTTGGTCCGGGGCAGTGTAACAATTACCATTCTATTACCATGTTATATTGTGGTCCAATTTCCCTCAATAAGAAAGCATTATTTATCTTAAGTTTATACTAATACCGTTTATAATCACAAAAGTTTTGATTTGTGTAACGTTTCCCTTTAGTTTTATTAAATAATACACTGTATACATCTACCTTTAGTCTTGTTTTAATATTCTTTCCGTTGTATAAACAATATAAATAATTGTCTGAAAAATCATGCATGTAAAATATAATCATAACTTTATTTATCGATTACCTTAACTATTACCGTAATTAATTTAAATATTATCTTTACCTTGCTATATAACCCACTGAGTTGTAAACAAGAAAGCTTTCATGAAACCTTTACTGTGAATTTTGGGTTATGTTCAATTTAAACGTTCATTTTAAATTATCTTAATTAATGTTGAACACTACAAAGTGTATTTATGATATATATAAGTTGTATTAAAATATTTTCTTTTGTCAAGTTCTAAATTGCATCCCTTAAACTTGCCTGGGTAAAATTTAACTTTGTTCTCTAAACCCCTGAGATATAGTCTTTTGCAATCTACCGCAGTCACAAACGGTCGACGCTAGTCCCGCCAGAGTTTTATTTAGACTCTGTTGTACACCCATTCCTACCTGTAAAGAGGAAGGGTGCAATTGCACCAACGGTTGGCTATTACAGCAGCTTCACATTGTTTCCAATACGTCGGCCAAGGTGTTTTACCATCGAATGTGGGTGGTTTCGCTTTCAATTTTGACGGTATTAACTAGCTTCCCTCCATGCTTCTTATTTCTGGGATGATCTGATTTACAACTGGGTTTGGTAATTCAAGTGGTCGCGTTGTTAGTGAAATCACTTGTTCTTGCAGCCACATTACTTCTTCCATTTTTACCAATTTACCGTCCAACTTTTGTTCACCTGTTTTTACCTGTTCAGTGACATCTTCTTTCAATGCAATGGAGCTTTCCATTAATTTTTGTTCTAACGTGGCTGTATTTTCATTCAACTTTTCTTCCATTTACGCAACATTTTCACTAAGTGTCACTTTTATACCGTATTTATACTCATTAAGGGTTGATTCCAGTTCAACTGAGCTCACTACGCTTTCACTAAGTGTCACTTCTAGTTTAGCCGACCTCTCTTCTATTTTCTGAACATTTTCACTTAACCTTTCCATTTTTTCAGCATTTACACTAAACCTCTCTTCCATACCGGGTTTAAAATCCTTAAGGAAATTTATTAAAGTTTCTGCGTCCATTTTGCTTTGGCTTCTTGTAACTGGCATATACGAACTACTCAAATGTCCTTAGACGTATGTTTTTTTTAATTAATCACTATACACCCAATACAGCCTGACACTAGTGTAGCGAGCAACCATTAACGCGTTTCACCAATTTAGAACAAGTAATAACAAAAGTCTTTATTACTCACTATTCACAAGGCTAATTAACAGTATATGTCTTATTTATAGACGTTTTCAGTCCAATTAACAATGAAGCACTATTACACTAATGTTATTTACAAATACCAAGCACTAATATCTTCTTAAGCTAAATCCTTAAACATAAGTCTTCTTAACAACACTAAGGGGTCAATTCAATAACTCATCCGTTAAATTTTAAAAGCCTTTAAAATTTATAATTTTAACAACCGATTAAAAAGTAATGAAAAAAAAGTTATTCTACAAACACATATTTTAAAGTTTGGTTAGAAATAGTTTTAGAGGATCCTTTAAAAATAGACCAAAAAACGTTTGAAATTCACGCGTTGTATATTAGTAACCCACATATATGAGAACTGTCCGAATACACATAACCTATTTTTAAAAACGCATTCTGGAACTTTTAGTTTGTTAACAGCGGTCTCGAACCTACCGATTTTTCGGTATTTCTACCAAAATGGACTCTGTACTACCGAAATGCAATGATTTTTCCACGATTACAGAAAATACATGGAAATTCTCCTGATTTTTCTACAGATTTCACAATTTTGTGTTGGCAACCCTTTTCATTTATGTTTAATGTTACGGGGAATCACCTTACAGCAAGTATGAATGAGCAGAGTTATAGCGGATTGGTCCATATATTTCGGGGAATACCCTTGAGTCCTACAACTCTATGTTGTAAGTTGTAAGGGGTTTCCCGCTCGGGAATTCCCTTTTCTATAGATGTAAACAGGAATTCGGATTTTATTTTTTCATTATTTTTCTTGACTTAGAAGAGAAAACATCTATGTATCCTTAAGTTTATAGTTGCGATCGCGAAGTGCAATTATTAAGTAAAAATGTCGTCCGACGAGGAACCGAGTACAAGTGCGAGTGCAAAAAGAAAAAAATATCTACAATATTATAGAAAAGAATGGGAAGAACAAGAAGAATTCTCAGGCTGGCTACAAGATAGTCGTAAGGGCGTAAGCTATGCCTATTGTACGAGTTGTAATAAAGATCTTAATATCACATTTGGAAAAGACGCTTTAAACAAACATAATTCTTCACAAGCTCACTTGGTGTCATCGAAGAATATAAAATCTCAACCGAAAATATCATCATTTACTGTGACAAAAACTCAAAAATCTGATACACTAGTAAAGCAAGGTAAAATATATTTTTTTTATTTTGTGCATGCCACTACTTACATTGTTTTATTAAGTACTTTGTTTTCTACTTATTGGTGCTTACTTACGAGAAGCAGTGGATATAGTTAGTGCCCGAATCTCCACTAGATAAACATAAGTAAGTCATTTTAATTCTTTATTTTATTTTCATGTGAAATAAGATTGGCTTCGTTTGTTGCTGAACACAATTTACCATTCACTATTATGGAGCACCTACCGAAACTGATACATTCCGTTTGTCCTGATTCAAAAATAGCAGAAGAGATAAAATGTTCTACGACGAAAACTCACGCCATAATCAATAATATTATAGGTAAAGAAAGTTTCGATAATTTATGTGAAGATCTGCGGCAAACTAAGTTTTTGCTTATTATTGACGAGTCCACTGATCTTAGTACAACCAAACACTTGTGCTTAGTCGTAAGATATGCAAAAACACATCGCATCAATGATAGTTTTTAGCTCTTATTCCATTAGAAGAAGTTAATGCAGTAGCCTTATCCAAACACATTGGTAACTTTTTTAGAAGCAATGATATTCCATATAAAACTAATCTAATAGTATTTGCATCTGATGGAGCAAATGTAATGATGGGACGTACTAACTCTGTTGCAACATTGTTACAAAACGAAATTCCAAACATTTTTATATTTAAATGCGTCTGCCACTCGTTTCATCTTTGCGCGTCTTATGCTTGTACCAAATTGCCACGTTTCATAGAGGATCTTGTAAGGGACATTTACAATTACTTTTCTTCCAGTCCAAAAAGAGTGGCAGAGCACTGTTGTGTGGTTTGCGCTAGGGCAAACGACAGAACTGGCGGTGGCGCGATAGCGATACGCGCCACGACGCCAAGTCGAGTAGATGGCCCACGATGCAACGTCTGAAGCACGCAATCACACGAAACATCGATTATGGACTGTGAAGATAAAACAAAGTCCATAAGAAGCAAAAAGATTAAATTCGCGCAACTAAATCTCGGGAAAGGTAAAGGGGCAACAAATAACTTCGTAAAGTTATTCATTGAAAATAATATCGACATCGGGCTTATACAGAAGCCGCACCTGTATGGCCACAAAATAACAGATTTTGGGACAGGGGTTACCGTCTTAAACGCGAATAGTGAACGACCGCGTAGCGGGATAATAATAAATAATGGGACGTGCGCCGAAATTATATTAAATAATTTATCGAACGAATTTTTAACGACGACCGAAATCAAATCATTGGGAAATGCGTTCTACGTAATAAGCGCGTACCTCCCGCCGGTCGATTCCCGGCGGGAAAATCCCCAAACCGAGACTTGATAAATCAAGTAGATAATATTATTCGTAAAATCGGCAGAAATAAAAATCTAATCATCGGGGCAGATTTTAATGCGAAGTCGCCACTATGGGGCAGCCCTATCGAAGACGATAGAGGCTCGCAGGTTGCTGATCTTTTTACGGAATGAGACCTTAGTGTGATAAACACTAATGATTCACTTACGTTTGAGTGGCATAGAGGCAGCAGTTTTATAGATATTACTGCAGTCTCGCACGAAATGTTAGAAACGATTTGTAATTGGAAATTAATGTCGGACGAGGAAACGCTCTCTGACCATATATTAATAACATAGGACGTTGAAACCAAAACAAACGCAAACGGGCAACTAACTATATTTCCGCGGTTCTGTAATAAAAAAGCAAATTGGGAGCGATTTAAACAAAAATTTGGCGAAAGTATTCCTGTGCTCGAAAATGAGCTATTTAACTGGCGAGAGGCAGGCAAAGTAGAAACACTTGCGAAAAAACTAAACGACGCGGTGGTAGACGCGTCGTCGTATTCCATGCCGCAAAAGAGAACATTTAAAGACAGCGTACCCTGGTAGACCCGGGAACTAACCACCAAGCGGGCAGAAACGCGTAACCTAAGGCGCCGCTATCAACGCGCCTCGAGAGATATAAGAGAACAACGGAGAATAGAACATAATCAAAGTTACCGCGAATATAAAATATTAATAGAAGAAACGCGAACGAATAAATTTAAAGAATTCTGCACGCGAAACTCAGAGAAAGAAACCTGGGGAACCGCATACCACGTAATTAGAGGAAAACAACCAAAAATCGCGCAAAATAATATAAAGAAAACAAATGGCGAATACACGAAAGGTCTTAAAACCACGGCGGAATATTTACTATAAAAATTTTTCCCATCGGATAATCCCGTGGAGGATGAAGGGTCGCACGATTTAGTACGTCGGAAAGCTGCAGAGGCGCAAGGAACAGGTGCCGATAAGGCAATCCTAGTTCACGAGGTCGTCAGGGCTCTTAGGAGGATGAACCCTAAGAAGGCACCGGGGCATGATGGAATCACTTCAGACGCAGCTCTGGAGGCGTGCCTGTTAGCCCCGTGTGTCTTTGTCGGGTTGTTTAATCTTTGTTTAGAAAGGGGAGTTTTTCCGCGTTGCTGGAAAATCCAGAACGTGAAATTTATACCTAAACCTAAAAAGGCGGATGCGTCAGATCCGGGCAGCTATCGTCCAATTAGCTTGCTACCGGTGCAAGGGAAAGTTTTAGATCGCGTTATGACTACGCGTATTGAGCACCTAGTGCGAGACAGCGGCGGTTTTAATAACCGACAGTTTGGTTTCGTGGAGGGCAAGTCGACTATCGACGCGTTAGAGTTCGTTGTCGGGGAAATAAAGCAGGCGAGAGATGCTAAAGAGTACTGTGTCGATGTTGCTTTGGACATTTCAGGAGCGTTTGATGCTGCCTGGTGGCCATTAATCGTTTGCGAGTTAGATCGTAGGGGTTGTCCGCGAAACTTGATTTCCTTGTGGTGGGCGAGTTAAGGTTCTACCCATACCTATTCTGGGAAACATCGGAAACATCCTTGGTCAAGAGTTATTTCTCGGGGCGATTGGCACAGGTTGAAATTCCGGGTGAAGTTCTGTCGCGTGAGGTGGAAAGGGGATGCCCGCAAGGGTCATGTTCTGGTCTCACATTTTGGAAGTTGTTGTATGAAAGCATCTTTAGGGACAAGTTGCCCGCAGGATGCTCGATCGTTGGGTTTGCGGATGACACGCTTTTAATTGTAAGATCGAGATTGTTAATAGATATGCGCACAAAACCGAACGAGGCGCTTAATAAATTACACGAATGGTCGCAGGCGGTAAAATTAAAATTTAACACGGCGAAGTCAGAGGCGCTTTATTTCGGCACGAAACCAGGACAGAGACCTCCTAGGGTAGAGCTAGGAGGGAAGAAAATCCCGTTTAAAGATTGTATTACTTACCTCGGCGTCAAGATCGACGATAAATTAAATTGGAAAGCGCACGTACAATACGTTAAAAGTAAGGGCGGCGAAATATCAAATAAAATGATGGCGGCGGCTAAAATAAAGTGGGGTTTCAGGGGAGAACCGCTGAAGACGGTTTATGCCGGGGCAATTGAGCCGGCGATGCTGTACGCAGCTTCTGTATGGGCAGAAGGTTGTAAAGTCAGGAAGATGCGTCAATTGACGAGCGTACAACGCATAACCGCAGTAAAAGCGGCGAGGGCGTACAGGACCACCTCCACGGAGGCGGTCTTGGTGATCAGTAGGACTCTCCCTATCGAATATGTCGTAAGGGAGCTTAGAGATAGGCGATTAATAAATATAGGAAAAGGGCGCGAAATTATCGAAGATCTTAATCTTGGTAATAGGAAATTGCAAGAAAAATCGTTGTATCTGAGTTGGGGCACGGCTGATATTAGAGAAATCGAGTTTGTCGAAGGTGATGAGGATGCGATGGGTATCAGAATTTATACGGACGGTTCACGTATGGACGATGGGCAAGCAGGCGCGGCGTTTGTCGTGTATAAGCAGGAAAGGGAGGTGTTTCGGTTTCAAACCAAACTCGCGAACTGGAGCACAATTTTCCAGTGCGAATTGGTAGCCATACGAGAGACTATCGATTACGTAATAAACCATACGGGCAGAGACGAGTATTATATAATCAGTGATAGTAAATCGGCGCTGACGGCTTTAACAAACATGAACACCTCGACAGACCTCCAAGCGGACGTCTGGAAGATAGCGCGTACGGCGCTCGAGTTTCGACGTTTAAAGTTCTGTTGGGTCAGGTCGCACAATGGTAACGTAGGAAACGATAGGGCTGATGAATTAGCTAAAGAGGCCGCGTCGGGAGACTTTCGAATATCACATTCGTTGATGCCAAAGTCTTTGATTAAAAGAAAGGTGCGTGAAAAGTCAATCCGACAATGGGAAGAGAGGTGGAACAACGCTGCCACGGGCAGGTTGACCCACAAATTCATACCGAGCTTAGAAGCTAGAGGCAAGGTCGAGGTAAAACTCGATTATAAAATGATTCAGTTGATAACAGGGCACGGCGCTCTGAAAGCGTATTTACATAGGTTTAGGTTAACCAACAACAACCGCTGTGAATGCGGTGAGAGCGCGAAAAGCGCAGAGCACGTGCTCTTTGACTGCCCGCTTGAAGCGGCAAATCAAGGGTTGACTGATACGAAATTAGCTATCGTAGGTCTAGCATGGCCAAAGAGCCTAGAGGAAGTCGGGGAAGTGGCTAACCAGAAGGCGTTCTGGACAGCCTTTAGAGAGTTCACAGGAAGGGTTGCGAGATTAGACGGTGATAATCGATGTGTAAGTCGGGAGGATTGAGAAATTATAGATTTCGACCTGGCGTGATTTTGACATGATAAGAGCATTATAACCAAAACTTGTAAAAAAAACACAAAAAAAAACAAAAAAACAACAACAAAAAAAAGAAAAAGAAAAAAAAAGAAAGAAAACCAATAATAATAATAATTAAATAAGTATACCCAAAACTCTAATATGCACGACGAACACACACTAAAACAATCACTGTCCCACCTTCTACGCGCAGAAAATCGGAAATAAACGAAACAAATAAATAACAACAAACTAAATCAGGAAACCTCAATAATTTAAATAAGTGTAATATATAAAGAAATAATAAAATAGAGTGAAACCGCGCATCCCCCCAGGACTTAAAAGTGAAGTGATTGTGATTGTGATCCTCCCCAGAACATTTAGTGCATATCCACCAGGACTTTAACAGTGCATATCCAACTCCCCATAAAGGTAGAAAAGCAATAGATATAGGTAGACGGCCAGATCTTCGGATGCTGGAGAAAATTATATTGAAGGTAAGAATAAAATTGTGGCGGCTGTACGCGCATGAGCATGGATTTGTGATTTTAAACAGATTTTGAAATAATCTAACAAGCGCGTTTTTTGTGTAATGGCGCTAGTCGATATAATGCTCATGCGAGTGCACCTGATAATGTATTTGCTTTTGCTGATACATGCACTGTTACATGCTTTTGCTTATTCAGAAATTTGTTTATATATTTATTATATGTTTATTTATATATTTATATTATATTTATATTTATTTTTACACATATCTATGCCTGCATTGTATTGTTTTGTGGCTTGATTCGTTTGACGTTCTGTCGCCAATTTTTGGCCGCAGTATATATAGAAAAGAAGATTGTATGTATATTATGTCAGTTAGGGAATGAGAGGGAACGTTAGGGACAAATTTAGGATAAAACACTTAGATCAGAGAGGACAAATTTGTAAATTTATAGAGCAGGCAAATAGCTGGATTCACTATTAATACTTTTGGCAATTGCTTAGAAAATTTGAATCCATTTTAAATTAGCTAGCTAGATTTGTATAGTTTTAAGTCGACCCTTCAGATCGCACTGGTAAGCAGAGCCGGCGTCTGCTATCCAGTATTATGGATCCCTCCCCCTTTCATTTTTTCTTGTGTCTTGTTGATCGGGCACACTCCAAAGTCAACATTAGGGGTATCATTATTTAAACTCTGTTTTTAGTTTTTATTTTAGTTTGTTAGATTTTTAGTTAGATTTTTATTTAGGGTACATTAATTATGAAGTTAGAGATAATAAGAAGCACGTTTATTTTTCGCGTTTAAACCCAATGTAGTACCTCCGGGTTGAGCATTGGGGACGTGGCCGCAAGTATAGCGGCCCTAATTCAAATTATAATGTCTAAGCATGAGAGGTATAAATGGGTTTGCGATGGGTGTCT
Source organism: Platerodrilus igneus (assembly GCA_036346225.1). NCBI lineage: Eukaryota > Metazoa > Arthropoda > Insecta > Coleoptera > Lycidae > Platerodrilus > Platerodrilus igneus. The sequence goes on along the minus strand of JARFIW010001687.1, from coordinate 105,580 downwards.
TGTTTTTTTCCGCACCGAAGACAAATTACGTCAACACGCGGAAAATGAGTGTAATCATATTGTGACTACAATGCCAACTGCAGCTAAGTGTGCTGGAATTTGTTAATATTCACAAACAAATGAGAGTTCCCTTTGTTATATACGCTGATTTTGGTAGAGCATTTTAAAACCTATTAGTACTGCTACTCCAAATACATCTTTTCGTTCACCAATAACATCCAAGAGCACGAACCATATAGTTTTGCATACTATATCAAATGTTCATACGATGACTCGTTTAACAAATTTGAATTATATAGAGGATCTGAAGCTGCAAAAGTCTTTATGCAGAAGTTGAAGGAGGAAGCCTGCAGATTGGGTAAAATCCTTAAAACTAATGTACCGATGACAGCGTTGGAAACTTTAGACGAGCTATTGTATTATATGGTAGATGATTATGGCATCTGCAAGAAACCATTAGAAGATGATCGAGTAAAGGATCACTGCCATCTTACGGGGAAATTTCGCTTTGCAGCACATGCCCAGTGCAATTTAAAATACAAAGTACCTCGGTTTATCCCAGTTGTGTTCCACAATTTTAGCGGATACGACAGTCAATTTATCGTTAGGAGCTAGGTTGTGATAAGGAGCAAGTCTCGGTGATCCCAAATAACAAGGAAATACTGTCTGATGATAAACCAGACGTAGAAGATGATGATGATGATGATGATGAAGCCATCAATTCTACAGTGCAGCTGCGATTCATTGATTTCCTGCGTTTCATGGCGTCTGGATTGGATAAACTGGTGAAAAATTTGAACCCTTAACAGTTTATGGAGATGAAGAAATGTTTCCCTGATGATAAACACTTTCGATTATTGACTAGGAAAGGAGTGTTTCCGTATAAATATATCTGCAACATATTTGTGTGAAATTTTGTCATTGCAAAATAGTGAAACAAACGATTTGAATTGACAAAATTTTAAAATATTGGTAGGACGGAGTCGAAAATGGCATAACAAACCTAAACAAATGCTAAACAAACGATCTTCAGCGACAAAATTTGAAAATTTTGCATGGGCATGGCCAACTTCACAGACGTTAGGTCAGGTATGCGATATCCAAAATTAAATATAGGTATTAATTATTCTCAAAGGAAATGGAATTTGTATTTGTAAGGTTAGGGTGAATCTTTAGTAAACAATTTTTTTAGATAAATTTGTTATTGAACTCAAATGCTTGTTTACATAACGACGAATTTATAAAACATATAAAACTATACTTTTCTTAAAAGTGAAGTTTGTTAAAACTAACGACAATAAATTTTAGAAATATAAATTCTTATCAAAACACACAATCTTCCTACGAATTTAATAAATTAAATTAAACTACTTGTTTCAAGCCTTAGCCTTAGCTTGTTGAGGATACCTAATTCTTTAGAAATACATATTATCTGATGGAATAGAAGTAAAATAAAGTAATTGTTTTAGGTTGAAAAGTTTTTAAAAAAATGATTACCAATAAAATTTTATTTACTTTATCCTTTTTTTATGGCATGAGTTAGATAATGGCATTGTTATACATTTTCCGCAGTAAATAGGAAACTATATCTGCAGCCAAATTCTACTATTCAACAATAAGTTAAGTAATAATCAAGCACGTAGCTAGGGGGTGGGGACTTAGGGGGCTTAACACCCTCAACTAAATGTTCTAGCCCACCCCAAGAAGGGCGATCAGAAAACTCTAAAAATATTGTTGTATTTAGAAAATGATTAAGGACCGTTTAGCCCCAATCAAAGTATTTAAAGTATGAAATTCAAAATTTGAAGTATCCTAGAAGTATCTTCTATAACTATAGTCTACGAATAATAGATGATTAACGTACTGTTTTCAAAAGTTTTATTAAAATCGTTATTTTAAAATACATGCAGCAGTATAAAGAATCTATCACTAATTAATCTATACTACGTGGTAGCGTTTAAATAGTTATTTGTATATCAAGACCGCAAAATTGCTTTTTAGCGTACCGAGATAAAGTTTATCGCATAGATCACTTGCGACGGAAGCAATATAATTTCGAGTCGCTAAAATAATTTCGTAGTCAAGGTGCAACTGTTTGCATGGTTTTATTACACAATTTTTTCACTTAACTGATTAAGCTATTGCTAGAATTTAGATGTTTATATAGTGGCTTTACATCACACGTTGCTATGGACATGGTATATTTAAAACACCGACAGTATTCTTGAAAATTCCTGAAAATGTTAGACTGCGCTAGTACTACATAGTTTAATTTCCTACACTATTTCAGAGCTCAGAGTCTTATAAAAACAGCTTTCTGATTTACTATTTAACACCTGAAAAGTCTTAAAACCGGTGCGAAAATTTTTAGAGATATGTATTTTACTTAATAAGAAGTAATTAACCCTTTCTCGTAATATCTTCGCGAGAATCCTTAAGAGATTTTTGTATTGTATAAGTGTACTGGGATAAAATAGTAAGATTTTCGTACTTAAGTAACTAACTGTTGGATTAAAAGTCAACCATAATAATAGAAGTAGTAGTAGCTAACCTACATAGAATTTCAATCTTCACTTTTACGTTCGGGGAATTAGGTATAAGGGAATAACGATATAGATAGTTTTTGACCCAACCAACGCGGAAGAACACCTGCAGAGTTATTTGTATACCGAAGGATATCTACCTGTAAGAACAACAAAAAACATACCGTTTTTGGACCTTTAAATTACTTTAGAGAAATAGAAACTACTTTTAGTATTCAGGGAAATAAATCTTATTGTCCATTGATACTACTTCGACCGTTGACCTGCTTGTACTGCTTAAAAAATTGTACTTTTTATTTTGTACCGTTTAACATTTATTTAACAATAAAATATAGTGGGTGCTTAAAAATTCTTTAAAGGCACTTATAAACAAATGTCATACGCTTTTATTAGTATATGTATAGGTACTTGCATCAAAACTTCAAATGTAGGTCTACATATTGCTGAATTTATTTCAGTCGTTTTGATTTATAATTGGCATGGAAATAATTATAGTTTTCGATTAGTTTGACAGTACATTTGATTGATATTTTGATCATAGTTAAAAGATTTACGTTTGACATATGTAATTTGGCAAATAAATATAAACTTATAGATGTTGTTGCTTCGCAATCTTTAAAACACTAGTGTGATAAAGATCAATTTACGCACGCTAATTAGTTGTTTAATAGATATTTACGTAACCAGTTATGAAAAGACTAATTGTATTTGACGAATTTAATATTTGCAAAACGAACGAACGCGGTGAGCAAGTTTTGCAAATTTTACGAGTCAAATAAAATTAAGGTTTCATAACGTGTTAAGTACAATATTTTATCTAAGTCCGCTTTAAAATATAACGAAAGGAGTTAAATAAATTAGTATGTACCTATGTATTATGGTATAGGTAAATTAAAAATCTTATAATTCAAATTTACTAACATATATTATTGTTGCGATCCACTATTAGGCAACCCGTCAAACATACAAACGCCTGAAGCACAGCGTATTCTTCAGGATTCGAGAATCCTTCTAGAAAATACTAGATAATGAGTCATATCTTTAATGCAGGGTATATATAAGGCCGCTTATGAATGTAAGAGTTAGTCTATACTAGAATGTCTAATATAAATTATAACGTTGTAAAGTAATAGTAGTTTGAGCTTTTAGAAGTATACATAAATGTTATATGCTGTGTCTAATGTTCATGCAGCTTGTAGTATACATAAAGTGTATAAACAAATAGTTGTGTTAGTGTTGTTAATGGACCTATGGTAAAGAAGTTAGTTTAAGAAGATATTAGTGCTTGTAAATTCATTAGTGTAATAGTGCTTCATTGTTAAGTGGACTGAAAACATCTATAAATAAGGCATATACTGTTAATTAGACTTGGGAACAGTGAGTAATAAAGACTATTGTTATTACTTGTTTTTAAATTAAAGAAACGCGGTAGCAGTAAACCGCTTCATTATTATTATGACAAGATTAAACCAACACATTACACTGATTTAATTATACATATTAAACAAATAATTTAATTAGATTTAAATAATTGCTTTGTTCCTTACCATGAATTTAGACATAATAAACTCCGAAGCTGATTCAGAACTTAATATATTTCTTTACTTTTCGAGTTTACTTCAAGACACTTTTTTACTTCATTCCAAGCATTATAGCATATTTGTTTTCAAAAGAATTTTTACACCTTACTTCTAGGAAAAGCATTACAAAACAGCATCCTCATATTTAGAGCGTTGACATTTTATATCTTTTTCGTGTTATAAACTTGGACATTATATCTCGAAATATAATTACGGAAACAACACTACAAAAAGTCATTTAATTTCACAATATTTATACAGAAAGCTGACATCTAAATGTAAGTTTGTACGTTAGGCATTTGGTATATGTCAAAATTAAGGCGCCTTAAATAAAAGCATTCTTTCCCTGTATTTAAATAAAACAAAGGTGTCCTGTATTTTAATAAAGTACAAACACTAAAGGTGTGTTAATTGCGCATGTGTAAATGTCAAATAAGAGAAAACTTTATTAAAAAATTGGTAAAATGAACGTTGCAATAACTCTCTAGTGTTTTAGGCGGTAGACATAAACTATACACGCGATTGATAATATCGACGTTCGCCGCATGATTGAAATTTGAAGTATATACAATATACATAATATAAATCGTGCAAACTTTTGAATTATGAATAAATCACCTAGTTTGATGTTGCTGGGCATTTTTAACTTGCCTAAAGTACAACATGAGGAACATTAAATAGGACTAGAAAAAAATATTCGGGATAAGAAGTGAGTTATAATATCACGTCTCTTTTACATTAAACAAGACGAAAACTGATTATTAATGGGTTCATGAAGAGACTACGTGAAAATATAAGTAAGAACATTTACTTACTCAATGTGAGATAAAAGTGAGAGGACGGTGGAGTATCTACTCGTGCGTTTTCCCGAATCGTTTGGCCCGGCCCGGCCCGAAAAAAGCTAGGCCCGACCCGGGCCCGGCCCGAATAAAGTAGTCAAAACTCCCACTAATTATGAAATATATTTTAGGCTAAATTAAAAATAAAAGTGGAAAGTTTATTTAGGATTAAACAATTTACGAAACTTGACCTAACTTTAGGCATTAGAAATAAACCATAAAAGAATTCCTTTTTGGTTTATTCTGTCAAAAAATAGCTATTTTGTTATATTAAATCGACACTGTCAAAAACGACTAAACGTTTATTTCAATAAATATTTCAAACTAATAGAATATTTGGGGTCTTCGGTTTAATATTTTTCATCAAATGCTAATATCGAAAAAGGTATTTCCAATACAAAAAAACTTTGAGTTGTTACCTGTAAAGTGTGCTTTATTAAAACAACATTATTACAAATGAAATAAAAGAAAATAAAAATAGGTTCAATTGTTGTAACATTTACAATAATGTGTATATAGATATTTTTGAACAATAAGTCATTATCAACCAAAAACTTAAAAGGAACTATTGGTGAAAAGAAGGGAATAACAGGCATTTGTAAATAATATTTTTTAATCCCCACATTTTAAGGTCAATAGATAAACGTTTAGTAATAAATATATGAACAGTTTTCGAATTGAAATTGACTTTATTGTTGTTAATATTACATTAAATATTAGTATAATATTAGTATATATATATATATATATTAGTATATATATATATATATATATATCTGTAGGACCATACAGGCAAAGTTTAGTCATAGACTACTCTTACACTTAACCTGCATAAACCACTACATATCTCTACAAGGAAAATTAGTGAAGCAAATGAATAATTACACAATAATTAAAAAATATACAATTAGGCTATGTTACTACTTATCCAAAATATGCACCCTGATTTGAACCTTGAATGCAGTAAAAGTAAAAAAGATTTTTATATCCATCTGGAATTGCATTATAAGTTGAAACAGCATTATAGATGAATCTTCCCTGAAACATAGCAGTCAGTTGCTTGGGAATTGTTAAAGTTTTAATGTGTCTAATATTGATGCAATACACTTTGGAGCGTGTCATTAATATTTTAGCAATATCCTCTGAAGTCATTTATAATTATTTTATGAACAAAACATAACAAATGATGTTTCCTGCAGTTATCCGTATTTAACCAGTGCAACTCTTTTATCTTATGCGATACATGATCAATTTTTTTAGTCCAAAAACTAAACGACAACAAGTATTTTAAATCCTTTGTATTTGTGTCATAGAAGTGCTATCAAGGTTTGGACCATATATACAATCACAATAGTTAAATAATGACAAAACTAGTTTCTGACAACAGCTTTTTCAATTGTAAGGTTAGTATAGACCGACAAGCATATAGTTGTTTAAGTGCTCTATACGACCTTTTTATTAACCTTGCAACATGTGACTTAAAGCGTAGATCATCGTCAAGTATTAAACAGAAATTTCTTGAAGAACTAACTAATGGAATAGAGGTATTGTTAATTATGACTTTTATCTTATCCTTAACACAATCTCTAATTTTCTCTATTATCTGAAACGATATCAGCATCAATAGTACCTGCACGAACAAATAATTCATCACTTGATAAATATATGGAATCAATAAAGAGTACTGCTGTTATTTGCTATGCGCGTAGGTTTGTTTATTACTTGGATGAATCCATAAGAATCAATGCAGCATGTGATAATATTACTTAAATTCAAAAGATTCACATTGACATCACCTAAACATATTATATTATCCATCATTGCAAACCAAACAAAATAACCTGACATTTAAATTCCTTCCTTACGTACACACTAACCCCACTCCCTGGACCCACTCTATCATTATGAAAAAAGTTATACCCATGTATATTGACAGAGGTATTGAGGACGTATGAAGTAAGCCATGTTTCAGAGACACCAACCAAATCAAAACGGTTTTCATCTACTAAATTGATGAAATCATTGAAACTAGACAACAAAGAATGCACATTTAAATGAGCAATTTCCATTTATAAACAACTATACTAGCCTAATAGAACTATTTAATTTACTTTAATTTAATTTAAACAAAACAAATACAAAAAATTAAAGCACTCGTAGCTAAATAAAAATGGAACAAAAAAGAAAAAAATGCAAAAGAGGCTATCTCCAATGTAACAAATTATCGTATTCTAACAATCAGCAACTTAAGTATAATGTGCTGCATGCTTAGTAAACTATAACTACTATATACCTGTTACTTATTCCCAACTATGCTACAGGAATTTAAATTACTAGAGGTTACAATGCTGTACGAATGTAAATTAAAAAAAATTTCAGTAAATAAAGACAGTGTGGCATTTACATTTGCACTAACTGTATGGTATCGTTGTTGATGATGTTCTACAAGTTGTATTAATATTCAGCATCTGTCTCGTATATACATCGTTTCACAGGATGTAGTATTCAAGTGGATTCATTATATTCCTTAGCGTCTTTCAACGTTTGATCATTTTTGGTTTGCTTCTTGTAAAGGGGCTAATATACCTTCTTTTTCAAAGGCGTAATCCAATTTCGAAGTACAATAGACACCCCACCTGATCACTACTCCACAAGTACCAATTTTCCCAATCTAGAAATATATCATGAAAAAATTATGTTCAGATAGAAAATTGTACCAAACCTACTTAATCAATGAAGTTTCTCTGTATTTAGCACTAATAAGTAACCCAGCGACTTTCTCATCAACAAAAGTCGCCAACCACAATGGATAATTAAAGTCATATGTCCATTTAACATCCATCTATCTATCGCTAACAGGATTTGACAGGATTTCCATTTGCATCGACATCAAGGTTTTGTCTCAACTCTAACTCTACTTTTCCATTTTCTTCCAAATCTTTCATAAGATTGTCCTTCCATACCTAAACAAACTGTCAAGTAAGATATTAAACAATTAGATTTTCTTACAGCGCCCAATTCAGCTTCAATTTTTTTAAATTGGTAGAGTGTCATGGGAGGTATATCCATAACTGAAAATAGTTCCTAAGAATGGCCAAGTGTATTGCCAGTTGCCAGAGTACCCCAAACAAATCCATAATTGATTTTTGATTTTTGCGAAATATCTTCAGTGTAATGCTTGTATTTCTTATCACACATTGTACATGCAAACATAAGGCAGCTTACTAGACCTAATCCTCTGTTACATTCCTCTTTCAAATATAGTTTTCCGCCAGTACAAATTTGGGAACGTCGGTATTGCAGATCTATGGACCAACTTAATACATATTGCAAATTCACAATGCGGTTTCCACTAACAGTTGGTTCTTTATAAGAGTGATTTTTCTCGAAATATAATTCACGAGCCTCTATTCTGAAAAACAAAACAAAATATTAGATTTTTTAGGAACCCAAAATTTAGCATATATACAGGACAACACATTAGTGTGACAAAGTTTAATATATTGATTATTTATTGTAGAAATTATAAAAAAAAGCAATTTACACAAATTTTAGGCTGTATTATTTTAAAGATTGTTTCATATCTACAGGGTACTCATAATTATATATATATATATATATATATATATATATATATAGCTAATTTTGACATACTAAATGTATCACCCTGTAGATAAATTTCCTACCTATACATAGTTTCCGACATGGATATGAAATACAAATAACAATTTGTATTACCTATTATAGTCTGCTTCTGGTATAACTGACCAATTATCTGGAAGTGTATGTGACCTTTCCTCGGTTGATTTTTCACAGTTCTCTAAATATGAAATACAATGTTATAATAATTTAGATTATTTATACAAATTAGCATACTCTGTCTCAGTATGTGACTTCATTGTTTCTGGCTCGAAAGTTTCTTCAGATAAAGTAATTGGATTACTAACTATCTCAGGTAATCTTTGCAAACGTGATGGGCCAGGCTTGTCTAAATTATCTGATGTGGATTTCAAACTGAAAAAGTTTGGGTTTTATTATGACATCTAATTAATATGTGTATTTGTGAAATTATAAGGGGCATAACCAGTGTAGTTAGAAGGCTTGAACCATTGTTTACAGGTGAGGCAAAATTACTCATTTTTAGTGTCAGTACTTAATAATTATATAAAAATCATATGACACATCCGAGAACTTACTTCGTTCAAAATAGCACAAAAATTCATCGCATTGTTGTCAAAAACAATCTAAAGGTTATGAAATCCTATAGAATTTTAGATAAAAATTAATAATATTTTGTAAAACACAGCTATCAAAATTCAACGAGGTAAAAACGTAAATGTTATTGTTATGTATGTACCCTACAAATTTGATGAGTATTTCTAATACAGTACAGATGTGCTATTCTGACGTACATTGAAAACTATTCATTGAGAAAATATAAAGTAATTTTTTTCTACGTCAAAATTTCAGGGTAATCACACTAACTTAGTTCTATGAAGAATGCGAAAACACTTATATTTTTAGTTTGCATTATCATATTTATAAATTCCAAATAGTCATAAGTGGAGAGTCGGGTAATTTGTAGTTTTCTATTCTCAAGGCATCTGAAGAATGCATAATTCTTGTGGGTGGATATGCGACATTTAAATAGGTATACTTTCATTGCTTTTGGATTTTATATTCCAAAATAAACAAGCCACATAAAGATATCCTAGCTACACTACTGAATGTATTATAACTTACAGCGGTAATTGTTGCATTTTCAGCCACCTTAAGCGGGCTGCTTTAGACTTGGACGATTGTCTTCTGGTACCACCTGGATTTTGGTTATACACCTTCTTATATTTACTCATCTGAAAAATGTAAATACGTAAATAAAAGAAACTTTACACCAGGCAACAACAAGTAAGTATACTGTAACTTTTTTCGTATTTCAGATAAATATTTGAAATTTAAAAGGCTGTACAAGACAAAGCGGGAGTACAAATTTTTTGAAATAATTGTGAATTTCAAATTATTTACGGTCTGACTAGAAGTGAAAAGTACTGTATAAACTACACACTTTATAGTTTTGTACATTTTTAGAATCAGTTGAACATTTTGTCCTAGGACATTATTTCAAATTTTTTAGAAATAGGTGTTTTCTTATTTAAGTTTTGAAAAGAAAAGTAAGCGACTGTAATTCTCCTAAATTGGTGTATAATTGTTAGAAAAATTTGAAATCTAACGACTTTTCATGTTATTAGTAATAGTTATATTTTCGCCAGAAATTTCAAAACATTGTTTTTTCTTAAAAGATTTTGCAAAATCTATTAGGCTGGATCTCAATAAATTTTAAAAGGATTTTTTAAAGTTTTGGTACCCTAAATAATCACAACATGATAGGACATTTTTAGGGGACTGCTTAAATTATAAATAGGGTTTATGTCGTTTTTAAACTAATTTATATAGAATAAAAAAAGTTAGTGTACCCAGTTTCTGTCATTTTCACTATTCGGTGTCATAAATTAAATAATGAATATTTTTGATAAAATAATGTATGCAAAACAAATAATTGATTTATTCAAGAAGACAGTAATTGCTCGACTAAATCAAATCTACAAAAATTAATGTCAATATTTGAACACGCATTTTCAAAATCGAATGAAATATATAATTAATTTTGTCCATTACTTATCTGTCTATCCACAAAGTATAAGAATTTTAGAATATACTTACCCCTAAGCGCAAATACACCCACATTAAATAAAGCATTAAATGTTTGTTTAAAATAATAACGAAGTGTCACTCTATGAACAATAAACTACACATTCAAAAATAAAAATTAGCAAATACCATATGCACATAAATGAAATAATACAATACAATACAAATTTGTTTCGGCAAACGACCTTGGCTATTATTAGAATGCACTATGTATCTAACGCTTTGCTTGCTGTTCAACAACTTCGAAATCGCTGAAGGTCATTTACGACCAATAGTTACAGGAATGGAGAAAATAAACCACCATCCTGCCGTATCCTAGCAATCGTTATTTGTCTAACTTGGAAACGAACCACTAAACTACTAAAGTTAAAATAAAGTAGTTCCCTCTATCATGCGAAAGCTATACCACAAAGGCGGCTATTTTAAAATTAGTTCGTGTTATGAAAATAGAGTGATGCTATCGCGCCCTTAATCCTGTAAATTCTGCCATTATTATGAGACGCAAAATGCCAATAAAGATTGTAACAATATGTATACAAATTTAAAAATGTAAGAGCCGCCTCTATGGAATTTAAGATTAATACTTGTTTAATTTTGATGTTCAACTTTTCGTGATTTGTGAATTTGCTATAAATAAATATCGAATAGTGATATTGTCCATTAAATCGTTATGCAAGCGAACTACGGATATTTTACCTTTAGCTAATAATTGTATCCTTATTGTCACATATTTATTTAATAATAAGCTTAAGGTTGTATAGAAAAAATAACAGCTAGCTTTTATGCCACCTTACTTTGCGTCTCCATTGCATACATACCACAAACCTTTAAATTTGGCAACCATTATTTTCAGTCTCTGGAAGCGTACACCAAAAACAGCCTTGGAAACAAATATCAAAACATTTCTTGATGTGCTTATGCAATTTTAACAAGTTTACCTGATGTAAAATAATTTCGCCTCTTGTGTTAATATAATACCAAGAACTAGATAAAATAACTCAAATTAAAAAATAAGTTTAAGGTTTATTTTTAATACTAATACATACTACATAAAAATTTTTACTTAATTAAATTTTTAATCATAATGTAATTTAAGATACCAGAAGACTGTCGTACACATAACATACAATTGTATACATAACTACAAGAAAACATATAAGGAACAATACCCATCCTAAAACCACAACAAATATAGGCACTTCTGTGTCGGGAGTTAATGGCGTAGCGACTAAGAAAGCAATGATTTTTATGCCAAAACGGATAATAATAACTAATACATACCTTCAAAATTTTCCATTATGATGCAAAAATTATCTTTTTAAAAGTTCCAGGCGTTATTTTCAGAAATAAGTGCAGTCGGCAGCAGCAAAGACAACGTCCAGAAAGTGTTGAAACATGAATGCGAATGACCGCAAATGTAATTAAAAAGCTAGTGCAGAGATTATAACCAATAAATTGCAAATAACGATTATTGTTGGTTCAAGTTTTATTACTCTGTTACTGATTAATTTCTTGATGCAACTTGATTAACGTATTTAGAAACTATGGCCTACAATACGACAGATATTGTAATTTATTCACACTGTTACAGCGACCAGTCAACAATTATTTTACTATTAAATAAGAATTGAGAGCAATATGAGATTACTCATACCAAGGAAGAAAACAGTTGCTATAAGATCCATATTTTATAAGCAGTTTTTAGGCATTTAGCTTCATTTAGAATAATTATGTTTTTTTAATGGCATAAATAGGGATTGGCCTATCAAATCTTTAATTCTTGCTAGTTGAATTAATTTTCTTCATTGTGACTAAGGGATCTATCTAAATTGGACCCAATTTACTACCGCTTCGACGTTCGTATAATCTTGTATTAGAAGTAGGATTTGAAACAGTCCATGAATAGATAAAAATTACAAATTTTGTAAATAATTGAACGATTTGACGCAGCAAATAATTTTAGTATTTGAAAAATCATTTTCAAAGCTTATAAGTCACGGAATATTTTACGTGTTACTCGTTACCTATGTACATTAAAGCAAAGATTGTGTTTAAAAAATGACAAAAAATTAAATTTCAAGGGTTTAGACATTTAATTTAAAAAAAAATAGTTAAGTATTCCAAAAATTAGCTTTTTTTGAGTTGCTGTAATACATTTTCTATGCAACGTAATTTAAGATTTAGTAGTTATAATACGATTTATTGCCAAAACTGCGAGTTTCGATATACGTACAAAAACTTTATTGCTAGATTTTTCAGTATTTTGAAAGGTTTCCTAATGTAAGTTATGCAGTAGATCTAAAACAGGCAGTCTGGGACCACCGCCACTGCTCTCTGTTTCTTCTACCTTCCACCTTTCACCATCTACCTTCCTCTTCGCACCTCCTACCTTCCATCTCCCCCTAATACATTCCACATTTCACCTTCCACATTTTTCTTCCACCTTTTACTTTCCACGTTTTTCCACATTTTAATCTTCTACATTTTGCCTTCCACGTTCCACTTTCCACCTTCCACTATCCACCACTTACTTTCCACATCTTTCCTTCCAAACCGATTTTTTACTCTCTAGATATCTATATCGGTCAATAGACACTTTTAGACTCAACAATATGAGGTTTAACTTTTTTTAATTATCCCTCTCTTTTACACGTAATTAGGACATAATTTTCTGTCAATATGTCACAGGCGTCGCCGTGGATCAATGTAGTAAGCGTAAGACTACGGATCCCAAGGTCCCGGGTTCAAATCCCGACACGGCCGACTGCTTGAAAAATGGCAGGTGAGCATTTTTCACAAAAATTACGCCCTCGTTCGGATGAGAGGTTAAATGGAGGTCCCGTGTGTGAGTGTTGTCACGCACGTTAAAGATCCCTACCTTGCCTGGAACGGCAAGGGTTCGGCAAAATTCTAAATTTCCAGGCAACAAAAAACTCGCCTCCTGGCCAATGTAGTACCTAAAGGTGGAGCATTGGAAATGTAAATGAACTGTCAATATGTCACAAACAATACTTTTTAAATACGCCATCTTTCGACTAAATAACACTCTACCTTTTCAATAATGTGCCACCTAACAAAAAAAAAACGCAATTAAGAGTTTAAATTTATTAAAGTGTTATCTACATCTTGGACAATACGTAAAACAAACTTTATGAAAATTTTATTAAATATGTACTAGCATCTACTGTGATATCTGGAGTCAAGATATCCAAACTTCTAAATAATTACGTGGTGATTGTCTCACACCCGTCTTCTAAGTAGTGGTTAAGATGGCAAATAATTATTTACAATAACGTCAAATATTTGCATTGTTGATATCACTAAATAAAACAATTACGCACACGGCTGTCGCTGCCCAAATTCATGTTAACCCGTGCTTCATCTGTTGTATTTTTAGGTACATCTCTTATAACATCCACAAATTTTTGAAAAAATCTGGGAAGCCTCTACAATTTAATTCTTTCATTTTACAATATACTAGTTTTCACAAATTTAATAGTTTGAAGCACTCGTACATATTCAAAGCAGTAACATTTCTGTCTCTCTCAATTTTTAAATAGAATCAATTCTCATCATCATCATCATTAGGTCTTCAGTCCTTGAACTGGTTGGACGCGTACCCTCATTGTTTCCTAGTCTGAGCCAACCTACACATTTCCCTGAAATTTGCGCAGTCTGCATATATTACTTTCAGTGTGCTAAAGTCTGATCTCAGTCTATCTCTACTTCTCTTTTCCTATCCCTGCTTGTAGTATATCCCGTACTATTACCCAGAAATGCCTTAGAACGTATCCTGTCCTTCTATTTCTCCTATTTTTTCATTTTCCACAGATGTTTTTATTCCTCTACTATTTATACAACCTATTTGTTATTAATTTTGTCTGTCCATGCTACCATCTTCATACATCTAAAGCATAACGTTCTAGAAGGCTTCTATCTCTTTCTGTCTGCTTTTTCTACTGCCCCTATTTTATAGATGTATTGTGCTGTTCTCCACACTATGCTTTGAACAGTTTTCTTCTTGTATCTATGTTCGTTGTCTTTGAACATAGCTGCTGTTCTTTCTTGTTTGATGCTGTTCGACCACCTTCTATTGTTTTACAGTTATATACTCTATTTCCCCGATATTCAGTGGTATATGAAGGGGAGTAAGCAACAGTGTTAGTACAGTCCGGCAAAAGTTCAATAAAAGTGTGAATTGCACAAGTGGGTGCTATTTAGTAGACGTGCTGTAACTACATTCAAAGAACTAACGGAGGGATGTTACTAAGATAAAAGTGCCGAGAAATTGTTGGAACGAGGATGCTTGGTGTTTGGTAGACGTGGAAAGTGATTAACTTGGTTTGGACAATTATCTGGGTCGAACATTGAAGCCCTCTGCAGAGATTTGGATAGCGAATGGAAATGGGTTTGATCTACGTATAGCAAAGGGGTGTATGGAAGCAACGACGAGGTTTGGTGGACAACATCTTCAGAGGTGACGACGAAAAAGCTTACTCCAGGTAACGAAATTGATTTCTATTGCTATTGCTTGAACATTCTGTGCTGTTATTTTGGGCTAGAGTGATTTGACACATTGGGTGTGTATTTGATGAACATAAAAGCTCATTTGAAGGGCATATGTAAAGGACAATTTGTATTTATTATTTAAAGGTGTAAATAAATTTACATAAAAATTAAATGTAAAGAGTAAACGGGCCTTTAGGGTTGTTATAAACAAAGATGCGATGTATTTACGCATTTAGAGTAACTGGGTTAATACTGAGCTCATCATAGACCAGCGTAAAAGTCAATTTAGGGTTTCGAGATGGGCCCATCTACTCATATAAAACAAAAACTGTCGAGATAAATTAAAGGCATGAAATTTTAAAAGGATTTAATGATTGTGATTGTAATATTTTATGAAGCTGTATATCCGAATGTGTAAATATTTACTCAGCAATGAAAAATTTTAACTTGTATGAATAAAAAGTTGTATGTTTCGTTGCATTATTTGAGTGATTTATTTTGCAGTATATGTGAGAAAGAGCAAACAGGATGGTAAGTATCTATGAAGAAGGAGGTTTTAGAGCTAGCTATGGTATGCTGAAATAAAGAAGGCGTTTCAGAGTTTGGAATATTTTTTTTATTTTTCAGAAAAATATTTAGGTAACTTTCACAGGGGTATAGGAGCATAATTCAAAGAAATCTACAGCAAATTTTATGTCGGCCCAACGCTGGGGCTCGATTTAAGGGTAATCCACAGCAATTTTATGGCGTCTAATTCGTGGGGCGAGAAGAAAAAGGGTTTTTCTACAGGAATACACAGCAATAATATATATATATATATATATATATATATATATTGCTGTGTATCCCAGTATTCTTCCACTAAAATCCGGGTACTCCGCTTTTCGAATCGAGCCCCTACGAATTGGATGTCAAGAATGCTGTGAATCCTACAAAAAGCTATTCATTACCTTAACTGTGTTGGTCCATTGACTTTCTTCTGTTAATCGCCTCGGCTGCTCCTCTAGATAGCTTTCATCCTCATACATAAAAAAAACAAACACATTCCTACCACAAACATCAACGTCAACTCTATTTACATCAATATTCACAATACATTAAAATTTCAAAATTAATCATTCAGCTTAAATTTTAATATCGGAAAATTTCAAAATTAAATTTATTATCATTTTAATGTGCATCCAGAATTAAAGTCCTTGTAGGATGCCTACTAATTACTATAACAATATATGCAGAGTACAAAGGAGCATCTACCACCGCTTTACGTTAATTAACCAGGTTCGTCTAATTGAGCTCAAAGACATACCCATATTTATCATAATCCAGAACATCAATACTAAATACCCTTTCTACTTAAACAAGCAAATTTCACCTTAAAATTAAAATTTTATTGTTAGTACAATTTCACTAATGTCCATTTAAAGTAAATCAATTATAAAGTTATTCAACACACACCAAAATGTCAAACAAAATAGTATCAATTTACCTGAAGGTTACTGTCCTCGTAGCTTCAATGTACATCGTCCCTTTAGTTAATCACACCATTCCAACAGGATTATATTTACGGCTTCTAATTCTCAACGCTTTTAAAATTTTCTCCATCACCATTTATTTAAAGTTGTTTCTGGGCTTTTCCGGAACTCATCTGTGTATATCTGACCCTGGTTTTGTGGATCCAGACACGTTTTTGAACCATTTAATTATTAACACCCCGAAAAATAAAAAAGAAATTTATACCTTCTTTCACCAATATACGCCAAACTGCCTACTTTTGTAGTATACATTTAAGTACGTTGTAAATTTTGCTAATTGGTACAGTGATACTAAATTTTATTACCTTGTATCTAAGTGCACTGAAGTACATTCATGTTAGCACGTACAGAATAAACTGTTTTACATCACCAAAATATAAGAGCAAACTTTAAATTATTTTATCAAACTAAAATGCACTGTTTGACATCTTGAATCAAGTCGCGGATGTAAGAGAGCTTGTTTATATTCACCTCGGTATATATAGCCGTTAGCCTGTCTGTCGGTCGAGTCTCAAAAACGGCCAGTTTCTAGAATTTCTCATTCTTGTTTCCCATTCCGTAGCTCGCGCGTCGGTTTTTACGAATTTTGTACTCGCCAGTTGAAAATCTCAGAAATTCTCACACGGCACGCAAACATGTCCGAGAAAAACTAATTAATTTTGTACAGAAATTGTTGTTTCTACCTCTGATATTTGCATCCTATTTTCAACCAATTGTGACCCTCGTGACGTTGCTTAAATCACGCCTTTTACTATATGTGTCTTTGCTTGACGCATTTTCTCTTTCCTTTTCTAACCTGTTCGTATTGGTGCAAATTGATATTCTTTATTATCGATTATTCCAGTCCATGTGGACTATTTGGGTTAAATAACCCCGTATCGCACCTTCCCGTGAATATTATGCCCCGGTTACTCCAAGATTCTTTGTAAACATTAATTATCTGCAAAATTTTCGCCGAACGAGCTTTTTAAATAAACCCTGTTTTGTATTTCGTGCTAAAGCATCTGACCGTTTCCAATATCCTTAGAATCGACATGTTTATCTAAACAAATTAAACTGAAATTGCCTTTTAAAATACGCAGGTGTGTTCAAACATCCTACTTCTAAGTAACACTTCTAGGATTTGCATTTTATTGGGTTTTTACAAGTTTCTATAGATATTATCTGTTACTAACGATTCAATTAAAAATAATACCCTTTAATTTTTAGTGAATTCTAATTAAATATTCAATTACTATCTGTACGTTTTGTTCAATACCGGTTACTTAAAATAGGGTTAATTAATATAAATTTTGCACGTAATTTCCATTTGTTTCTTTCCTCGGAATAATTACATTACCCGTAGAGCTTGTTAATACTGTTTCTTTCGATATAAAGCGTCTTGTACATGCTTTTAAATCTCTTATTTTTACTGAAACGAATGATTTTTTATTCTCCACGGTGTTTTAATAAAGCGTATTATCTATTAAAATTCCTTATACACGGTGATTAAAATTATTTGATGTGATTATTTAATTTTCTACCCTGGTCTAAATATGAGTAATATATATATACATATTTACAGACAGAATTTTTCTAACCTAATTTAGGTGTAAAAATCAAATGTTTATTTTCGTCTTGCGGATTTCTTTGCTTTAATTCACTGAATAATGGACGTTGGTCATCACAGCAGATTATACTTGTGAATAATGATTTCCAAGTACCGCATGTTACGGTAATCCGTGCAGACAAGAAAGAAAGTAGTAAAGTAAGCAAAGAAATTGGCCTGCAGTGAGTACCACAACTAAAAAGAAACCGAAAGAAGTAAAGCCGCACTGGCTTTATCGTCGTAAAGTGAAGTGGGCCACACAGAAAGAAAAAAGAAACCTCAAAAGCGAAAATTTATTTACAAACCCTTAAAATATCAACATGTTATAAAAGGAAAACCAACTCGCATAGAAAGCGACATTTATCCAGCGTATTCCAGAGGATCTACATGGTATAAAAATCTTCTCTAAAAATAATTAGTATCCTTCTTTACTTATTTTAACCTAATTTTCTACCTTAATCCTAGTATAAAAAATTAAACACACCTATGTACAGTGGACTGGTTATAGTGATGCGGTTACCCAATATTAAATCTTTGATGTTAAAAGACAACAGCAGATACTTACGTATTGTCCACAAATAATTCTCGGTAAGTAATTCCAAAAAAATAACGGTAACGGTAAATTACAATATTAAAGAAAGAAACCATATACGAGTCGAATGCATTTTGTCGTAACTGAAGAAAAATTATTGGACAAAAACGTCACACTTAAATCATAGTGTACTCTAAATTTTATATAGATAGAAAATTGTATTTTATAATTAATACCCAAAAAGAAAAGCTGTATTCATTAGAATATTTCGACAGTTTGAGCAAAGTAAGTTTAATTTCAACACTGTAATACCTGAAGTTGTGCGATGAGCAACCGAATAAACTTAACAAAGAAATCAGGCCCATTTCTTTCTGATGGAGGTCATCAAGGCGACGCAGAAAAGAATGTAATGTTCTAGGTCAACAAGGTGTTTGGGTAAGTATGCTTAATGTAAATATTATATTTTTGTATTTATATAAATTATTACCCTGAATTTGTTTTGTTTTAGAATAATATCTTCTATTAGCATTTGTTCTTTTCACAATATCAAGGTATGGCTTTAGATCTTGCGGTCTGTACCCGAGAGGATATTTTTTAAACAGTAGTTTGTATAATCCAGAAGTAGCTTTATATTTCAAATCATTTATTAGTACATTTTCATAATGCAACGCGAAATTCGAATTGCCTATCATAAGACCATTTGAATCAGGGTTAAACCTAACACTGAATTTATAATCAAATTCGTTCTTAACATCTTTAAACATATTGTAAATATATTCTCGAGGTAGCGGATGTAGATGTTCGAGATAATGTGCCATACCAGGTGAATCGACAAAGCTTTGTATATATTCCTGGGCTTCTTGAGCATTTCAATTAACTTCTGTTTCGTATTCATTTTCATCATCATCATCATCATCATCTTCATCTATGGCATCATTTATATTCGGTATATGCTGAGCAATAACCGGCGAATCAATATAGTCAACGCTCCTTCTAGCAATTTAGGTTTAATTTTCTTTACACTGCTATAAAGCAGTTCTTCTTTAAATTTTTCTTTCTGTACCACACTTTTCCCATCCAGTTTATTAGCAATAGTTTCTAATCGCAATGTTATGTGTAAGATTCATTCCGCTTGGACGACTTCATTATCTTTTAACTGGCGTAGTTTGTTTTTACAATGTTTCTTTTCTTAATTAAAATTTTTTTAAGTTTTATCGCCTCCTTGTTCTTTGCGTACAAAGTTTATTGTAATAAAAAAATTCTTGGATACTAACGATACTTGCGTCTCTCTCAAGGTTTAAATATGTATGAAGTAATCAAAACCTATTCGGTACCTTCCTTGACCTGGATCACTATCTTTGTCTGCAACTAAGAAACCGTATTTGTCTTGCCAACAAGCAGCACATATTTCACGGAATTTATCATACTTCATGTCAGTATTGACGTGATCGTCATATATGTGTTTTAAGTTTAAATCATATTGTTTAAATAAAACTAAAAGATTAGCATTATCACGTAGTAAGTGCTTAGGTATACGAGTATAACTTTGACAAAGGTAAAAACTGTCTACTTGTTTATGACGCCCCATACTAAAGTATTCCCTAATGATAGCTCGTTCATCGCAAACTACATCATCAAAAACAAATATAGAATTATTTCGAGCATCAGATGGTGATATAATATTTTCAGAACTGGAAAATGTATAATATTTGATCTCTTTTATTGGTTGCAGTAGACTTTCAAGGT
The DNA here is from genome assembly GCA_036346225.1 of Platerodrilus igneus. Lineage (NCBI taxonomy): Eukaryota > Metazoa > Arthropoda > Insecta > Coleoptera > Lycidae > Platerodrilus > Platerodrilus igneus. The sequence goes on along the minus strand of JARFIW010001687.1, from coordinate 85,005 downwards.
ATTGATACTTAGGTTGATAAAGTGATTTAGAATAAACATATACGTTTTCAAACTTTAAACCATTAGGATGTTCTATCAACCCAATCATAACGTTGGTTTTACCGCAATTTGATGGACCAACAACTAGACATCGAATAGATAAAGGCAGAAGAACGCTATATTTTTAGCTAAGGATTGCACGTCAATGTTGTCATAGTTTATGGTTAAAGATGTTGATTGTTTCACAACACGCATGTTTGCAAGTACTAAATTCGATTGTATAGAAGTGGCATTATATATAAGAACGGCGAATATATAAAGAATAATTAATTCACAATAATTTATTTACTGCACAGCTTTAGAGGACAGTTGTCCGCTAATGATTACCTATAATAATTCTAAAACTACTGGGAACGGACTGTTAAATACTGTAATTAACAATTTACCATTTGAAGCGCATATTCCGGGTTACAAATTTTGCGGTCCAGGTACAAAACTAATCAAACGGTTAGCTCGGGGAGACAAGGAAATAAACAAGTTAGAGGAAGCTTGTAAGTAGTACGATATTGCATACTCCAAAGAAAAGGATCTATCTAAACGCCATCAAGCAGACTCGAAGTTAGCTCAGTTAGCTACAAAAAGACTAAATTCTGATGAATCGTCTTTAAGGAAAAAGCAGCAGCATTTGGAGTAGCTACCGCAATGAAAGCTAAAGTAAAACTTGGTATGGGTGCCTGCGCATCACTGAGAACAAAAAAAAATAGCAATAAAATAAGAAAACTGATAAAGAAACGTAAAATAAGAAGTACGCTAAGTATTAAAAGTATTATCAAACAAGCACGTACAGCTTTAAAAAGGATCAAAGGATCTAATATTATGCATGCAATCAACATAGCAATTAAGGCCGCCAATACAGCAAAACAAAAGAAGCATATTAAATCAACTCGTATTATATCAATTCCTAAAACAAGGGGTTTTCTACCACTAATACCAATTTTTGCAGGCCTAAGCACCCTTGGTACTCTTACTGGAGGTGCAACTGCTGTTGCAAAAACAGTTTTAGATACTAAAATAGCTAAGGAACAACTAGCGGAAAAACAACGTCATAACAAGGCAATGGAGGACATTGCAGTCGGAAACGGCATGTACATCAAACCTTATAAAAAAGGTTTTGGTCTTTTTTTAGCCCCTGCAAAACCTCAAAGCAACGCAACTTGATTTTACCGAATCGAGAACTAAGCAATGTAGAATTAATAGAGTTTGTTAAGCAATTAGAAATACCATATTTCCGTTGAGTGTTTATGAGAAACAATCTTCCCACGAAAGTTAATTCAAAAGAACGTGGTATAATTAATTTAGATGGAATAGAAGGTTTAGGCACGCATTGGACCACTTATAAAAAGTACGGTAGTAGCGCTATTTACTATGACAGCTACGGAAACCTGCGACCGCCAACAGAGTTGATAAGTTATTTGAATAGTGGGGTAAATGAAAAATTCTTTATAACATTAACCAAGAACAATCGTACGGTACTGTGTTTTGCGGACATTTATGCTAACAATTTCGAAGCAGTACATAGAACTGCATATGAAGTTGTCATGTCGTACACTTTTACTCTAACGGGAAACACTTCAGTTTTAAGAAGCAACTTTAATCCGCCTATAAACTTGGATAATGATTCGGAGTACGTATTAGGATTAACAAATTTTGAGTCTTATAACATAATTCCAAACGTCGAAAAAAGAATAAATAATAAATTTTATTATGGATCTAACGGAGAATTCATAGAAATACCTGAAGGTACTTATGAGATTAGGGAAATTAGTAAATATCTTCAAAAAGCTTTAGGCGATAAAAGGTGACGTGGTCGTATGGAACAATCACGAAGCGCTAGAAAGACGCTAGTGTAAATGAAAATTACAGCTGACAATAATACCCTTAAATGTAGTATTAAATGTAGTGAAAATGTGGATTTTACCCAAAAAGAATTCAATTGGTTCTCTTCTCGGTTTCAATAAACGAAAATTGCTAGCATATGACTCTTATATTGCAAGTAGATCCTATTTAAATAGTAAAATACATGTATAAATGTGAAAAAGCACTTACCGTGATATATCTATTACGTCACTATCAAAAATAGCAGCAGTGTCAAGTTGAGGTGAAGAACCAAAAACTTCTTTAACCAAGTCTTCGTTAGAAGGTAATATAAATTGTTCTAGAACTTTTACGTTGGTACTGCTACCATTTTTGATCGATGATAAGTTACTCATTTTTTAAAGTTGCTAGTAGTAGTAACTAATAATTATACAATAGATCTGATTGAATACTGTTGGTAAAATCTAGATGAAGTATTTATATTAAATAAGAAACTGGCCTGTTAGAAAAAATTAAAAATTTGCATCGTTTTCTGAAAAAATTGCAAATGTTATATATATTCAGCTATGTAATCTATTCTAATGAATAAAAAACAGTATGTAAGCAAATATAATTATGCCTCAGCAGAAATAACGAATTGGATTCATTGTCTAAAAAAAATTGCAACGAAGGCACATAGTAAAATAAAAAAACTAAATTAGTTTAATTTCGTTTAAAATAATGCAATGCAAATGGCCCTTATCTAATACAGTAATATATAGAATAAGTCTTAGATTACTAGTGGCAAAATTTATTTTTCATTCAAACTTAACAAAAATTGACTTTTATATATAGATATAGGTATGTTGTAATTGTGTTTACACGATTTATGCTGCATCATTAAATTCTTTAATTGTCAAGGTACTGCTATATAGCTTCCAATAAATTAAATTGCACGACGTTAATTGTATTATGATAAAACTACAAAATGTTTTCTAATACTGGTTTTTTAAAAAAAAATTGTGTACCTATCACAACCAGAAAACGGCATTTCTATTTATGATTGGTACAGGATCGCTTTTGTTAACCTTTTTCAATCGCACATTTTTTCATTCGCATATAGCCATGAGTGTGTGTGAATTATTAAACAACATTGACAGTTAGATCTAAGATATTTCAAATTTGCTTTATTTTTCTGAAAAAATTTTATGTAACCATAAAAATAGCACTGCAATGCTAGCATTTTTTTCGTACACACAGCATAAATCAAAGGTCGTATAAGAATATTATTATTACTGTACTGCGAGCAAGCATATTTTCAGTAAACACAGCTGAATGAAATGATGCAAGGTCGTCGTGTCGATGCAAGTGTTAATAAAACGCGAAATCAGATACTTTGCTTATTAAAAATGGATTTGTTGAAAATTAATATTCAGTGTTAATTTTTGTGCTGGATATTCTTTAAGAATTAAACCATTCAAGCTTGAAAATCGTCTTGAATAAAACGTAAATAAAGGCGATTTTAACAATTGCATCCAAAGCAAATCGCTATGCAATTATTTTGATTGCATAAAAATAAATATTGCATTATAACATTTTTGTATGCTAATTCGTTTACAGTTGTTTTGCTTACGTCAGATGATATAAATAGTCAATAAAGCTCTACATATATTAAGTAGTGAAGTGATTGTATAGAATCATGAATTCTGAAACGGTAGCCAAGATTAGTAGTACTATTTTAAAGTTGACAGTGAAATGTATGAATCTAATCAGATCAGCTAATGAAATTTTGAAACACATGATAATTATAAAACAAATATAAGTTTATTAAAGCTTGCGATTAAAAATAAGGTATACGAAGACAATTGCCAGGAAAATCCTAGTAGGCTGGAATCTAATTTGGCACATCTTAAAAATTACCTTGTACGATTGAGACACTTGAAACGCTCTTTGCAATATCAAGGTAAAAGGTATTGATGCAACGCTTTCTACAGGTCATATTCGTCATTTAATTTGGCATAATGTACAATCATGTTTTGGAAGTCAAATAATTACGAGACTTATTACCAATTTAAGTTATAAAGATCCTCTAGTGTTCTTAGACAAGGCGTTCGCTAGTTTTAAACGCAAGATTGTTGCTTGCTTAAAAAAGTCAATGTTGAAAGTTAATGTAATATTGTCCCCTAACTTTGCTAAGCCTACAACTGCTAAAATAGATTTGAAGACGTTTCCTACTGCAAATCGTCACCTCGATATAAACACCAATCTCAAGCAGTGGTATAAGGAGAACGTATTGGACAAGATATCAAAACGATTGAAGTAATTTAGTGAAAAGTATTTAGGTTGGGCAATCCAAGAAGTTTTACACTTGAAGGTAAATATAAACAATCATGATCCGCTTTAAGGAGGGTGTTCAACGTTTGTTAAGGTTCCGGACTTTATAACAAAAAAACGAGCTGCGGTAAATATAATAATTAACGACCAACATTGCATTCTTTAGGCCTTGGTTTCCGCTTTATATCCTGCTAAACAAAATAGTCAGAGAATATCTAGCTATCCACATTTTGATACATTATTACGCTACAATTCAATTCAGTTTTCAATAGCATTAAAAGACATAAAAAAATTTGAGAAGCTCAACAATCTCGCAATTAACCTATATTGTGTAGAAAATACTAAAATACTGCCATTTTGTTTAAGTGAAAATTTAGGAAAAATAGAACCTATTAATCTGTTAGTCTTAAATAATGATTCCTTACAATATTCCCGTCCGACAAATGCTAATGAGGATCACTTTCATTTTACTTGGATTAAGGATATGTCAAAATTATTTGCAAAACAGTTGTCTTCAAATCACCATGGAAAATTTTTTTGTTATAGATGTTTAAATAATTTTAGTACAGCAGCATTACTTAAGCATCATTCGAATCATTGCAAAAAACAGAATACTTGCTCAATAAGATTACCCAAAGAATCCAAAAAATATCTAAAATTTAAACATTTCCACTATCAAGAAAAGGTATCATTTGTAGTTTATGCAGATCTCGAAAGTATATTAGAACCATGCAATAAGCCGGATGTAATATTAAACACAGTCCGTTACTAAAGGTATATACCCTTTAGTGTAGCGTACTATTTGAAATGCTCGTATGATAATAAATATTCCAAATTTCAATTGTATCGTGGAAAGGATTGTATAGAATGGTTTGTTGCTCAATTGAAACTGATTTCAGAAACGACGAATAAAATTTTCTGTAACCCAAAACCTATGAATCCTTTAACAAAAGAACAAAAGTCAGCACTTAAATTTGCCCTTCACTGTCACATTTGCAATAAACCTTTTAGTATAAATGATATTAGAGTTCGCGATCACTGTCACTTTACAGGTGAATTTCGAGGATTGGCTCATCAAGATTGCAACATCAATTATCATAATTCTTATATGATACCAGTAGCTTTTCATAACTTATCAGGCTACGTTTCGCATTTCATTATTAAAAAAACGCGATAGGGTTTTTCAGGTTCGTTAAGAATTTTACCAATAAATAAGGAAAAATACATATTTTTTACAAAATATGTAAAAGGTACGAAAGTTAGTTTTATATTTATCGATTCATTCAGGTTTATGGCATCTAGCATCGAAAAATTAGCTTCCTACTTAGATGATAATAAAAAATCCATTACCAGGGAAAATTGTATCACTGATAATGAGTTTCAGTTACTTACGCGTAAAGGCATATTTGTTTATGATTACATTAACTCTTGGGATAGGCTCAATGAAACCGATTTACCCTGTAAAACAGCATTCTTTAATCGTTTACGCAATGAAGAAGTCTCAGATGAAAACTACAATCATGCTAAACACGTTTGGCAAACACTTAATATAAAAACACTAGGGACTATTCAGATCTATATTTAAAAATAGATGTACTGCTCTTAAGTGACATATTTGAAAACTTTAGAAAAACTTGCATGTTCACGTATAAGTTAGATCCACTTCACTACTTTACGGCTCTTGGTTTAGCTCTAGATGCAATGTTAAAAACGACAAACGTTAAACTCGAGTTGCTTACTGATATTGAAAAAATAATGTTTTTAGAACGGAGAATTCGTGGTGGCGTTTCTCAATGTTCGAATAGATATGCCAAAGCAAATAACAAATATATGAATGCAGATTATGATCCGAATTTTGATTCTAAATATTTAATGTATTATGATATTAATAATTTATATGAGGCTGCAATGTCTGAATATCTTCCATATGGAGAATTTGAATTTTTAGATGGCACCAATCCAGATATAGTACGTTTAGACATACTTAATATTCCCGATGATTCTGATGTAGGATATATTTTTGAATGCAATTTACACTACCCGGTATATTTACATGAAATTCACAGTGACTTACCGTTGGCGCCTGAACATATGATACCACCAGTACCTTCTAATAAATCAAACCTAAAGAAATTACTTACAACTTTATATCCAAAACACAACTATATTATTCACTACAAGAATTTAAAAATGTATTTAAGCTACGGTTTAGAACTGAAAAAGATTAATAAAGTTCTTCGGTTTAAACAAGCTTTTTGGTTAAAAGAATACATTGAATTGAATACAAAATTAAGACAACAGTCAAAAAACAGTTTCGATATATGCTTTTATAAAAATATGATAAATTTGGTTTAAGGAAAAATGATGGAAAACGTATGGAAATGGAAAGATGTGAAATTAGGGAAGGACGGTTTGGAGCTCGAAGTTACATAGCGAAACCTAATTTTTACAGTTGCACTGTTAGACAAAGATCTTGTCTTAATAGAAATGAATAAATTAGAGGTTTATTTAAACAAACCCATTTATGCAGGTTTCTCTATTCTAGATATTTCAAAAACCTATTTATATGAATTTTACTATAGTTATATAAAATCGTAATTTGCTAACAAAGCAAAGCTGCTGTAAACAGATACGGATAGTTTGATATACGAGTTTAGCGTTGTAGATATTTACTCTTATATCAAACAAGATATTCATAGATTTGATACTTCCGATTACGACCCCCATAACAAATATCATATCCCATTATCAAATAAAAAGGTTCCTGGTATTATGAAAGATGAAAACAATGGTGATTGCATGCTAGAGTTTGTAGGGCTTAGATCTAAAATGTACACTTACAGAGTTCAGGATAGGATAATAAAAATGTCAAAGGGATCTTCCTTAGCAAGTATTAAGCAAATTTCTTTTGATGATTATAAGAATGCTTTGTTATATAAACAGACTGTACAGAAACAACAATGTTTAATTAGATCAGTCAAACATGATGTGTTTACTATTAAACAAAACAAAATTGTTCTTAATCCAAGTGATGATAAAAGAATTCTTAGTACCTCAACCACTGATACTAAACCTTGGGGGTATAACTATACACTCAGAAATGACTTGTAAAGCTCCAACCACTGGCTCAAATAAATAATGCAATTTATTTTATCCCGATTATCATATAATATTTTTTTAGTTATAAAAACTTCAGTGTTATGTTTATACCTGCACAAGTACACCGTTTTTCTTTTTGAATGTGTCTAAAAATATGATACCTTTCAATCTGTCCGAGTTGAACTATATTAGGATAAATGTATTGTAGAGAAAAAATAGTAGTAGTAACCGTTCTGTTAAAAAAATCCAGTTTGTTAATAACATACCAGTTAGTTTATTTGAGAAATGTATAACAAAACCTTTATTTAAATTTGACAATGTTTATGACTGTTTACTAAATCACTTAATAATTCCAACATGTAAGAAATATTTAAGCAAAAATTATTATTATAACCCATTAACAATCAAACATTTGATATTGTAAAAAAAACATGTAAAATAATAATAAATAGAGTGTGATTGCTAAATAATTTATTGTTTTTTTTCTTTTTTTCATAATTTATAAGGTACAGTAATAATAAAGTAATTATAATATTCTTATGCTGTTTGAGAGTGGATTGTATTTGACTATCTTATCATGAAGTGTAAGGCAATGACAAGATGTATTTGGCAAAACGTTTCTGCTAGTTTCAAATTCTTATCTAATATCGACGGTACCAGATTTTAATGCTTCGTTTTGTCTAGAACAATCTATGACTACTAATGGTGCAATACTTCGTAAATCTTCAGGATTAAAAAGTGGCTCATTTTCCTTTTCGTAGTATGATTGCTGAAACTGGGCATACATCTCATATAACAACGCAGTCTGTTATTCTCGAACTTCATATTTAAGTTATCGTACGGGAAAATTTCTGAATTTAAATAGAGTTTCATGTTGGTTAAATAGCAATGATCAAATCGACTGTAGTTGCTCATGTATCTATTTTTTCGGTTGGTTTGGAAACCAACAATCACAAATCTTAGTTTTTCTAATTGTGTTGTTGTTTTAATGTTCCATGTATGACGTTGCGTTTCTTGTAGAAGTTGATATTCATGCAACTCCCATCCTCTAAACGGAATATGCAAATCCTGATTTTGTGCAACGCATTCTATTAAATTAATTCGTTGAGTATCATCAACGGCTACATGCGTCATTTTCCATAAAACTTTGTTTAAAACAACTTTTATTTCTTCATCGGGTGTAGGATTAATTATAGCATTAGTATCAAAACTAGAACGTAGTAAAACTAACTCATGGCGGAGGTTTAAAATATTTTTTTTAAAATCTTTGCATAATCCGAGAACCATTGAAAGGTTTATTGCAACATTAAAATTCCCATTGGCATCAAATATTTGCGAATAATTCTTAGGAAACCACCCAGCGTTTTGTAAATGTTTACTTTGATTGCTATTATATAAAACATATCCCTTCATTATAGACGTTAATCAAGGATTCCGAATACGATCTACAATTACACCACCAATCTCATATCTAATTTCATCAAAAAGTAGCAAAACCCCATTATTTACAATCTTTGCTGTCTAAGACGGCGTTCCATCTGTTTTAATTAATTTGCTTTCTATGTACAGCATACTCTTCGATGGTAAGGTGTATACATCTTGTTGTTGTATAAGGATTCGAATTTCATCATTATTGTTTAAAGATGTGTTAGCATAAGGCTGAGGGGTATGTGTTTCATTATTAACAATTGCATTGTCGAAGTAAACTTTTTCACGCACGTTCAGTATTTCACTATTCATTCTACTTTTTAATTAAATAAATGCAGTCCTAACGATTGTAGAAACCGCCGGTTTTGTGTTGTTAGCGGTCTTGAAACAATCAATCGAGTGCGATTGTTTTGAAATTTCCAGCATTTATAGCAATTCTTGACATGTTGCGTGCATTATACTTAATACCCATTTTTTTAAATGCAACCCTACAGTTAGCAGTTCTTCTCTGAAATTAACAAAATTTCCATCTTGATCTAACACTTTAACTATTATTTCATTTATTATACGTGACCTGATTGGTAGATATATAATCGTAGGTGGGCACTCGACAATTTTAAAACCTGCAGGTACTTGAGGAAAAAATTCATGTATTACATGGGCTGGTTTACTATTTAAATAGGATCCACTTGCAATATTACAATCGATTAAAACTGCATTCACTTTACAAATGTTGATCGCTTAGTCTGCTTGATACGTGGCATATGTTAGCAATTTTCGTGGATTGAAACCGAGTAGAGAACCAATTGAATCCTTTTTGGTAAAATTCACATCTTCACTACATTTAATACTACATTTAAGTGTATTATTGTTAGCTGTAATTTCTATATACACTGGCGTCTTTCTAGCGCTTCGTGATTGTTCCATACGACCACGCCATCTTTTATCACCTAAAGCTTTTTGAAGATATTTATTAATTTCTCTAATCTCATAAGCACCTTCAGGTATTTCTATGAATTCTTCGTCAGATCCATAATAAAATTTATTATTTATTCCTTTTTGTTTGGAATTGTGTTATAAGACTCAAAATTTGTTAATCCTAATACGTACTCCGAATCATTATCCAAGTTTATAGGCGGATTAAAGTTGCTTGTTAAAACTGAAGTGTTTCCCGTTAGAGTAAAAGTGTACTACATGACAACTTCATATGCAGTTTTATTTACTGCTTAGAAATTGTAAGCATAAATGTCCGCAAAACACAGTACCGTACGATTGTTCTTGGTTAATGTTATAAAGAATTTTACATTTACCCCACTATTCAAATAACTTATCAACTCTGTTGGCGGTTGCAGGTTTCCGTAGCTGTCATAGTAAATAGCGCTACTACCGTACTTTTTATAAGTGGTCCAATGCGTGCCTAAACCTTCTATTCCATCTAAATTAATTATACCACGTTCTTTTAAATTAACTTTCGTGGGAAGATTGTTTCTCATAAACACTCAACGGAAATATGGTATTTCTAATTGCTTAACAAACTCTATTAATTCTACATTGCTTAGTTCTCGATTCGGTAAAATCAAGTTGCGTTGCTTTGAGGTTTTGCAGGGGCTAAAAAAAGACCAAAACCTTTTTTATAAGGTTTGATGTACATGCCGTTTCCGACTGCAATGTCCTCCATTGCCTTGTTATGACGTTGTTTTTTCAGTAGTTGTTCCTTAGCTATTTTAGTATCTGAAGCTGCTTTTGCAACAGCAGCTGCACCTCCAGCAAGAGTACCAAGGGCGCTTAGGCCTGCAAAAATTGGTATTAGTGGTAGAAAACCCCCTGTTTTAGGGATTGATATAATACGAGCTGATTTAATATGCTTCTTTTGTTTTGTTGTATTGGCGGCCTTAATTGCTATGTTGATTGCATCCATAATATTAGATCCTTTAGCCTTTTTTAAAGCTGTACGTGCTTGTTTGATATTACTTTTAATACCTAGAGTACTTTTTATTTTACGTTTCTTTATCAGTTTTCTTATTTTATTGATATTTTTTGTTCTCAGTGATGCACAGGCACCCATACCAAGTTTTACTTTAGCTTTCATTGCGGTAGCTACTCCAAATGCTGCTGCTTTTTCACTTAAAGACGAGTCACCAGAATTTAGTCTTTCTGTAGCTAACTGAGCTAACTTCGAATCTGCTTGATGGCGTTTAGATAGATTCTTTTCTTTGGAGTATGCAATATCGTACTCCTTACAAGCTTCGTCTAACTTGTTTATTCCCTTGTCTCCCCGAGCTAACCGTTTGATTAGTTTTGTACTCGGACCGCAAAATTTGTAACCAGGAATATGTGCTTCAAATGGTAAATTGTTAATTACAGTATTTAACAGTCCGTTCCCAGTAGTTTTAGAATTATTATAGGTAATCATTAGCGGACAACTGTCCTCTAAAGCTGTGCAGTAAATAAATAAATTATTGTGAATTAATGATTTTTTATATACTCGCCGTTTCTTATATATATAATTCCACTTTTTTACAATCGAATTTAGTACTTGCAAACATGCGTGTTATGAAACAATCAACATCTTTAAACATAAACAATAGTGACATTGACGTGCAATCCTTAGCTAAACAAAAACATAGCGTTCTTCTGCCTTCATCTATTCGATGTCTAGTTGTTGGTCCATCAAATTGCGGTAAAACCAACGTTATGATTGGGTTGATAGAACATCCTAATGGTTTAAAGTTTGAAAACGTATATGTTTATTCTAAATCACTTTATCAACCAAAGTATCAATACCTTGAAAGTCTACTGCGACCAATAAAAGGGATCAAACTAACTCATGACGGAGGTTTAAAATAATTTTTTTAAAATTCAACGAAGGCACAGAGTAAAATAAAACCTAGATTAGTTAAACGTCATTTAAAGTAAATGCGATGCAAGTGACCCTTAATCAACTAATACAGTAATATTGAATAAGTTTTAGATTATTGGGGGAAATAATTTAGTTTTAAGTAAAAACTAAAAAAATTGACTTTTATATATATATATATATATAAATATATATATATATATATATATATATATATATATATATATATATATATATATATATATATATATATATATATATATATATATATATATATATATATATATATATATATATATATATATATAGGTAAATAATTGCGTTTACATTGAAAGCAGTTTGTATTTTATTTTGATAACAGAGTCCATTACACGAGCCATGCATCGTCAGGAATTCTTTATTTGTCAACGTGCTGCAATATGGCTTACAGTAAATTAAATTACACGAAGTTAATTCTAGGATAACTGAGTGCATGAATGTTTTAATACTGGTTTTAAAAATTAGGTTTTATTTTACCCTACAATTAAGACGTGATTGATTTTTAAGATACTAGATTTATCTCCAGTTAACTAAACGAAGTTCAAAACACCAGCAACATTTAACTGAAAAAAATTTATTAAATGCTCCAACTTCGAAACTATGGACAAATGCAGACATAACACCCAAGGTCGCTTCTATTAACGTTTCATTCCCACATAGTATGAGTGTAAATTATTAAACCCACAAAATTAACAGTTTACTTTAACCTTGAATTAGATGGATTTAATCTCAGTTTACAGAACGATGTAAAACAATTTTTGACTTTTAATCTGAGTGCATATTTCGAATAGATGCTCTCTTTTTTTGCGATTGAAATTAGAAATGCATCTGATCTAAAATTGCATAAAGTTGGCTTCAGTACGTAACTATGGAAATGCGAATGCCGAAGTCAATAGACTAGACTTTCGTTGACAAAGAAAAAAAACGCTGGCGTATGTAATTTTTTTGTAATCAAGTACTACAAATTAGACAATAGAAAAATTCTATGATAATGGTTATTCTTTAATATATTTAATTAAAATGTATAAAAGTCAACTTCTTTCAGTTTTACCAAAAAAGTAAATATTTCAAATGATTTCTCGGTAAATTTAACTATGTGGTTTTGTAATTGACAACTTTAATTTTAAATATGGTATAATAATGTGTTTAAAATCTATGGGAAACTAGTAACCAGCTAATCTTAGATTGCGTTGATCAATTATAATTGCTTTCAGGGTTTGGAGTCCCATTCATTCATGCTGACTAAGTGGGTTTATTTATTATTCTGCTGATGTCAGCATTTCTTGCTGAATACATTTATTTTATTTTTCTGCGGACGTCAGCATTAAATTTATACATGACTGGGTTTATTAAATTTTATGCAGATTTTATATTTCTACAATTGCTATCTAGACAATACCTTAGCATTAAATTCTTGCTGGCATATGTTGAATTTTCTGCTGTTCTTGTTGTTTAATATTTTTATATACTCAAGGTATATGTGTGATAATCGCTCAGCCTTTATTGTCAAGTTGTAGTTGTGTTCTGTAAAACAAATAAAAAATGAAAACTTTTTTAAAATTGCCCTTGTCAGGAAAGAATAATGATAGTAGTTGGGTTAAATTTCTTAAGTAGTTTATAGTCAATCCAAATGAAATGCTGGAAAAATCGTTGGCTTCGTAAACAAATCCACCAATTGCAGCGTACGACCTGATGACACCAATACACAGTATGTATTTGTTGGCTTAATATAGATTTAATTTTCTTAATGCACTTAATTGATCTAATCTTTATCTGAATTTTTTTTAGTAAACAAGAAGAAGAACAACCAGAAACGACCGCGCGTCAAAGATGAACAAGACAGCCCTCATAGAACCAATAAGGTAATATTTTACCGTTCAGAGTTGGAGTGAGTTAGAACTGTTCTTTATATTTGGCATGCTTGTGCATTTAGAAAACGAAGATATAAACAACTTAGGTGAATTATAGTATGTTTATTCTAGAGTATATAACATTATATATATATATATATATATATATATATATATATTGCCGTGGTACTCGGGTAAAATTCTCACCAACAAAAATATATTCGAAAATTTTATTAAATTTTCAAATTCGAAAATAGAAAAATTTCCAAAAATTTAAATAAATCAAAAAAAAATTTTCTTACCCGTTTTCCTCTCTTCCTCAGTGGAATTGCCAATTTTCTGCACCTGCTTCCGGCTAGCTCATTTGGACCCCCTCTTGGGTATCTAGATTCACTCGCATATTCTCAATCGTACACACACACTCGCAATAAAACCACAAAATACAACCAACATACAATCTTTTATTTATTACTATTTACCAATGAAATTCAATATTGTCCATATTTCATTGATCACGTTACACTTCAGTAAATCTTATTTTGTAATGTCCTGTATTTTATTTTAAAATCATCAAACACATAAAATGTACCCGGAGTAAATGGGCCTTGAATAATACCTTCTCTAAAATTCCTTCCTTATAATTTATTTTATTTTTTAATCTAAGTAAACTCTGGGGTAGGGTGAGTTCATGATAACCCAGCTAATTATGCATAATGTATGCCCTTCTACTTTGCATACTTTTAAAATAAAAAAAAAAACAAAGCCATGTACTCTTCACAAAAATTTCACGTTCTGCTGGAACGTTAAAAAGCTTTATAGAAACCTTCAAATTTCTAGTTAAATACCATAATAAAGTTATTTACACGTATTATGTTCAATACATATATAATCCACACCACCTTGAAAAACACTCTCATACGTCACCCAATATTCACAGTTTATAAGAATCACAATTTCAAATCGTTACCTGGAAATTTCTAGAAGATCTCCGCTCTGTAGATGATGGTATGTATTTCTTCTATCTGGTCTGCAGGCCGTTTCTAGCTGTTACTAGACGAACTCCATCTAAGCCGATCCGCCAACGCCGCCTCCACGGTGTAACCAAATTCCAAATTCCATTTAAACATACATCTTTCTCAATTAGTTGCTTCAAACCACGTTACTTAATGTCCCGACACGAGTTGGTTAAAAATTATAGGTAATACCTCAATTAAAAACTGTAATCTTGGCACACTAACCCCGTACTAATTAAGAGGCTACCACCATGCAATATAAGTTAAAAAATTTTATAATACTTACAACTCGTTAACTTTCATACGTCGTTTGGAGCGATCGAAATCTTAAGGGCTTTTACCACGTTGTCCAAAAACATTTATACACTTAGGCTGCCACCTTCTGGCCGCCTATTCATCCGAAATCCCCATCTACAACAACACATTCTTAAAATTTTCCACTCAACCAATGTTTAATCCCGCGAATTTCAGCACGTCGTTATAATATTTTCAAAAAACTAACATACACAATGCTTGTACTTGTCTCGCGTTCAACTAACTATATCGACCAATCGTATATTTACTGACATCCTACAAGTCCCTCCTATGCTATCGTTGTCTCTTGCTTATGCGTTTTCTACGTCTCTTTCTAATCTGGTTTGAGTGGTACAAAATCGATATTTCTGTTTATTCGCTATCTACACCACGTGGATTTACTACGTGATTTAAATAACCCCTCATTAGTATTTCCAGAGAACGCCTGCGACCGTTTACAATATACGTAGAATTTTAATGTTTATCTACACCAAATAATTAGAACTTGACATTTCCAAACCACGCAGGTGTTCAATCGTAACGAACGTTTTAAATACAATTCTAAGAGTTGGATTTCACCGTATTTGTTTGTTAGCAACGCGTCTCACCTTGGTATTATTGGGTTTTTACACGCCTTTATGCATATTATACATCAATAGTCGTTCAATTAAATTCAATTAAATTAATAAATTAATGGCATTGGCTTCTACCATTTAATTTCTTTGCAAACCTACTAAATATTTATCATTATTTGTACAATTTGATTAATACCCGTTACTTAAAAATGAATTAACTAATATAACTTTCGCACGTAATTTCTGGTTGTTCCTTTATACAGGGTGTTTTGAAATTGCTTAGTTTATATTTATTTTTAATCTTTTCAAAACCACTATAATATATCATCATCATCATTGGGTCTTCAGTCCTGAAACTGGTTAGACGCGTACCATCATTGTTTCCTATTCTGAACTAACCTACAGATTTCCCCGAAATTTGCACAGTCTGCATCTATCACTATCCGATCTAGGTCTACATCCGCCTCTTTTTTCCTATCTCTGCCTGTCAAATATCCCATACTATTCCCCAAAAATGCCTTAGAACGTATTCTGCCCTTCTATTTCTCATACTTTTTCCCAAAGATATCCTTGTTCCCTTACTGTTTCTATAACCTATTTGTTATTACCTTTGTCTGTCCATTCTCAAACATCTGAAGCACGGCATTTCAAAAACCGCTACTGTTCTTCTGTCTGCTTTTCAGACTGCTCGTATTTCGTAGGCATATTGTTTGTGCTGTGCTCCACACATACACTTTCAACAACTTTTTGTTCTATGTTTGTTGTTTTTCATCATAGGCGCCATTCTTTCTTGTTAGATGCAGTTTGGTCCCCTTCTATTGTTTTACGATTATATACTCTATTTCTCCGACATTCAGTGGTTGCAAAAAGGGGGTAAGCAGCCTGTGGCTGCCAAGTTCTCCCATCACTTGAACCTTTGCAGATTTAATATTTTTTCCAATATGTCTTTTCGCACAGTCAACATTAGTTGCAGATATTTCACAACAAACAACTAGTTGTTTATAATAATCATCAGATTTGTCTGCGCTTATTTTTTCGTCATTTGGTTTCCCGTCTCAAAACTGGTTGTACATGTACCTGCACTTATTTCTTTTCTAAACTAACCTACATGGTTCTCTGAAATTCTCACACAGCAATACATCTCGGTTCCCTTTATATTGTTTTCTAATATTATGCCCTATTTTACAGAGATTAATTGAAGGGGGTTAAGCAACCTGTGGCTGCCAAGATCCCCCAACACTTAGACATTTGCCGAAATAATAGTTTTCCAGTAAATGCTTTCACGCAATTACCATAATTCGAGAATATTGCCCATCCAATGCTTGTAGTTGTTTATAATAAATATCATGTTTCTTCTATTGCTTTCTAATATTATGCCCTTTTTCACTGAGTTTTATTGAATGTCCTTTTACGTGTCTTAATATGTCTTCGATATCTTTGTAGATTACTTCTACCTCTTCGTCACTATAGCTAGAGGTGGGCATGTATACTTGTATTATTACTGTGTTTACCGGTTTAGATTCTAATCTAACCATGAGTACTCTTTCATTCTTTTGTAAGTAATTTTCTACACACTATCCTATCTTTTTCCGCATAACTATTCCCACACCCAAATTTCCTTCCTCTGCTCCTGTATGAATTACCCTGAAGTCTCCACTCCAAAAATCACCCGCCTCTGGCCACCGAACTTCGCTGATCCCTACAATGTCTAATGATAGCCTATTCATTTCGATTTTTAGGTTCTCTAGCTTACCCACTTGCTTCATAGTTCTAACATTCCACGCTCCGACTCGCAGAGTGTTCCCGACTCTTATTTTTAACTTTCCGATCGCATCCTCCGAAGTAGTCCCCTCCCGGAGATCCGACTAGGAGACTATTTTAACTCCGGAATTTTTTACCCCAGAGAATGCCATCATTTTATTATAATTTAGGTACGCTGTGTACTTGGGAGGTAATGTGGTGGTTTCCCGTTGCCTTCCACATCGCGGTAGTGTGTCTTAGACTGCCATACCGACCCCTATGGTCTCTGCCAATCTAAGTACCGAAAGAGCCGCTGCCCTCTTTCGGGGACCTGTCTTAGTCTGGTTTCTCACTAACGACCCTACTACTTTGGTTGGACCTGTAGTTTAGCTCTTTAGCTCATTGGAACACGCACGCCATTTCACCTGTTCTAGTAATCTATAACTTTGGCAAGGTGCAGGTCTATTCGAAATGGACTATATATATATATATATATATATATATATATATATATATATATATGTATATGTATTTTATAAATTACAATAAAGCAAAATACATTATGTTTTTTATTTCACATTACTCCCGATTTAATAACTATGACTTGTTATTTTTTAAAAGCGAGAATGAAAAATTGATGCAATCAGTCTATCCGTCTTTGGCAAATTTCGAGATATCTGTACATTGGGAAACCAGTAACCAGTAAATAATTCATAGCATATATTTTAATAGATTTATTTCTAGTTTTTGAAGTTGGAGCATTTCATAAATTTTCCCGTTTATATTTCTTGCAGATAACTGAGTTCGCGATTTAATAACTACGACTTGTTATTCTTTAAAGCGAGAATAAAAAATTGCTGCAATCAGTCTGTCTGTCTTTGACAGATCAGTATATATTTCTTGCAGATAACTGTGTTCGCGATTTAATAACTACGACTTGTTATTTTTTAAAAGCGAGAATGTGAAATTGATGCAATCAGTCTGTCTGTCTTTGGCAAATTTCGAGATATCTGTACAATTTGTTAAATGTTGTAAAACCAGTAAAGAGCTATTGCGTTGATCAATTATAATTGCTTTCAGGGTTAAAAGTCCCATTCGTGCTGACTGAGTTCAATCGTTTTTTTTTCTGCAGACATCAGCATTAAATTTCTTACTGACTACAATAATACAGACACAATCTTTCTATTGTTTTTTATTATTATTAAACCATTCATTTAACAACAAGGTATTTTGTTTTGCACATTGCAGACTATTATTGCTGTGTCTATAACAATGGATGTTAAATAGTAAACGATTGTTGGTTTTTAACTCCGATAGCTTAGGACAACCTAGTGCAAGCATATCAGTTACAACGTTTTGCATTAGGTAGGTTTTCATCCATTTCTTCTTTTCTAGACCCTTCACACATACTTCTTCACCGGGTCTGATAATTTGCTTCAAATAAAGCGCTATATATAATGACACCATTCCAGCCGTTAAAAATTCATCCCAAGAAATACCATGAATATTCCTTGTCATCCAGTCGTTATGTTTTATATGATTTTGGCTCAAACAACTAGACTGCATTGGTTTAAAAATTTGATGCCAAACAACACCTTCCAACAAGTCCAAAACCGCAATTTCTTTGTACACAAACTCGTTTTTCTTGTATTTAAATCCCTGAATATCAATTATATACATGTTTGTATATGTAGGTATGTAAATATGCAGTAAACTTCGACTAATTAAATTAATATTAGGAGCAATCTCATTATATAGCAGATTACCACCATATGCATACTTTGCTAACATACTTTTCAACCTATCGCAAGAGTGAACACATTGAACCAAATTTTTTGAAGCACTAGCCCCACCTGTGTGCCAGTGTAACTGATTTTTCGAATGGGCGCCAGTGAAACGTATTTTTCTAATCTATATCTGACTCTAGACGTTGGGCGCTAGTGAAACGAAGTCTTCCGACATAACTAGGGGTCTATTCCTTGGGTAGAGCTATGAGAAATGGGGGGGTAAGTCGAAATCTGTTTGTAGTTCAAACTCAAACTAAAACAAATAGGCGCCACCAAGTCCGGACTTATTCACGATAATGGCATGGCATATTTCTAAGGGCGGACGTGGAGAGCCAAAGAAAGAAAGATCGGCTTCGATAACAAAAACCTGTCTTAATAAAATAAGACGCTGTTCCTGTAAGAAATTATAATAGTTAAGTTAATAAAAAAAAGGTGGAACACTATTTGTGTCCCGCAAATATACATAACGAAATAGTGAAAAGGTATTTTCTATATAAAGTTGGCATCAAAATTCTACTCTTCAAGATGTTAGCTTTCTGTGGTTAGGTTTGATCATATTTGATCAAAATAAAAAACTTTAATCTTGAACCAATAATTTCTAAAACGAATCTCTTTTAAAATAAAATGCAATGCAACAAAATTTAATAAATAATTGAATTACTTCGTGAATTTAAATTAAGGTTTATCAAAACTATTCATAATCAAATATTTTACAGCATAGTGTAAACTTGTTACACAAAGATAGTCCAACCCGTGCAGATCTGTTCAAGCAGTTTACATTTAAAAATGTTACTACTCAAGTTTTCCTTTTTAAATTAAATGTACTAGCTTTAGTTTCCAAAAAAATGATCACAAAAATATTCTTATTTACATAAGTTGTGCTAACGCTGTTCTAAGCATTTGCTTTCAAGGATACATCTGTCAGCAGTATATTACAGGAAAATAAGTGACGTCAGTAACACCTGTTGTTGTAACTAACAATTTATACTGAAACAACGTGTTGTTTCTTAAAACATCAAATTAGTGAATTTTAATTTTGACACTGGAAATTCCAGCTCAGCAATAGTTGAAACAAATATCATATTCGTGCTTTTACACATAAGAACAAATTAGCGTGTTTCTAATTTGAAACACGAAAAATTACTTAAAGCTAACTACGAACCAAAAACTGCTTTTCCCGCCTAGATGAGGTACTTGTTACATCATGCGATGTTTACTGCATGTAGTATGAACCCAGCTCATCCTAAACAGCTTCTACCACATGGAGTTGTTCCAGGTGTAGAATTAAATGCGGTCACAATACATTCGTCAGCTGCTGCAATATGTTGAATCACGCTGCCTTACCAAAGCATCTTTACGCTGTATAACAAGGTGGTCTTCTTTAAATTGGTTAAACTTTCCATCTTCTAAGTTGCATTTTACACGTCGTATAACAAAGTGGTTTTAACAAAAAGGATTGAATTTCCTATCTTCTAAGTTGCATTTTACACGTCGTATAACAAAGTGGTTTTAACAAAAAGGGATTGAATTTCTTATCTTCTAAGTTGCATTGTTCATGTCGTTCGTTCGTTCGTGCGTGCGCTAAATAAAATATCTCAATTAAACAAATTAATAACGTTCATACGATACCAACCGCTATTCAAAGATGTGTCCCAACTCCTCAAAATTTATACGCAGATTGCCGGCCTGAAGTTTCTGGTACATCTTATCTCTGCTTCCACGTATGGCCGACTGATTATCAAACTCGCTCGGGCGATCGGAGCGTCCAAGGAGGAGGTTGTCAAATTGAATAACGCGCCTGCGAATAGCTGTAGAAGACACAGATATTCAACCTCAAATAGAATTCTAAAGTACGATGTTGCTTTAACGTATTACTTTAGTTGTTAAATGTATTTTACCAATAAAAGTGTTTTATTATTCTCGCACTTTGATGAAGGGATTTATCAATCAAAAATAAAATTGTTACAACATTTTGAATTGAAACCGGCCTATGTGTATTTGCAGAGTAGTCGCACTTTGAATTCAAACCGGCCTTAGCATATTTTGCATCTGACCTACTTTATAACTTCTCGCTAGAATTCAAAACAGCTCCACATTTTTTACATGCACCAACATTTTTTCAACGTAGCATCGTGTGGACACGTTTTGAAGTCAAACCGGCCTATGTGTATTTGCAGCCTCTAAACAAAAATAAAAACAAATCAGAATCCACTTTAATTAAATACAGCATTCTTTATACAACTGACTTAGATGTGATATTTTGAATCTGACCTACTTTATAACTTCTCGCTAGAGAACCGAATTCAAAACAGCTCCACATGTTTTGCATGCACTTACATTTTTTCAACGTAGCATACGTGGGAACACGTTTTGAAGTCAAACCGGCCTATGCGTATTTGCAGACTCTCAACAAAAGTAAAAAACATAAATCACAATCCACTATAATTAAATACAATTGACTTAGATGCGATATTTTGAATCTGACCTACTTTATAACTTCTCGCTAGAGAACCGAATTCAAAACAGCTCCACATGTTTTGCATGCACTTACATTTTTTCAACGTAGCATACGTGTGGACACGTTTTGAAGTCAAACCGGCCTATGTGTATTTACAGCCTCTAAACAAAAGTAAAATACATAAATCAGAATCCACTTTAATTAAATACAATTGAGTAAGATGCGATATTTTGCATTTGACCTACTTTATAACTTTTTGCTAGAGAACCGAATTCAAAACAGCTCCACATTTTCCTCTGCACGCACTTACATTTTTGCAACGTAGCATACGTGTGTTTTGAAGTCACATACGTATGTTTAATTGAAAGTAATATAAAGCCGGTCTGACTTCAAAACGTGTCCACACGTATGTTACATTGAAGGTAACATAAGGCCGGTCTGGTTTCAAAACGGTGCACGCGTATGTTACATTGAAACTTTCAATAGAAAAAACATACGCGTGCACCGTTTGAAGTCAGACCGGCTTTACATCACTACTATATATATATATATATATATATATATATATATATATATATATATATATATTGAATGATATTAGCAGGTTGTAAGTCAGCTGGTTATTTAAGCGAACTCTATTATATTCTTAGCTTTCGGTTTATTTCAAACCTTTATCAAAGAAACTACAAAAACGTCATTATGGGCATCATGCAATATACAATAAGTAATTACTAAATTGAGGTTGAATGCACATCAATATCATTGAACTATATAAAACTTAAGGTATACATCGAATTTTAAAATTGAACAATAAAACATTTAAAACTGTTAACTATAAACTATTTGCCTTGTGAACATGTATACTCTGAATAACCTTCAACGATAATTCCTTTATAATTTTGACAATTGTATTTAAACCTGTCTTGATAGAGTGTGGGTGTGTTGAATGCGCATGGATGTGTGGGGGTATGTGTGAACGTGTGTATGTGTGTGTGTGTGTGTGTGTGTGTGTGTGTGTATGTGTGTTGTGTGTGTGTGTGTGTGTGTGTGTGTGTTCCTGTGTTATGCTATTGGTCTAATTAAGTTTGTTCTAGGTTTGAAATTAAGTAGATACGTGTATATACAGCTTAGTTGATCTATATCTGTCCTTTTATTCATAGTATCCGAGTTTTTAAATATGTGACACATTTCCAAAAATTCCCTTTTTGATCGCTTACCTTCCATTTGTAGTATTTTAAGGTTATCCCAGTCTATTTTATGTTTGCTGTTGTTTGCGTGTGTGGTCAATGCACAGGCATTGGGTTTAATCCGCATGTCGCTTTTGTGTTGTGTGATGCGTTGCTTTAAATATTGAGAGCTTTGTCCAATGTATTTTAAATTGCAGTCTAAACAAGTAATTTTATAAATGACATTTCTTTGTTGTAATGGTGGTGTTTTATCTTTTAATTTTGAAAAAAGGGCATTTAAAGTCCAAACGTTCTTCTTTGCAATGTTTATGTTGTATTTTTTTATTACATTTTCTAATTTTGGGGTTAAATTTTCAATATATGGAATTGTTCCGTATTTCTGGATATCTACAACGTGATCAACATAGTTGTTTTGGGGTACATTAGAAAGATAATTGTTTAAAGGAGCTTCGTGGTTATATAAAAGATTCTTTATTAATTTTGGCGGGTAGTTGTTGTTTTTTAAGATAATAAATAATTTGTCTAAATTCTTTTGAAATAATGTTGAATGACATATTATTTTTATTCTGCTTTTTAAGCCCAAAATAAAATTTACTTTTATCTTGTAAGGATGGTATGAAAGGTAATTCAGGTATCTACCCGAGCTAGTGGGCTACTGATACCAGTTTAAGGTTACAGTGTTGTCATTGTTTCGAATCAATAAAGTCTCTAGAAATGGCACCGATCTATCCATTTCCACTTCTACCGTAAATTTAATATTATCGTTGTAACGTGCATTTTTATAGCTTAACATTTTACGCTTTTTCCCAATTAGTAAATACATTTCGGTAACTACTATTTCTATATTTTATATTTATTAACTCCTTAGGCGAATGCGTCGTATTATAATGAGTGGATTGCATGGTTCTTGTCTTGCCGTTCGTATAGATTTTGTTCCTTATGTGGATATACAAGTCTATATAATAGACGATAAGAGGTTGTAATAGCAACGAGTTGAATAAACAGATGGGTAGTTGTAGTTTGTTCTTGGTTCCTATATATTAATTACGTTGAAAATACGGTTTCTTCTTTGCTTTGACAATAGTGAGAATTAATGCGGTATCAATTTTCGAATTGTTCATGAACAAGCACGGCACGATTTTAGTTGTTTTTCTTGTGAAATAAAAGTTGTATATTAACTGGAGTAAGTGTAGTGCTAATTCCGATTGAAGTAGTATGGTTGATAGGCGAACGTGTTTGGTCGACGCACGTGTTTTACGGAACATTTGACGGACTTACTTTAGTGATACACGTGCTTTACTCATTGTGGGTTTTTTGTGCTTTGTCTTTTGATATTTAAACTGTGTGTGCGATCTAGTTTTGCGGTCCTTTTTTTTTATCAAAGTAGTGCATACTTTGGATTATCCAAATACAGTTGATACTGTAGTTTCTGAATTTTTTAACCCCAAAAAATCCAAAACAGATCATTGCTTGCGCAAATTTCGTTATTTGCGAAATATAACAGATTACCGGTTTACAAAGGTATTGGTTGAAGTTTCTCACTGCTTTTTGGATGTTTATGAAAATAATATACATTTGGTCCCAGTTGAAATTAAACTAGTGCTACAAGATATTTCGAAATTATTGTCTCAGGAAAGAGAATTAACAAGAAATTTATCAATGCTACATAGTTCCGTCGCGTGATAATGTCTGCTGCTAACACCAGTGAAATACGTAGGTGTGATTAGGGTAACGTGTGATAAGTTCCATCAATACCCTCCCAGTCAAGGGTGAAGTGCTGCGTTGGTGGCGGACATCGTGAATCCCACACTTCAATTGCAAGGAAGCGTTACTGAGGGACCTTTTGTAAGTTGAACTATTTCCTACTTGTCCTTACTGTAAATATTTATCAGTTGTTTTGCCATATCTTTGTCGTTCGGATACCTTTTACAATAGAATTGCATGCTATTAAGAAACAAAAAAAAAGAGAAACAAAACAAATTAGTTTGAGTAATTTGAATATTTGGACAGGAAGGAAAAAAAATCAATGCTACTGGATTGCTCATATCAATTGTGTCTTATCTATTTATCTTTTGTTAACATTTTGTCTGATGTATGTTTAATTGGTGTGTGAGGAAACGTTTCTGCTACTCCCCCAATATTACCTCACTTTGTACTAAAAATTTTTTGTATTGCTTTTACCGTTGTTATATTATATAGATTATCCAAACAGTTTTTTTTTACATTCTACAAAGTACTGAACAATCTATGCTCGATCAGCATGCTATGCTTTTTCTTTATTTCAGGTTTACTATTCTAATTTTTTTATTGCAGGTATTGTTACTAACTCCTTACAGCCGCGTACATTATATGTTGGTCTGCTTTCTACAACCCCCCCCCTAATCTCCGATTGAGCCCGGTCATTTCTTTGATTTTCTTGGTGTTACGCACGGCTACGAGCCAACGTAGCATAAATTTGGCGCCCAACGTGGCTGCCTCGAAAAACGTAACATAAATTTGGCGCCCAACGTGGGGCTCAAAATAATTTTTTTTTCTTCTCGTCTGAACTAGATTTTGTTTAGTATTTAGTTATTTTGTTAATTTAGTTTCTCTATTGAACAAGCCTAATAATTCGTTTTTGTGTCTTTAAATATTTGGGTGTTTGTTGATTCTGATGTAATGGGGGACTATTGGAAATTAAAAGTTGATCGTTTACATGAAGCTGAACTCAAATATGAAGTCGGTTCTCGTGGGTTCGATGCAAAGGTACCTGTATCCGAACTTCGTAAATCCTTTAGGAATATTTTAAAAATGGAATCTTCTGAAACTCTAAGTCCACTTAAATCTGGTATCGATTTTCAGGCTGATAATAAAGCCGTGACTAAAGGTTTAACTGAATTAACTACGAAGAGTAAAGATTTTAATGGTGATATTTCAACTGCCGACGGCAAACGTATTATTAGCCTTGCTATGCATCTAAAAGGGAGAATCCAACGCATGAATGTTACTTCTGACGCTGAAACAGTCATACAGCGAAAGTTGTTGCTATGTGTTAGTAATTTACGCAGTGATTGCGATAGGTTATACTGTCGCTTTAGACGTTCTTCCACTTCACCTAGGGCACCACTTGTTTCTACGGCTACTATTAATCCGACTACTACTGATACTGAGGATGATCTTACGTCTGCTGAATCTTCTGATGAATTACCTATACCTATATCTATTTCTAAATCAATTGTTACGTCTGGTTATGGACAGCTGATGTCTAAATGGGACTTAAAATTTTCGGGTGATGACCGTATGTCTCTAAATGCATTTCTATTACGCGTGGACGAATTATGCTCGGCACGCAACGTTTCTGCTTCTTAACTATTTTCTTCGGCATCAGACTTACTTTCGGGAAAAGCTTTAATTTTATTCAGAGCGCATAGAAAATCCCTAACTAATTGGCAAGATGTTATTCGACTATTAAGGGAAGAATTTCAACCCGTTAATTACAACGAAAAACTTTTAGAGGAAATAAAGCAACGTACTATGGGTCCCTCAGAGTCTATTGGTGTATATTTAGCTACGATGGAAAATTTATTTGCTCCTCTAACAATCTCTCTCTCTGAACCACAGAAACTCGAAATTATTTTACCAAATCTTACCCCTTTCTACAAAAACCAAATTAGCTTTGCTTGATCTGAATACTATTACGGAACTTTTGCGTGTAGGTCGCAGACTAGAACAGCGCAAAATACAAGCCGATAATTTCAAGTCTCCTCCTGCTCTGAACTTTTCTCAACTCCTAGAGCCTGACTTAGCTTATACAGGTTCTGCGGTCCGCAGCAAACTTACTTCTGCTTATGTCCCTCCCCATTCTGGTGTTACTACTTCCAAAACATTTACACCTGGTGCAAGTGATGCTCCTAAAAATATTTCTAATTCTTCCGTTACCTGTTGGAACTGTGGCCAACGAGGACACAAGTCTCCTTCCTGTACTAAACCTCAAATACTTCATTGCTATGGTTGTGGTAAACCTAATGTTACCCGTACCAATTGTACGAGTTGTAATAAGAAATTTAAACTACCGATCGAGTCGCTAAGCCGAGAAACCGACCCGCTCCCTTCTACAGTTGTCTCGGTACCTATTATTTCCTCAGAAAATCCTTTCTCTGGTCTTGATGACCGATCTAAATATGTTCTGGATTTTATTTTAGCTAGTTCTCGTGAGGACGACAGACCTTATCTTACTGTTACTATTTTCGACATCGAATTTAAGGGTTTGCTTGATTCTGGCGCTTCTCGTACGATTATTGGTGGTCCTGGTTGGGATATTCTCTATTCTTTTTCTTTGCCTTTGTCCCAAACGGAGATCCACAGCTGTACGGTAGCCAATAGTCAAGCTTGTGACATTCTCGGGTCACTTACTTTACCCATGTCGGTCGAAAATAAAACTATTCTTCTTGACGTCCTAGTCGTTCCTTCTATTTCTCAGTCTCTGATCTTAGGCATTGACTTCTGGAAATCTATGGGTGTTGTCCCAGATTTTCGAACGGGTCAATGGACTTTCGGTTCTTCTTCTACTGTCTCGATCAGTCAGATCAATGCTCTTTCCGATCTGTCGATCATGCAATAATCCGAATTGTCTCGTATAGTCCAACAGATATTTCCTAAAGATGATACTTTACCTTTGGGCTGTACTAATCTCATTGAACATCAGATCCGTACTACATCTAGTCCTATCAAGCAACGATATTATCCCATGTCCCCTACGGTACTTCGACATGTCAATCAAGCTCTGGATGAGATGCTAGAAAGTGGTGTTGTAGAACCATCTAATAGCGCTTGGTCTAACCCTATTGTTATGGTGCCTAAGAAAGATGGCACATATCGTTTCTGCATCGATTTTAGAAAGGTCAATGAGGTTACAGAAAAAGATGCCTATCCCCTTCCCTATATTTCTACGATTCTAGACCGTCTTAGAGACGCAAAATTCTTAACTAGTTTGGACATTCGCTCTGCTTATTGGCAAATACCTCTTTCTTCTAATTCTAATGCGATTACTGCATTTACGGTGCCTGGTAGAGGTTTATACCAGTTTACTAAAATGCCATTTGGTCTTCATAATTCTCCAGCGACATTTCAGCGACTTATAGATCGTGTGCTTGGTGCTGATCTTGAACCTTTCTGTTTCGCATACTTAGATGATGTGATCATCGCTACTCCTACTTTCGAACAACATTTGGTGGTACTACAGAAAGTGCTTTTTCGTTTAAATTCTGCAGTTCTTACTCTTCGCAGAGATAAATGCATTATATGCCGACCGGAACTCCGTTATCTGGGATACGTAGTAAATCGTCATGGACTCCATGCCGACCCAGAAAAAGTTTCGGCCATTCTTAATCTTCCTCCTCCTACTACTGTAACTGAAGTACGACGCATAGTTGGTATGTGCTCGTGGTATCGTCGCTTTATCCCAAATTTTTCTGCTCTTACTGCTCCAATTACTGCTTTGACTAAGAAAAATTCTAAATTTGATTGGTCTTCGGAATGTCAGCAGGCGTTTAAGCTGCTGAAAGAACACTTGGTAACGGCTCCAGTGATGAGTTGTCCTGATTTTTCTTTGCCCTTTACTATACAGACTGATGCCTCTGATTTTGGTCTGGGTGCTGTGCTGACTCAACAACAGGGTGATGACGAAAAAGTCATTAGCTACATTAGCTGTTCTCTTAAAAAGGCGGAACGCAACTATAGCGCCACCGAAAAAGAATGTCTTGGTGTTATTTGGGCAATTGAGAAATTTCGTCCCTATATCGAGGGTTCTCACTTTACTGTGATCACCGATCACCACTCGCTTATCTGGCTGAATAATCTACAAAGCCCCAACGGTCGTTTAGCTCGTTGGTCTGTACGACTTCAACAATATAACTTCACCATCGTACATCGTAAAGGTAAAGAAAACATCGTTCCCGATGCTTTATCTCGCTCAGTACCTAGAATTGACTTAATTGATGACCTTCCTAAATCTTCTATTACTCTGCCAATTTTGGATCCTTGGTATCTTAAGCTACGGACTCGTGTTAATTCCAATCCTAAACTATACAGTAACTGGCATGTGAAAAACGAATTACTATATAAACATGTAAAATCTAAACAGTCTTTGCTCCAACCTCCTCAAGACGATTGGAAGTTAGTAGTTCCCAGCGAACAACGGAATAGGGTTCTATACGAAAATCATGATCTACCTACTTCAGGTCATCCTGGTGTCCACAAAACTGTCTCTAAAATTTCCATGCGCTACTATTGGCCTAAACTTAGAGCCGCTGTTGCTCGATACGTCCGTCGTTGTAAAATTTGCTCGGCACACGAAGTCGAACAAAAAAAACCTCCTGGCTTTATGTCTCCCCGTGCTACTGCCACTCGTCCTTGGCAAGTCCTATGTACTGATATTGTCGGACCTCTTCCTAGATCCTCTAAAGGTAATTCTTTCATTTTAGTTGTTGCCGATTGTTTTACAAAATATGCTTGTTTCTTTCCTCTACGTGCGTCTACGGCCGCTGCTGTTGCTCGAACCATTGAGGAAAATATTTTCCTGGTGTATGGTACTCCTCAGTATCTAATTGCGGACAATGGTGTACAATTTCGTAGTAATATTTTCACTAAACTCTGTGATTCTTATCGAACAAAAATTCTGTTTAGTGCTCGCTATCATCCTCAGGCGAATCCGGCCGAACGTATTAATAGAGTCCTGAAAACTATGATTTCTTCTTACGTTTCTGATAATCAACGTCGGTGGGACGTTAATTTAGCAAAATTGGTTGTGCTATTCGAACGCTTAAACATGAGGTTATTGGTTACTCCCCGTATTTTGCTCTATATGGTCGTGAGCATGTTCTCTACGGCGATCATTTTGGAAAACCTCTTGATCCTGATGATGTTCTACTGACTTAGTCAAATTTGAGTCACTTCGTAAAGAAATTTCGAAACGCCTTTCCTTAGCATACAAGAAAAATGCTAAACACTACGATCTTCGTCGTCGTCCCTTTATCTACTGGCGATCGCGTTTGGAAACGCAATTATGTTCTTTCGGATGCTACTCGCTACTTCAATGCTAAACTTGCTCCCAAATATGTGGGTCCCTTTACTATTAGAACTAAACTTTCTCCTTGGACCTATATCTTAGTGGATGATTCTGGTAACGATCTGGGTACTTGGCATATTAAGGACCTCAAACCCGATGAAACTTTAGACCCTTCAGACATTGATCCTGAACCTCCGGATCCTAGAGGGCTCCCTACGGCCGATTCTATTTTGACCCCTACGTGTCGCTATCCCTAATGACTTGTAATGTTTTTGGCTTATTGATCTTGTGTTTTCTCTGATAAGCTTGTGTCCGAAAACACTGGCGCCCATTTCGTATTCCTATTTATATTTTGTAGCTAGCCCATCCCATGACTTTTTCTTTTGGCTAGTTCTACCATTTGTTCACTATTTGACTATTATAGTCGCTTTCTACATCCATTCCTTGAGGTAGGCTTCAAATCTATTTTCTTTTCCTTTAGGTATTTCGACTTGGTCGTTTTTGTAGGTCTGTTAGCCATACTTTGCTTGAGTAATCGTTTCATACGAATCTGTGTTACCTCAGTCGGAAGTATTCTAGATTGTGTACTAGCTTGCCTTTGTCCTTTGCTTTGTCTTGGTTCTTTCTTTGCTGCACACTTGAGGTTGACAGTTGTGTCGTCTAGTTGGTTTGCTACGAGTTTTCTTCTTGGTTTTTTTCCTTTCCTCTTGGTTCCTCCGCGGGAAGCCAAAACTTTTCTTTGAGGTAGAGAACAGAAATGTTCCTTTTGGAGACATCCGTCTTTTGACGTTTTTGAAAGTAGCTAAGAGCTTTAATCCTCATTGGGTGTTTACTTGATGCTTTCTTTACCTGTTCTGTCGTTGTTGGTTACGATAGATGACTTTGTCTTCTTTTGAAAAAAAAATGTTCCTTTTCTTATACTGGTGCTGGTCCTTCGGACCGGATAAAAAAAAATTTGTTTGTTTCCTTGTCTGTCGTTTTCTTTTCTTTCACCCCGACGTCTTTATTTTGCTAGGGGGAATCTGTAACGTGCATTTTTATAGCTTAACATTTTACGCTTTTTCCCAAGTAGTAAATACATTTCGGTAACTACTATTTCTATATTTTATATTTATTAACTCCTTAGGCGAATGCGTCGTATTATAATGAGTGGATTGCATCGTTCTTGTCTTGCCGTTCGTATAGATTTTGTTCCTTATGTGGATATACAAGTCTAGATAATAGACGATAAGAGGTTGTAATAGCAACGAGTTGAATAAACAGATGGGTAGTTGTAGTTTGTTCTTGGTTCCTATATATTAATTATGTTGAAAATACGGTTTCTTCTTTGCTTTGACAATAGTGAGAATTAATGCGGTATCAATTTTCGAATTGTTCATGAACAAGCACGGCACGATTTTAGTTGTTTTTCTTGTGAAATAAAAGTTGTACATTAACTGTAGTAAGTGTAGTGCTAATTCTGATTGAAGTAGTATGGTTGATAGGCGAACGTGTTTGGTCGACGCACGTGTTTTACGGAACATTTGACGGACTTACTTTAGTGATACACGTGCTTTACTCATTGTGGTTTTTTTTTTGGTGCTTTGTTTTTTGATATTTAAACTGTGTGTGCGATCTAGTTTTGCGGTCCTTTTTTTTTATCAGAGTAGTGCATACTTTGGATTATCCAAATACAGTTGATACTGTAGTTTCTGAATTTTCTAACCCCAAAGAATCCAAAACAGATCATTGCTTGCGCAAATTTCGTTATTTGCGAAATATAACAGATTACACCGGTTTACAAAGGTATTGGTTGAAGTTTCTCACTGCTTTTTGGATGTTTATGAAAATAATATACATTTGGTCCCAGTTGAAATTAAACTAGTGCTACGAGATATTTCGAAATTATTGTCTCAGGAAATAGAATTAACAAGAAATTTATCAATGCTACATAGTTCCGTCGCATGATAATGTCTGCTGCTAACACCAGTGAAATACGTAGGTGTAATTAGAGTAACGTGTGATAAGTTCCATCAACACCCTTCCAGTCAAGGGTGAAGTGCTGCGTTGGTGGCGGACATCGTGAATCCCACACTTCAATTGCAAGGAAGCGTTACTGAAGGACCTTTTGTAAGTTGAACTATTTCCTACTTGTCCTTACTGTAAATATCTTTCTGTTGTTTTGCCATATCTTTGTCGTTCGGATACCTTTTACAATAGAATTGCATGCTATTAAGAAACAAAAAAAAAGAGAAACAAAACAAATTAGTTTGAGTAATTTGAATATTTGGACAGGAAGGAAAAAAAATCAATGCTACTGGATTGCTCATATCAATTGTGTCTTATCTATTTATCTTTTGTTAACATTTTGTCTGATTTATGTTTAATTGGTGTGTGTGGAAACGTTTCTGCTACTCCCCAATATTACCTCACTTTGTACTAAAAATTTTTGTATTGCTTTTACCGTTGTTATATTATATAGATTATCCAAACAGTTTTTTTTTACATTCTACAAAGTACTGAACAATCTATGCTCGATCAGCATGCTATGCTTTTTCTTTATTTCAGGTTTACTATTCTAATTTTTTTATTGCAGGTATTGTTACTAACTCCTTACAGCCGCGTACATTATATGTTGGTCTGCTTTCTACAACCCCCCCCCCTTAATCTCCGATTGAGCCCGGTAATTTCTTTGATTTTTTTGGTGTTACGCACGGCTACGAGCCAACGTAGCATAAATTTGGCGCCCAACGTGGCTGCCTCGAAAAACGTAACATCGTCATAGCTATTAAAAATTCGAACAGTTTCGTCAATTTTGTTTATGGGTACTGAAGTTATGATGTCATCTGCAAATTTTTTTATAAATGGCATTTTAAAGTTTAGTTTAGGAATGACTTCGTCTAATAAACCATCCATGACAATATCCGCCAGTATGGGACTTAAATTCGAGCCCATTGGACAGCCGAATGTCTGTAGGAAGAATTCATTATTGTAGCTGAAATAACTAGTATCAAAAATCAACTCTAGCATTTCAATAAAAACGGATTTTGGAATATTACAAGTATTGGTAATTCTAGGCCATAATTTTTTGATATTTTTTAGAACTAGAGATTTTGAAATGTTAGTGAAAAGGGAGACTGCATCAAGACTTATTATAACAAAATCATTAGGTAGGTGTACATCCTTTATAAAGCTAGCAAACTCAAAAGAATCGCGTGCATTATAATTATTAGTATTAATCGATTAATTTAATATATCGGCTATAAATTTTGATAGATTTTCCGTGGGACTATTATTTGTCGCAACTATTGGTCTTAAAGGGTAATTTGCTTTGTGAATTTTGGGTAAGCCATACAATTTCGGACATGTGGAGCTATAATTGCTCAAAGTTTTGGCTTGCTGTGCGCTAATGTATTCTTTCTGTTTAAGTTTTTTTATTAGATTTATTGTTAGGTTTTGAAAACGCGATGTAGGATCTCTTCCACTTCTTTTGTAAACTGTTGTGTCGTTTAGCAGTTCATACATTAAACCCAATGCCTGTGCATTGACCACACACGCAAACAACAGCAAACATAAAATAGACTGGGATAACCCTAAAATACTACAAATGGAAGGTAAGCGATCAAAAAGGGAATTTTTGGAAATGTGTCACATATTTAAAAACTCGGATACCATGAATAAAAGGACAGATATAGATCAACTAAGCTGTATATACACGTATCTACTTAATTTCAAACCTAGAACAAACTTAATTAGACTAATAGCATAACACAGGAACACACTCACACACACACACACACACACACACTCTCACACACACACATACACACACACACACACACATACACTCGTTCACACATACCCCACACATCCATGCGCATTCAACACACCCACACTATCAAGACAGGTTTAAATACAATTGTCAAAATTATAAAGGAATTATCGTTGAAGGTTATTCACAGTATACATGTTCACAAGGCAAATAGTTTATAGTTTACAGTTTTAAATGTTTTATTGTTCAATTTTAAAATTCGATGTATACTTTAAGTTTTATATAGTTCAATGATATTGATGTGCATTCAACCTCAATTTAGTAAGTACTTATTGTATATTGCTTGATGCCCATAATGACGTTTTTGTAGTTTCTTTGATAAAGGTTTGAAATAAATCGAAAGCTAAGAATATAATAAAGAGTACGCTTAAATAACCAGCTGACCTACAACCTGCTAATATCATTCAATATATTCAAATCAGCAAGGTCGTTATACTACATAAATATATATATATATATATATATATATATATATATATATATATATATATATATATATGCGTATGTATTCTAAGTAGTTTTAACACAAGGCAAGTTAATAAACACTAACGTATTACAGTTAATAAGATGAAATAATAACTTAGACTTTTTATGCAAAGCTCAAATGATTATTTCAAATCGAGCTAGTAATTGAAAGAAGGAAAATATAAGGCCTTGGACAGGACTTGAATTTGCATCTTAGTCTTTCCGGGACCATGCGTTTACCAATTACGCCACCGAGACCGATGACAATAATCGGCAAATTTACAAACCTAAATCGTGTACTCACCTATACATAAACCTAATTTTCAATTACGTTTAGCAATCATATCTGACATTGTCAAATTCTTGACTTATGCCAGTATAGACAGGAAGCAACGCTCATAATTACGGCTATAAGCCAAGACATTATTTTAATGTCGTTGCTCTAGAAAAATTTTCTCTTAAAAAAGAAAAACGTTTACAAAACAAAAATAGTTTACAGTTTAGTAAAGCATTACATATACAATTCTAATATCTCTAATTGTACAATAAGTATTAAGAATCATTGTTCTTAAAAATTCACTATGAAGGCTTGGCGTGGATTTAATTTAGACCATAATACGTTTATTAAACATTCCGTTTCATCGCTTCAAATAATATATTTCAAAAACAGCTCATCCTCTTATGCCTAACATTATTCTTTCCAAATCAGCATCATAAGGGTTGAACAGGAAATACTGACTAGCTTCTGAAGTCATTATTCTTCAAAATGTACATGGACTTACGACTGGTTTGTAGATCGGGCACGACATCATGTAGTGAGGTTTTGGATTTCAAGAAAAATATGTTAACACATTAACGACCGAAATTTTATTCTGTGTTACGGTATTAGCTCTGTTTTCTTTGTATGAAACGCTCTAGTACTAGCGTAGGTTCTAAGAATGCTTTTAACAAGCCTAACGTCTGGTGTTAGCTTCTCAGGAAATTTTTGATGAAAAACATCGCAAGTTCAATGAAGAATTTTATTACGTGCACCATGAATAGCTAGTATTACGAGATAATTATGGTTTACAAAAAGTCAATTAGCTTTTACAGGAACAGTGTACATAATATGGGAATTGCAAAGCGCGGTTAACATTTACTACATCTAACGTCTTTAGTGCTTTATAAAAGAAGATCGCCGAATAAACGTCTTTCCGTAGTACTAACGAAACACTATCTTTCGGCTGAAATAAAATTTTTGAATTCGCAACAAGTCCCGGCCAGTTGTAAAGTTAGCTGCAAAAATGTAAGTGGCCACAACTTGTTTATCAGTAGCCGTACGTCGCTGAGATATGGAGCACTAAAGAGCACTAAAGAAGCACTCGCTTTCGGCTGAACAAATTTTTGAATTTGAAATAACCCGCGGCCAATTGTGAAGTTAGCCGTAATAAAGTAAGTGGTCCCAACTTTTTTTATTATTTGCCCTACGCCTCTAAGATATAAAGCGCTAAAGAGCACTAACAAAGCACTAACTTTCTACTGCAAAAGTTTTTTGAAATTGAAACAAACGGAGGCTAGAATTAAAAATGTAAGTGGTCAAAACGTTTTTATTAGAAGTCGTACGCCACTGAAATATAAAGCACTAAAGCGCACTAACAAAGCACTAACTTTCGACTGCAAAAATTTTTTGAATTTGAAACAAACCCCCGCCAATTGCAAAGTTAGTTACAAAAATATAAATGGCCACAACTTTTTTATTAGTAGTCGTACGCCACTGAGATATGAAGCACCAAGGAGCACCAACAAAGCACTAACTTTCGGCTAAAACGTATTTTTTAATTTGAAACAAACCCCAGCCAGTTTTGAAGTTAGCCGCAAAAATGTATGTGGGCACAACCTTTTTATTAGTAGTCGTACGTCGCTGAGATATGAGACGCTAGAGAACACTAAAAAAGCACCAGCTATCGGCTGCAAGCTTTTTGAAATTGAAACACACCGCAGCTAGAATTAAAAATATAAATGGTCATAACTTTTTTATTAGAAGTCGTACGCCACTGAAATATGAAGCATTAAAGAGCACTAACAAAGCACTAACTTTCGACTGCAAAAGTTTTTTGAATTTAATACAAACCCCGGCCAATTGCGAAGTTAGCTGCAAAAATATAAATGGCCACAACTTTTTTATTAGTAGTTCTACGTCGCTGGCATATGAGGCACTAAAAAGTACTAAAAAAGCACTAGCTTTCGGCTGCAAAAGTTTTTTGAAATTGAAACAAACCGCGGCTAGAATTAAAAATATAAGTGGCCATAACTTTTTTATTAGAAGCCGTACGCCGCTGAGATATAAAGCACTAAGTAGCACTAACGCAGCACTAACTTTCGGCTGAAACGAATTTTAGAATTTGAAACAAACCTTGGCAAGTTGTGAAGTTAGCCACAAAAATGTAAATGGCCACGACTTTTTTATTAGTAGTCGTACGTCGCTGAAATATGAAGCACTAAAAAGCACTAACAAAGCACTAACTTTCGGCTAAAGCAAAATTTTGAATTAGAAACAAACCGCGGCCAGTTGCCAAGTTAGCCGCAATAAAGTAAGTGACCACAACTTTTTTATTATTCGTCCAACGCCTCTGAGATATGTAGTGCTAAGGAGCACTAACGAAGCACTAACTTTCGGCTGTAAAAAGTTTTTTAATTTGAAGAAAGCCTCAGCTAAGCGTGGAGTTTCCCCGAAAAATTATGAATTGCCATTTTTCGAAATCGTTTTTTCGGTGATCTTCTTTTATAAAGCGCCAACTTTCGGCACCTATAAGAACATTAGTGCTTACAAAGTCGCGGAAAACTTCACGCATCTCGTACCTTCTCGTTTAATCTGAATCACTGGAATCGGTTTATTTTGAATGGATTGTAGTAACTACATTGCTTATGTATTATTCTTAACGGAATCGATTATTGTAATAAAATATGAGGTAGGTGGAAGGAGATCTTTTTATAAAGAAAAGAAATTTGTAACAATCTATTACTCAAACTTTGAAGTGAATTTTGTAGCATCATGTATATTACAATTATGGTTCTTCGGGGTTATGTGTGTGAAAAATCAGTTTCTCAAACTTCTTCAGTTTCTAAATATTGCAATCTATATGGCTCTATGCAAATGTTTAAAAATTATAAAAACCCAAAATATCGCAAAAACGGCATTAGATAAAAGAATTGTTGTTTTATAAAAGTTCACATGAAATTCGAGCTTTAATTCAAAAATATATTAATATACTGTTGTAATAATTTAAAATAACGATGGTAATGGCGACTTTCGATATAACTGGATGTGCTACTGTATTAAAAACATTTTAGTCTTGTGGAACATTTTCAATAACATCTAAGTGAAATTTTCAGATTCCCACTAACGTTCCTGTTGCATATACATGTGACCTGCCACTTAAAAAAATACCCTGTATTGCAACTTGCAACACCTTACAATCATTGATTACAGGATTTTACTTTGATACATTATTTGATATGCCATTCACACAGAAAAAAGTGTAAGAAATCTTTTTTAACAGACACTGTAAGAAAAGAAATTAGACTTTTATTATTTGTAGCGTATCTATATGAAAATAAAAATACTATTATCAATTGACCTTTTCAATATTATCTAATGCGAATTAAAAACAACGTAAATTGTTTCCGAGTAACTATAAAATTAACTCTATAAGCGCAAACGTGGCCTTGTATTGCTGATAAATTTATCTATTTAAATGCACTTTAAAACTACAGAAGGAAAGGGGGGAAAATAAATGAAACAGTTGTTGAGAAATCGATATAAGAACGCATGGTCAACTAAATCCATAGTCAGATAGGGAACGTGTTCACATTTGAACCAAAATTAGTTTGAATACGCAATTCTTTATAGTTTTTGTCGCCTATTGTATTCAAACTAGTCTGCCTTTCATTATCGGTCACTAGTTTTTACCTTTAAATAAAACTGCACGTTTTATGTTCAAAAGGTATGCAACCGAGGCTCATGAACTTTCCTAACTGACTCTTAATCTGCAAGTTACACAAAAAATTCTTTTTGTAGGATTTTTGCTTTACTCTCATCATCATTTTGTTTTCGACCTTACTTAAGGTCGGTTTGACGCAGCTCTAACTTCTTTTCCATTCTGTGCTAATCTAAAAAGCTTTACATACCCTTAACAACCTAAATTTCTAATAACTTGACTAATATAGTTTGATCTAGGTCTTCCTCTATCCTTCTATCTTTTTCCTATCCACCTGGCTCTACATAGATATTAGCAACCTGATGGTTGTTAAAGAACTCTAACATGTTTACATGATTACCATTTATAAGGAAATGAAATATAACCTGGTTATCCGCTTAAAAAAGGAAAAGTGTTAAATTATATGTTATGGTAAGGCTTAAGCAACGAATCGCTGCCAACATGCCAGACCGCTACCTAATTGTGAGTTATGTCATGGTGAGGTTTATTAAATTATATGTTATGGTAAGGCTTAAGCAACGAAACGCTACCAACATGCCAGACCGCTAACTAATTGTGAGTTATGTCATGGTGACATTTAGTTACCTGATTTTTATTTTTTTGTTTTGTTTTCGAACTTACTTAAAGTCAGTTTGACGCAGCTCTAAATTCTTGTCTATTCTGAGCTAGTCTAAAAAGGTCTGCATACCCTTCATAACGTAAATCTCTAATAATTTAACTAATATAGCTTTGTCTAGGCCTTCCTACTCTATTTTCTTTTCGTAGTCTATAATCTAAGACTTTACTAAATAGTCCCTCATGTCTTAACTGGTGCTCTATCATTCTATCTCTCCTGACCTTCAATTGTTTCCACATACAGGGTTCCTCACCTATCCTTCTATAAACTTCCTCGTTTGTTACTCTATCTGTCCAGCTAATCTTTAACATTCTCCTATAACACCAAGTTTCAAAAGCTTCTATCTTTTTCTTATCTACTTCTTTAATTGTCCAAGTCTCACTACCGTACAGTAGAACGCTCCATACGTACGACTTTAAAAAACTTTTTCTATTATCTAAACTAATACTATTAGCTATTAGTAAGTTTTTCTTTTTTAAAAACATTTTTCTAGCTTGAGCTATTCTAGCTACTATATCCCTTCTGCTACGTTCATCCTTTGTAATTATACTACCTAAACAGCAAAATTCATCTACCTCCTCTAATTCGGTATTACCTATTTTTAATTTTGGTTTAGAACTAGACTGTAACTCACTTGTCATTATCTTTGTCTTTACTGAGTTAATTCTCATACTATAGTTACTCTGTAGTATCTCATCTAAAATATTTAAAAACTCTCCTAACTCTTTTCTAGACTCTGCTATAATGGCTATATCATCTGCAAAACGTAACATGTCTACTTTCTGTCCCTGCACACTAATACCTATCTCTTTTCTCTCTCTAGCTAAGTTTAAAGCTTCCTCAATATAAACATTAAAAATCAAGGGAGACAGTATACAACCCTGTCTAACACCATTTCTAATCTTAGCTTCCTTTTCTATTACATCAAATCTAATTACTACACTTTGGTTTTTATATAGACTGTAAATAATTGTTCTATCCCTATGAGAGATTCCTATTTTTTGCAAAACCCTGAACATAACAATCCAATTAACCCTATCAAATGCTTTTTCTAAATCTACAAACGCGAAATGAGTCTTTTTATTTTTTGTAACCTTTTTCGATAATTACCCTAATCATTAGTATCGGTTCTCTAATCCTCTGTCTTTACGAAAACCATATTGGTCTTCGCCTAAATAATTCTCAGTCAAAGCTTCTACTCTATTTTTAATTATTATTGTTAGTATTTTGGAAGCATGAGAAGTTAAACTAACCGTTCTAAAATTCTCACACCTATCAGCTCCTGACTTTTTTGGGATTGGGATAATAATATTTTTTTCGAAATCTATTGGAACCTCACCTGTGTCATATATTAATTTTACTAGTTCATATAATCTATCTAAAGTTTTCTGACTTGCATATTTTATTAATTCTGCGGGAATATCGTCTATCCCTGGCGCTTTGTTTAGTTTAAGATTCCAAACAGCTCTATCAAATTCCTCTCTTAATATTGAAAACCCTATTTCCACATCCTCTTCTTGGTCGTTCTCTAACTCATCTATATCGTCTCCCTTATATAAATCTTCTAAATATCTTTTCCATCTATTTGCTACCTCAACTTTATTTTTTAGAAGCTCATTATTCTCGTCTCTAATACCATTATATTCTTTCCTATCTTCCCCAAAAAACTTTTTAACTGCCCTGTATGCCCTGTCTGTCTTACCTACTCTCAAATCATCCTGTATTCCCTTACAATTCTCCTCCATCCATTTATTTCTAGCTTTTCTACACTCATGTACTATCTTATTTCTAACTGTATTATATTTTTGTTTACTTTCACTATCCACTTCTCTGAAAGGTTTAAGCTTTCTTCTATTCTCTATTAAATCTAATATCTCCTTTGTTACCCATGGTTTTCGCGCTTCTATTTTTTTCTTACCTATAGTCTGTGTTGCTGTATCATGTACAGTCAGTTTTATTTTTTTCCATCTGTTTTCTACGTTCCCTCCTACAGCTATCTCTTTGCTCTTATTATCTAATACTTGTTTATATTCCTCTTTTACCCTACTATCATTAAGCTTACCTAGATCCCATCCTTCTCTTTTACCCTTTCTCAATTTTTTGAATTTTAGTTTACACTTCATTTTAACTAAGTTATGATCGCTATCTATGTCAGCCCCTGGATAACTACGACAGTTTTTAACTTGGTTTCTAAATCTTTGTTTAACTAAAATATAATCTATTTGGTATCTAGCCCTATCACCTGGCGCTTTCCAGGTATATCTTCTCCTAACACGTTGTTCGAATAGGGTGTTTACAGTTACTAATCTATGTTCCTGGCAAAACTCAACTAATCTTTCTCCTCTATCATTTCGTCTGCCATACCCAAATTTTCCTACCATTTTCCCTCACTACCTTCTCCCACTGACGCATTAAAATCGCCCATAACTATTAAATTCTCATCTCCTTTTACTTTTCTCACTATACTATTTATATCCTCGTATACCTTTTCTACTTCCTCATCCTCGTACTGAGTTGTTGGCATGTAAACCTGTACTAAAACAGTGTCTGTGGGTTTTGTACTCAATCTAACCATAATTATTCTATCACTAAATTGTAAGTACTCTTTAACTTTATGCTCTAATCTTTTACCTAACACTATTCCTACCCCTGCCTGTCCATTAGTTGAAGAAGTTGTAATGATTCTATAATTATCTTTCCAAAAGTCATTACTATCTGGCCATCTCACCTCACTAATACCTAAAATGTCGAGCTTTTCCTTTCTCATTTCGACTAATAAATTCGTTAACTTATCTACTCTAAGTAATGACCTTACATTCCAGGTCCCTATCACTAAATCGAACTGTTGTTTTATATTATTACGATGACGAGCCCCAAGTACCCCCTCCCGGAGATCCGAATGAGGGAGTATTTTACCTCCGGACAAGAATTTTACTTGTGAGCTCTCCATCATATGTATTTCGTGTTTTAAGCCACGCATACCTGGGAAATATTGTGGTAGGCTCCCATATCTTTCCACAACGCAGTTTTTAAAGATTTTAGCAGAAAGCCGTATCCGTCACGGCCAACCCCCAACAAGCTTGTAAATTATTGAGGATCGCCCGAGACCAACCGACCCTCCTCCAATATCTTTTAGCCAGCAAGGCTACTGCCCCTTGCTGCACCTTTTAATCGCCTTTTACGATAAGCAGGCTTACTATAGTAGTATTCTTTATCCCCTACTATGGGGTATACCAAATATTTCATAAAAATCTAAATTAGGAATGTA
Organism: Platerodrilus igneus; assembly: GCA_036346225.1. Lineage (NCBI taxonomy): Eukaryota > Metazoa > Arthropoda > Insecta > Coleoptera > Lycidae > Platerodrilus > Platerodrilus igneus. The sequence goes on along the minus strand of JARFIW010001687.1, from coordinate 43,329 downwards.
TTTATTTTATCTAAATTATAAATGTAATAATAAATTTTTATTAAATCACTTAAGAGTATAAATTAAATGTTGTAAACAACAACTGGATCAGTTGTTGGGATATAATTATTTTGTCCCAATGTATTAATCATAGCTGATCAAATATACCAACTGTGTAATAGGTATTGCAAAGTGTGTTGCATTTATTAGGGGTTATATATGACTACATAATAAAAGTACTTATTGGGGTTACTCTACAAACGTAACGTTTGAAAATGTTACAACTTGATATAGAGATATGGTTATATGTTATATAGCAATGCTTTATTTTTCTTCTAAGGTTAGTAAGTACTGTAAAAATGCTAGTAATTAGTATTACATTATAATTTTAGCTCTACTTCCAAGTGCTACTACAAATAATATTCAGCATCTTGCTCCAAAATTGACTGAAAATCTAGAACTTCTTAAGCATTTATAGATTATAGAGTCATATATAGATTGTGATACACTTAAACATTTTTATAATTTACAAAGAGCCTAGATAGAAAATAATGAAAACAAAGTCTATATCGGATTTTGTGTAAGATATTTAAAGAATCTTGTTCAACTTCTGATAAAATTGTAGAAAAACTATTTTCAGTTGTGGTCGAATTAAAAAATGAATAAGTACTGGAGATGGTTGGAAAAATTTACTTGTGGTTAAAAATAACAATGATAAATCAATAAGCGTAAAGGAAGAGCCGGAAACATTTTGCGAATCGAAGCGTAGAATGTCAGAAGTATGAAGAAAGTATGTAAGCTAGACAACTTGAAAATTGAAATGGATAGGTTATCATTAGACATAGTAGGGATCAGCGAAGTTCGGTGGCCAGATACGGGGAATTTTTGGAACGGAGATTTTAGGGTAATTCATACAGGATCAGTGGAAGGAAATTCGGGTGTGGGGATAGTTATGAAGAAAAAGATAAGACGCTGTATTGAAAACTACCTACAAAAGAACGACAGAGTACTAATGGTAAGATTAGGGTCTAAACTCTAGCTACAGTAAGGAAGAGATAGAAGCGATCTACAAATACATCGAAAACATACTAGGATGCGTAAAAGCACAAAAATTTAATAATTACGGAGGATTTTAATGCAGTGTAGGTGAGAGTATGGGAGGACCGGTAGTATGTTTATTTGGATTAGGCACTAGAAATGAGAGGGTAAATAGACTGGTACAATTCTGCGACGAGAACAATTTTACTCTAACATTTGCTTTTTTTACTTAGTAAAAACGCACAAAATTACAGTATTGACACGTGTTCTCAAACATTAAATAACTTTGCATTAAAAAAATTGAATCTATTAACAAAATTGATTTTTCATGAAATATCAGTTACTTAAAAATTTCATACAATTTATAATATTTATAATTTTCTTTTAGACATACTGAATATTACGTTGAATCTAATAATGCAATTACCACGTAGAATTATTACACATTTTTTTTTTAAAGAAAATTACCTCACTTTGCATTAATATTCTTTCGTATTCAATGATACACATTTATAACCTACAGTACATTGAAACACTTTACCTTTGATTATTCACTACTGGAAAAAATATTTTATACAATTGTCATACTGTTATTTACAAATACAATTTATATTTTATCAGAGCACCTTAGTTTATATTTTATTTACCTGTATGCACTTCAGCATTGACGAGCAATTATCAAACGTCCACTGGAGCCTTCAGGTAGTTGGACGGATGGTTAAAATCTTCAATCGCCTGGTGGCAATACAACTTGATAAATTGAGCAAACACACAATTGGTAATTAACACATATAAGTAATAACTTTTCCCGAAGGTAATCGTAAAATTCACTTGATAAAATGTGTAGTGACATATCTTCCTAAATTTCTAAACAATATTTTTAATTTACAATAAATAGCATGAAGTAATTTTACTAACAAAATTAATTTGCATTGAATACCCAAAAATCTAAACTTAAGTTGGAACCTTATATACAGGGTGCCCTATTTCTTACACCTTATATGGGTAACTCTGTTATTTGTGACATTAGAGAAAAGGTTAAACAGGGAAAGTAGTGCAGTTTTTAATGTCGAGTTCAGCCATGAAGAGATAATTAACATACAGGGTGTAGCAAAAGCGTTATACCAAAATAACGAAATTTTGATCTTTTGTGTTTTGCTTCGTGGTTCATTTATTGTGATACATGCAGTAAAACGTTGTAGATGTTATTTACATTATTTTAAAAGGAGAATAAGATAAACTTATTTGTTTTTACATGGCTTTGGTCATGTTCGAGTAAATAAGTGAGGTTATGTTTTTTTAAATGGAAACCATAATTGGCGGTAGTTCTGATAGAAAGGCATTTTTTTTTCTCTTTTCAGGATGTACTACAGTGTACATGTTCAACAAAAATTTTTGACATATAGTATTCGAGTGTAATGACTTACAACCGTACCTCTACGTACATAGACAAGCATTATTAAACAAGACCCTACACCAGATGATTTGGAACGAAAACCTTTTTCCACACTTAAATGCACTCACACAAAAAACCACGGCATTCATCCTCCAACGTTATCTTGACGGATAAAAGACACAAATAAAACTACCCGGACAGAGACATAAAAGTACCACCTCTCCTCGAACCAAGGCTGTGCCCCGTAGACCGGAGACCGATCTCCCGGAATTCCAAGAGCTTTGCTCTTGACGACCAGAAGCAACAAGATCAAACCATCAACCCGACTTTGAAACGATCCAACCCCTTAATATGTAGAATTTGCATGCTTCTACATATTAGCAACCTTGTCTCTAACAAATAACAACCAACAGTAGTAGTATAAGTTAACTTTAAGTAGTAGAATAGAAAATTTCTTTTCTTTTTAACTAACGCTAAATTTTAAGAAGTTACACATACCTGAGGCAAACAATACAGCAAACAAATCCTTTCCTCTGAAAGAACATACTTTTTTATTTATGTAATAGTTATAAGTTCAAACATGTACAAAATTATACTAATTCAATCCAACCTTTTAGTAACCTAGGCAAACATAAACACAAATTAACATTTCAAACACACTTCACACACACATAAACACACACACACACAAAACACCTCTTATGCACTGTGCAAACACAAAACACCATTCACACACTTACATTGCCTTTTCAACATCTGGATGCCGATGGTCCGGACTGACAAGGCAATGTCCGCCGTGAGTTCTTCCTTGACGACTGGGATATCCGGCTGCCGATGGTTCTGGTGCTAGAGGGGGAACGTAACACGGACCAAAATCACACACAACACACATACACACAGCCACCCCTCCCCCACACACACACATACACACAAAACACGTGATGGTTACTTTCTGTGGGGAAGCCAGGTCTGCTTAAATTTCAGGTAGCAGACTACTGAAACGTTGGAACAAATAAATAAATAAAAATAAAAATACTCTAACACAGACATTTGCCGAATTAATACATCTCCAGTAAATTCTTTCACAAAATTAACATTAGTTGAGAATATTTCAAAACCAACTCTTTTAGTTGCTTGTATTAATCATCAGGTTTAAGTACAATTATTGTGTTATTTCGTCATACGGTTTTTCGTCTTAGAACGGGTTGGACGCGTTCCTCCATCGATTTCTATTCTGAGCTAGCCTACACATTTCCCTGAAATTCTTACAGCCTACATCTTTGACTACCTGTCTGCATTAGTCTAACCTAGGTCTACCTCTACCTCTCTCTGCCTCTAATATATTCCGCACTATTCCCTCACGCCTTAGTATGTGACCTATCATCCTATCTCTCCTATTTTGTAATGTTTTCCACATACTTCGTGCTTCCCCTACTATTTCTAGATCTTTTTTGTTCCTAACTTTGTCTGTCTATGATATCTTGATCATACATCGGTAGCACCACACTTCAAAGGCGTCTATCTTTTTCCTGTCCGCTTCTCCTACTGTCCAAGTTTCACAGCCATACAGCGCTGTACTCCACACATATGCTTTCCTCTACTTTTTCTTTGTTTTTGTATTTGAACACAGTAATTGCTTTTTGTTGTTAAATGTAGCATGACCTTGTGCTCATCTTTGTTTTATATCTTTTGTGCTTTTCCCATTTTGCGTTATTTGTCTTCCTGAGTAGCAGAAATCCTCAACCTCCTGTAATTTCTCGTTTTTTATTTTAGTTTTTTAATTTTTTCCCCTTTTTTGTATACTAGTACTTTTGTTTTATTTTTGTTAACTTTCATACCGTATCTCTCTGCTAGAATAGCAAGGACTGTTTCCACTTCATTATGAGCTGCTTCTAACTTTTCCTTATCGGATGCTAATAATGCCATATCATCTGCAAATCTAAGCATATCAATCTTTTGTCCCTGCATAATAATTCCAAATGTCTTCCTACATTTGACAGTATTCATTGCCTCTTCGATGTACAAGTTTAAAATTAATGGGGATAGGACACATCCCTGTCTCACACCTTTCCTAATATTTACTTCTTTATGTTCCTGCTTTATTTCTATAACAGCTGTTTGATCTTTTTATAAGTTATGTACTATCCGTCTATCCCTAAAACTCATTCGAACCTTTTGGAGTATTTCGAACATTTTTTTCCATTTTACATTGTCGAATGTTTTTTCCAGATCTACAAACCTTATATACACACTTTCTGTTTTTTTCTAATGTCTTCTCCATTATCACCCTCAGATCTAAAATACCCTCCCTTGTTCTCCCGTTTTGCCTAAACCAAAAATGATCTTCTCTTAATACTTCTTCGGCTCGTTTTTCCATTCGTCTTTGAACAATTCTAGTTGACATTTTTCACACGTGTGCTGTCAAGCTTATTGTTCGAAAATTTTCACATTTATCCGTGCCTCTCTTATTTGGTATATTGACTATGATGTTACGTTTGTAATTTTAGTGTATTTTGTATGTCTCATACCTATAGCTTACAAGATGAAAGAGACGTTCTACTTGCACCTTATCTATACCCGGTGCCTTACCATTTTTCAGGTCTTTTGATGTTAATTTAAACAAATCTCTAAGTATAGGATATCCCAAGTCGTTGTTTTCAATGTCTGATTACTGATCCAGTTCTGTTAGTTCCTCTCCTGCATATAAATTCTGTATATATTCTTGCCATCTAACGACTTTCTCTATATTCTCTATAATAATGCCTCCTTCCGTTCCTTCTGTTTTTGCTATACTTTAGCATATCCCTAAAATCCATTCTAATTCTATTGTATGCTTCGTCTGTCTTTCCTATTTCCATCTTAGTTTGAATCTCTTTGCACTTTTCATCATTCCGTTGTTCTTTAGCTTTCCTGTATTGCCGAATAATTTTTCATTTTATGGCTTTGTATCTCTGTTTTCCAGCTTCGTCGGGTTAGGTTAAGTATTTTCGCCTTTCTTATATTGAATTCAGGATATCCTTTGTTATCCATAGTTTCTCATTTCTTTTTTGTGTATACCGCAGAATACTTTTGGCCGCCATGTTTAAGCTGGTTTTAATGCTATTCCATTATTTCTAGAGGCAAATCACTTTAAGAAGAACCCAACGTCATCATGCGCACAAAGCAAAAATTGGTTAGGAACAGTTCATTATATGTAATTAGGGATGGCAGTATTCAGGTTTCAGTGGCGTTGAGTTTTATGATCAACCAATCGGAAATTACCTTGTAAAAGCTTTAGATTTCATTACTATTTATTTTTACTTGATACACAGACGGACAGTTTTAAACCGCCATTTAACTAATATAAAATATCTTTTATATAACAATTAACATTAATAAAACAATAAGTTACTCAACAGATGTGTTTGCAGAACACTAGAATGAGATTGAAACCACTTAAGTAAGTAACAATGGTATTCAATGATTTGCTTTATCGGATTTTACAAAATAACCTTGCTATAGCAGTATTTTTTAGGGATATTGATGCACACAACTCATATGGCGATATTATATTAAAAATTTTAAATTATAATTTAATTGGTTATGTTTATTTTTTTACTATTTAACGCCATATCTTCCGTTTATACTGTAATAACTCAACTACGCCACTGTTATTACATTTCTGCGCAATCTGGCATATGACGTTGGGTTCTTCTTAAAGTGATTTGCCTCTACCTTTTTAGTATCAGAAATTTTCTCGATATCTTTCAGCAATTCACTTGACCTTTTAAAACATATTTTTTGTACGTTGTTGTATGATGATGGGCGCTAGTGAAACTTAAATCTTCCGACATAGCTAGGGGTCTATTCCTGGGTAGAGCAATAAGAAGTGTGGGGGGGGGGGAAGTCGAATTTTGTTTGCAAACCAAAGCTAAGTTAAATAGGCGCCACCAAGTCCTGAGATAATCACGATAAGAGCAAAGCACAATTCTAAGGGCGGACGTGGAAACCCAAAGATAAAACGATCGCCTTCGTTAACAAAAACCTGTCTTATGAAAATAAGACGCAGTTCCTGTAAGAAATTACAAAGATTAAATAAATAAAAATGTAGAACACCATTTGTGTCCTATAAAAGTATTAAAAATAAAAAAAATATATCCAATATGGTATTGGCACAAAATTATTACTCAAAAATTCTACCTTTATGTTATCAGATTTGATCGCATTTGACCAAAATAAAAGTCTCAAAGTTTAACTAATTGTTTACTGAAGTAAAAAAACTTTCTTTTAAAATTTCAAAACTTTTTAACAGGTAAAAAAAATTTCAACAATAACATTTATAACAAAGTCAAAATTTTTGTCTTTCTAAAGCAAAAGACTGCTCTTTAAACATAAACTTGTTTTAACTATTTGATCAAAATAATTTGTAACCACAATGCATTGAACTAACGTTTCTATTCTGGCCAGATCTTTTCAGGTAGATTACAGTTTTTTAAATTATTACGCAGCGTGTATTTAAATTTTCATACTTAGATTTTATAATTTATCTGTAAATAAAAGCTAATTACAAGATTGAAGAATGTTTAATTTAAATTTTATGAAATCTGCACGAAGCATCTGCTTTCACGGCAACATCTGTCAAATGTGCTACAACACAAAAAAGTATGACGTCGAAAATATACCTTGAAATTTATCTGAAGTTCAAATGGAACAAAGCTTGTAATTATATAAACCTAACTTGACAAAATTTCTTTCTACGGCTTGTAAAACCAGTTCAACAATAATTGAGAATGAAACAGATTATATGTTCGTAAACATGATAGCAACTTTTCGTGCTTTTTATATGATAGTCTGTTTGTCAAATTTTAACGACATTCAAAACACATGCACAAATTTCTTATATAATAACAAACCAAACTGCCTCTGTTTCTCCAAGACAAATCTGGACGGAAATTCATAAGCTCCAAACAATGCTACAAGCCATTTCAAACTTGAGACGACTGCAATCAAAACCAAAATCTTCACTTGCACCTTATCTATCGTTCTTCGATGGCGAATTCTTCGTTGACGCGCTAAATAAATAAAACCAAATTAAATTAGTTCGTAAAATGTATATTTTACAAACCGTTAGTAGAAGTTATCAAAATTGTTCCAGGTCCAGCACGACCTGACCCGCTCACACAAATAGTTCAACCGAAGGTCGCATGCCTCTAGCCGGGAATACATGTTGATAAGTCGGTTGCTAGGGAGCGACTAACTCGACAAAGCGAGAACCGAATGATAGCGACGTTAGAAGTGGGGAAATACGAAAGAAACAGCTAGAGATGCTTGACGAAATAACTTTAAGTCACACAGATATTTTACTATAAGAAGATTATTAAAACGGAGAGTTCCGTTATGTACTATATAGAATCTTAATAAAGAATAAGGCACGCTTAACGCATTATCCTCGTAATTCAATGCGAATAATTATTGATCAAATTAAACATGTTACACTTTTTTCAAATCTTTCGTGGATATCTTTATCTTTTAGTTTTTCAAAGTCTAAGTGTCTTCATAATTATAATGCTGTAGTCAGTGTCTATATCTGCTTCTGGACAGCTTCTGCAGTCTCTTACTTGATTCCTAAATCGTCGTCTAACAAGAATGTAATCAATTTGATATTTTCCTATATCTCCTGGCATCTTCCACGTATATCGTCTTCTAGTATCATGTGTTTGTGTTTTTGTAGTAAAATTTTACCAAGCTATTTCCCTTGTCGTTCCTCGTGCATAAATCAAATATACCTACTACCACTCCTTCCCTACCCTCGCCGACTGCATTAAAATCTCCCGTAATTATTAAATTTTCGTGTCCTTTTACGTATCTTAGTATGTTTTCAATATCTTTGTACTTCGCTTTTACCTTTTCCTCGTTGTAGCTAGAGGTAGGCAAGTATACCTGTATTATTACAGTATTCACCGGTTTAGATTCTAATTTAACCATGAGTACTTTTTTGTTCTTTTGTAGGTAGTTTTCTACACAGTGTCCTATCTTTTTTCTCACTACTATTTCTACATATTAATTTACTTCCTCTGATTCAGTGTGAATTACCCTAAAGCTTCCGCTTCAAAAATCCCCAACTTCTGGCCACCGAACTTCGTTGATCTTTACTATGTCTAACGCAAACCTATCCATTTCAATTTTCAAGTTCTCTAGCTTACCTACTTGCTTCATACATCTGACATTCCACGCTCCGACTCACTGAATGTTTCCGTCACTATATCTAGGCTTTACGTTCACATCCTCCGAAGTAGCCCCCTTCCTGAGATCCGAATAGGGAACTATTTTAACTCCGGAATCTTTTACCCCAGAAGATGCCATCATTTTACTTAAGAATTTAAGTTCATTTTCGTAAATAATGAATTAGTTATATACAATAATTTTTATCTTAAATTCCTTTGGCGTTTAACACAAAAATTAATTCCGTTAATTAAAAAATAACCCTTTCGTGTATTAAAATTTGTATGGTAATTAATAATAAATGTCCTATCTATGTCAGTTGATAAATCGTTGTGCTTCATTAGAAAAATAAATATCTTTTCTAAGAATTTCGTCCCGTGGAATTTACGCCTTAATTAGATAGGCGACTTTCCAAGTATTTTAATAATTAAATGCTGGTGTGTTTTCCCTTGTAAAAAAATTCCGCGAATTTATTTTAATAAAACTAGGGTTTTCCTGGTTTATTTCCTTACTTTGGTGCTTTAACAAATGTAACAATTCATTTGCTGTTTGAATAGCCACAAGAAAACACGTTCTATTTGGCTTCGTTCGTTATTTTTATGTGAATTGCCGGCACGCATTATTTAGCGTGGTGAGTATATGGAGTTTATATAAAACAATACTTTTTTGGCTGCAATAAATTAATTTATGGTTCGTAATTATTCTAGCTTCCTGCGGGGGACACGTTAATCCCTTGAGCTTCTTTTGGGAATGCGAAGTCAAATGCGCTCTGCCTGGACGTAAGTTTTCCTATCCGCTGACGCAGACCAGCGACTGGTTCCACCTCGATGCGAGTGACGCGAGGGTGAGTTCTTTTTTTGTTGTTTTCTTGGTATGCGCGATTCTGACTTCGGAACCAGAACGCCTGGGGTTTTACTATTAAAATATGGCCTCTCTAAATTTAATTCCTTATGAAAATTATTAAATTATTTTGGCATTTACTGTTCTTTGGTTACTACCTTACTATCTGTTGTTACTAAATTTCTAAAAATATATTACATGTTTGTAAAGTTAGGCTAAGTGTATATTTACGACATTCTAGAGCTGTGGTTTTTAGGGTTGCGTTTGGTTCTTTCCTTTTTTTCTTCTAGTTACCGTCAGGGGGAGTTGCCTAAAAACTACAGCTCGCCATTTTCATGGGTAATTTTTTTTTAATGTTTAAGGGTTGCTAATAAGGTAATATGTAAATTGGGTACATTGACTTTCTTTGGGGTTGGGTTTGGGAGTACTGTTTTTTGTATATATATATTTTGTTTTTAATTATAAGTTCTTTCTTTTCCATTGTATGTTTTGTTCGGAGTGTGAATGAGTGAGTGTATATATATTTTTTTCTATTTTTTTCAGGCTCTCCTTTCCTTACTTATAGGTATAAAACCCCGCCCACTCGCCGCCTGAGCCCGGTCATACTTACTTTCTTACTTCTTTCTTTTATTGGTTCTTTTTTATGTTACGTCAATGTACGTAGCATAAAATATTGACGCCCTGACGTGGACCTGCGATTCTTTTGTGCTTAATTTTGGCTGCGACTTTTTTGTAATTAACTTCGGCTGCGATTTTTTGGAAATTAATTTCTGCTGCGATTTTTTGTGATTAATTTCGGCCGCGATTTTGTTTAGTTAATTTCTTCTGCGATTTGGTTTTCGTTAATTTTCTTGTGCTGCGATTTTGTTTCATGTAACTTTGGCTCCGATTTTATCTTAGTTAGTTTTGGCTCCGAGTTTGTTTTAGTTAATTTTTGCTTCGATTTTTTGTTTATTATTGTTAGTTCCTAAGTTCCTACATGACCTGCAATTTCTCGGCCTGATATTACTTATGTTTTGTCCCTTACACTTAATATGATTGGTTGGCTTATTTCAGATTATTAGTCTTGTGTTTTCGCCAATAGTCCTAGTCCGTTGAAAACGCTGGCGCCAAGATTTTCCTTTTTTCTTCCTTCCCTCTCTGCACATTTTGTTCTCCCCGTCACGTCTAGAGTTAGTTTTCCTCCGATTTTTTTCTTTTATTCTACAGTCCTATTCTAATTTCTATTTTGTTGTTTCGCTCTATTGGTGTTTCCGAAGTTTATCCGTCGGATGTCTTTAATTGTCCTGTATTCGCAATAATTTTCTTTTCTATTGAGCTTTTATCGAGTTAAGGTTAGCCTTTATTTCGTTACTTTCTACCCATTTCTTTCTTGTTCGTATTCAAAATGACTTCTTTTTCGGCTTCCTACTACGGTCTCCTGTGTGGGAGTGGAATTTGAAATTTTCTGGTGTCCCGAACACTCTTACTGTACGTGATTTTTGGAGCGAGTCGAAAAACTCCGACGAGCTTACCATGTATCCGAATTTGATTTATTTGAGTCTGTAGTGGATTTATTCAAAGCTAAAGCTTTACTTTGGTATCGTGGCTTTCGGCATAGGTTTTCTGACTGGAAGTCCTTGTCTAATTTACTAATTCTTCATTTTGAACACAACGAGCTTATTTATAAGGCTACTACTATTGAGAAAAATACTTTTGCTTCACATGACCGAGTTGTTAAGGTTTCTCCTACGTCTACGAGTAGATCCGTTACTTCTTCCGTACGTTCTACTGTTCTTCCTCCTACTTCTACTCCTACTCGTCAGGTCGTATGTTTTAATTGCGACAAACCTGGTCATGTTTCGACCCGTTGTACTCGTCCTAAAGTACTACTTTGTTATGGTTGTGGACATAGGTGAGTTACTCGCCATAACTGTCCCAACTGTCATCCTACTACTAATAGCTCTTCGAATAATCCTCCAAATTCTGCCCTCACCTATAGTTGCCTAACTTTTTCTACTTCTCAGTCTACGTTCTCTTCGGTACCTCATTTAGGTCATCCCGCTCCTACTATCAAAACCTACTCTTACTCGGCAAATATAGCTTCTAACAAAATTTCTCCCGTATCTAGTGCTGCCTTCTATTCTACTCCTCCTTCTGCTCGCCCTACTTATTCACTCTCACTCCAAATTGTGCCTGCATCACGCTTGCAACCAATGCTTCTAATTAGTGACTTGCAGCTAGCTTCTCATGAGTTTGTTCCCGCTTTCCTAAACAATTCTACCAAAGCATTTTCTGTCGTGTCTAGAAAAACAGCCGTAGCTGAAGTGACGATAACTTCTAATTCCGTGTGCGAAGGTCCTGTCGAAGTTTATGAACCCGTATCTTTAATGCCTCTTCCCGTTTTTGTCAAAATTTTACCTGGTTCTGCTTTCTTAAATGCTTTGACTGAAGAAATTCCTGTTGTGCCGGCAATCACAGCCGTAGCTGAAGAGAAGATAATTCCTATTACGGATAGAGAAGGTCCTGTTAAAGTTAGTAAATCCGTAGCTGTGATGCCTGTTGCTGTTGTCGTTAAAGCTTTACCTGATCCTGTTTCGTTACCTACTCTTACTCATTTTTCTCATGCTGACAAAATGCTACTTACTTCTGTTTTTTTAACTAAGGTTGGTGACATTCTAGCTGATGTTCTGTTATCTAATGCTGACGAACTTCTACATGATTCTACTCCTTTTCCTAAGGTGGATACTTCCACAGCCAATACTGTTTCCTTTCTTAACTGTGATACTTCTAGTCCTGCACATAACCTCAATGAAATTGTCTTTGCTTCTGTCCCTTTCTCTAACGTAACTGAAGTGTGTTCCGCTTGTGATTCTTTTCGTCAGGTTGGTTCTCGTACAGCAAATACTTTTCTTTTTCCGCCGTTGATATCCTGACAACCCATGATGTTTCCTTTACTGTCGTTGACCTTACCACTCATCCTAACAATAAACAACATCCTTCTAGGACGCGTTGTGAGTTTTCTAAACTACCCTCCCCACCTCCTAAACCTAGTGCTATAACTACTACACTCTCTGCTATTCCTATTTGGCAGAAAACTGCCCAAAAGAGGCAGACTTTATTCTATGCTCCTTCCGAACCTGAGGATATAGGTCGACGAAATCCTGATGTCCTCGATCTTGTTTCATTTTCCTTTTGGCGGCGTAAACGCCTTTAGCCCCATACCTAGTCCTCGTGCCCCAGATTCTTATGACGACTTTGCTATCCTTCAGACGTGAATTTTGGATTTGCGATTTCGGTTTACTTCCCGGTTTTACTGGGGTTTCTTTCGTTTGCTTTCCTTTTTTTCTTTTTCACTCGTGTGGGTCCGGGAATAGAATAGTCCCATGGTACGACCTGCCTGTCGTAAAAGGCGACTACAGCGGTCCAACACATACACATACAGACTTCATACACACATACACACGCTCCATACACGCACACACTTCATGCATCCACTCATTTCTGTTTGGTTCTCCTTCGTTTGTTCTCGTTTTGGGTATTTTTTTCTTTTTCACCCGTGTGGGTCCAGGAGTAGAATAGCCTTATGGTACGACCTGCCTATCGTAAGAGGCGACTACAGCGGTCAAACACATACACACACGCACACTTTATATCCGCATAACACATACACACACCCTTCTTACACCCCCACAAACACACACACACGCACGTACACGCCCACACTTGCTCATACATAACTACACTAGGATTTTGTTTTATTTTCTTTTGTACGATTTTTGTTTTGTTTTTGGGTTTTATACGTGGTGTTGGTGTTATTCTTTTTTATATTTTTTTTCTTTCTCTCTCGTTCCTTTCATTCCATTTTCCTTTCCCTATCCTTTGGTGGTCTTCTTTGCCGTCGGTCCCTATACCGAGTGTGTTTCGTCCATCCGCTCCTGTGGTAGGTGCTTTCTAGTTCGTCTTTATTTCTTCAGAATTTACGACTCAGTCGACTTTAGGACTAGTCAGCATTTCTTTTTTCGGTTTTCGTTCGTTGCGATTCTTTGTTACCACAGTTGAGAGTACATCGTTTCCTTTCACCAGCGTTCCTCCTCTCTGCTTCTCGTGCTCCCTTGTTGTCCTTTTTTTCTTACTTGAGGCTTGACACCTTTGTCTTTTTGGTTTACACTGTTGGTTCTCTTCCTCGTTCCGGTTCTTTTTTTGAGGTTGATAACCTTTCCTGTTTCTTTTGGAGATACATCCGTCCTCTGACGACTTTTTCAGTGTCGATACCATTCCATCTTTGTCCTCGACGATTGTTACGTTTCCTTTCTCCTTTTCCTATGTCCTTTTCATTTTGGTTTTGATCCGGTTCTTTGGTCCGTCGAGCCGGATGAAAATTCTTTAGTTTTTTGTTTCTTTTGGAGTGTTTCCGTTAGTTTTTGTAACGAGTTTTCTTTTAGTTTCCAAGCGATTTTTTGTTGATCCTACTTACTCCCATTATTTTGTTTCCCGACCCCGACCTTTTAATTTTGCTGGGGAGATTTGTTACGTTCATTTTCGTAAATAATGAATTAGTTATATACAATAATTTTTATCTTAAATTCCTTTGGCGTTCAACCCAAAATTAATTCCGTTAATTAAAAATAACCCTTTCGTGTATTAAAATTTGTATGGTAATTAATAATAAATGTCCTATCTATGTCAGTTGATAAATCGTTGTGCTTTATTAGAAAAATAAATATCCTTTCTAAGAATTTTGTCCCGTGGAATTTACGCCTTAATTAGATAGGCGACTTTCCAAGTATTTTAATAATTAAATGCTGGTGTGTTTTCCATTGTTAAAAATTCGGCGAATTTATTTTAATAAAACTAGGGTTTTCTGGTTTATTTCCTTACTTTGGTGCTTTAACAAATGTAACAATTCATTTGCTGTTTGAATTGCCACAAGAAAACACGTTCTATTTGGCTTTGTTTGTTATTTTATGTGAATTTCCGGCACGCATTATTTAGCGTGTTAAGTATATAGAGTTTATATAAAACAATACTTTTTTGGCTGCAATAAATTAATTTATGGTTCGTAATTATTCTAGCTTCCTGCGGGGGACACGTTAATCCTTTGAGCTTCTTTTGGGAATGCGAAGTCAAATGCGCTCTGCCTGGACGTAAGCTTTCCTGTCCGCTGACGCAGACCAGCGACTGGTTCCACCCCGATGCGAGTGACGCGAGGGTGAGTCCTTTTTTTGTTGTTTTCTTGGTATGCGCGATTCTGACTTCGGAACCAGAACGCCTGGGGTTTTACTATTAAAATATGGCCTCTCTAAATTTAATTCCTTATGAAAATTATTAAACTATTTTGGCATTTACTGTTCTTTAGTTACTACCTTCCTATCTGTTGTTATTAAATTTCTAAAAATATATTACATGTTTGTAAAGTTAGGCTAAGTGTATATTTACGACATTCTAGAGCTGTGGTTTTTAGGGTTGCGTTTGGTTCTTTCCTTTTTCTTCTAGTTACCGTCAGGGGGAGTTGCCTAAAAACTACAGCTCGCCATTTTCATGGGTAATTTTTTTTTAATGTTTAAGGGTTGCTAATAAGGTAATATGTAAATTGGGTACATTGACTTTCTTTGGGGTTGGGTTTGGGAGTACTGTTTTTTGTATATATATATTTTGTTTTTAATTATAAGTTCTTTCTTTTCCATTGTATGTTTTGTTCGGAGTGTGAATGAGTGAGTGTATATATATTTTTTTCTATTTTTTTCAGGCTCTCCTTTCCTTACTTATAGGTATAAAACCCCGCCCACTCGCCGCCTGAGCCCGGTCATACTTACTTTCTTACTTCTTTCTTTTTATTGGTTCTTTTTTTTATGTTACGTCAATGTACGTAGCATAAAATATTGACGCCCTGACGTGGACCTGCGATTCTTTTTGTGCTTAATTTTGGCTGCGACTTTTTTTTGTAATTAACTTCGGCTGCGATTTTTTGGAAATTAATTTCTGCTGCGATTTTTTGTGATTAATTTCGGCCGCGATTTTGTTTAGTTAATTTCTTCTGCGATTTGGTTTTCGTTAATTTTCTTGTGCTGCGATTTTGTTTCATGTAACTTTGGCTCCGATTTTATCTTAGTTAGTTTTGGCTCCGAGTTTGTTTTAGTTAATTTTTGCTTCGATTTTTTGTTTATTATTGTTAGTTCCTAAGTTCCTACATGACCTGCAATTTCTCGGCCTGATATTACTTATGTTTTGTCCCTTACACTTAATATGATTGGTTGGCTTATTTCAGATTATTAGTCTTGTGTTTTCGCCAATAGTCCTAGTCCGTTGAAAACGCTGGCGCCAAGATTTTTCTTTTTTCTTCCTTCCCTCTCTGCACATTTTGTTCTCCCCGTCACGTCTAGAGTTAGTTTTTCCTCCGATTTTTTTTTCTTTTATTCTACAGTCCTATTCTAATTTCTATTTTGTTGTTTCGCTCCTATTGGTGTTTCCGAAGTTTATCCGTCGGATGTCTTTAATTGTCCTGTATTCGCAATAATTTTCTTTTCTATTGAGCTTTTATCGAGTTAAGGTTAGCCTTTATTTCGTTACCTTCTATCCATTTCTTTCTTGTTCGTATTCAAAATGACTTCTTTTTCGGCTTCCTACTACGGTCTCCCTGTGTGGGAGTGGAATTTGAAATTTTCTGGTGTCCCGAACACTCTTACTGTACGTGATTTTTTGGAGCGAGTCGAAAAACTCCGACGAGCTTACCATGTATCCGAATTTGATTTATTTGAGTCTGTAGTGGATTTATTCAAAGCTAAAGCTTTACTTTGGTATCGTGGCTTTCGGCATAGGTTTTCTGACTGGAAGTCCTTGTCTAATTTACTAATTCTTCATTTTGAACACAACGAGCTTATTTATAAGGCTACTACTATTGAGAAAAATACTTTTGCTTCACATGACCGAGTTGTTAAGGTTTCTCCTACGTCTACGAGTAGATCCGTTACTTCTTCCGTACGTTCTACTGTTCTTCCTCCTACTTCTACTCCTACTCGTCAGGTCGTATGTTTTAATTGCGACAAACCTGGTCATGTTTCGACCCGTTGTACTCGTCCTAAAGTACTCCATTGTTATGGTTGAGGATATAAGGGAGTTACTCGCCATAACTGTCCCAACTGTCATCCTACTACTAATAGCTCTTCGAATAATCCTCCAAATTCTGCCCTCACCTATAGTTGCCTAACTTTTTCTACTTCTCAGTCTACGTTCTCTTCGGTACCTCATTTAGGTCATCCCGCTCCTACTATCAAAACCTACTCTTACTCGGCAAATATAGCTTCTAACAAAATTTCTCCCGTATCTAGTGCTGCCTTCTATTCTACTCCTCCTTCTGCTCGCCCTACTTATTCACTCTCACTCCAAATTGTGCCTGCATCACGCTTGCAACCAATGCTTCTAATTAGTGACTTGCAGCTAGCTTCTCATGAGTTTGTTCCCGCTTTCCTAAACAATTCTACCAAAGCATTTTCTGTCGTGTCTAGAAAAACAGCCGTAGCTGAAGTGACGATAACTTCTAATTCCGTGTGCGAAGGTCCTGTCGAAGTTTATGAACCCGTATCTTTAATGCCTCTTCCCCGTTTTTGTCAAAATTTTACCTGGTTCTGCTTTCTTAAATGCTTTGACTGAAGAAATTCCTGTTGTGCCGGCAATCACAGCCGTAGCTGAAGTGAAGATAATTCCTATTACGGATAGAGAAGGTCCTGTTAAAGTTAGTAAATCCGTAGCTGTGATGCCTGTTGCTGTTGTCGTTAAAGCTTTACCTGATCCTGTTTCGTTACCTACTCTTACTCATTTTTCTCATGCTGACAAAATGCTACTTACTTCTGTTTTTTTAACTAAGGTTGGTGACATTCTAGCTGATGTTCTGTTATCTAATGCTGACGAACTTCTACATGATTCTACTCCTTTTCCTAAGGTGGATACTTCCACAGCCAATACTGTTTCCTTTCTTAACTGTGATACTTCTAGTCCTGCACATAACCTCAATGAAATTGTCTTTGCTTCTGTCCCTTTCTCTAACGTAACTGAAGTGTGTTCCGCTTGTGATTCTTTTCGTCAGGTTGGTTCTCGTACAGCAAATACTTTTTCTTTTTCCGCCGTTGATATCCTGACAACCCATGATGTTTCCTTTACTGTCGTTGACCTTACCACTCATCCTAACAATAAACAACATCCTTCTAGGACGCGTTGTGAGTTTTCTAAACTACCCTCCCCACCTCCTAAACCTAGTGCTATAACTACTACACTCCCTGCTATTCCTATTTGGCAGAAAACTGCCCAAAAGAGGCAGACTTTATTCTATGCTCCTTCCGAACCTGAGGATATAGGTCGACGAAATCCTGATGTCCTCGATCTTGTTTCATTTTCCTTTTGGCGGCGTAAACGCCTTTAGCCCCATACCTAGTCCTCGTGCCCCAGATTCTTATGACGACTTTGCTATCCTTCAGACGTGAATTTTGGATTTGCGATTTCGGTTTACTTCCCGGTTTTACTGGGGTTTCTTTCGTTTGCTTTCCTTTTTTTTTTCACCCGTGTGGGTCCGGGAATAGAATAGTCCCATGGTACGACCTGCCTGTCGTAAAAGGCGACTACAGCGGTCCAACACATACACATACAGACTTCATACACACATACACACGCTCCATACACGCACACACTTCATGCATCCACTCATTTCTGTTTGGTTCTCCTTCGTTTGTTCTCGTTTTGGGTATTTTTTTCTTTTTCACCCGTGTGGGTCCAGGAGTAGAATAGCCTTATGGTACGACCTGCCTATCGTAAGAGGCGACTACAGCGGTCAAACACATACACACACGCACACTTTATATCCGCATAACACATACACACACCCTTCTTACACCCCCACAAACACACACACACGCACGTACACGCCCACACTTGCTCATACATAACTACACTAGGATTTTGTTTTATTTTCTTTTGTACGATTTTTGTTTTGTTTTTGGGTTTTATACGTGGTGTTGGTGTTATTCTTTTTTATATATTTTTTTCTTTTTCTCTCGTTCCTTTCATCCCATTTTCCTTTCCCTATCCTTTGGTGGTCTTCTTTGCCGTCGGTCCCTATACCGAGTGTGTTTCGTCCATCCGCTCCTGTGGTAGGTGCTTTCTAGTTCGTCTTTATTTCTTCAGAATTTACGACTCAGTCGACTTTAGGACTAGTCAGCATTTCTTTTTTCGGTTTTCGTTCGTTGCGATTCTTTGTTACCACAGTTGAGAGTACATCGTTTCCTTTCACCAGCGTTCCTCCTCTCTGCTTCTCGTGCTCCCTTGTTGTCCTTTTTTTCTTACTTGAGGCTTGACACCTTTGTCTTTTTGGTTTACACTGTTGGTTCTCTTCCTCGTTCCGGTTCTTTTTTTGAGGTTGATAACCTTTCCTGTTTCTTTTGGAGATACATCCGTCCTCTGACGACTTTTTCAGTGTCGATACCATTCCATCTTTGTCCTCGACGATTGTTACGTTTCCTTTCTCCTTTTCCTATGTCCTTTTCATTTTTGGTTTTGATCCGGTTCTTTGGTCCGTCGAGCCGGATGAAAATTCTTTTTTAGTTTTTTTGTTTCTTTTTGGAGTGTTTCCGTTAGTTTTTTTGTAACGAGTTTTCTTTTAGTTTCCAAGCGATTTTTTTTTGTTGATCCTACTTACTCCCATTATTTTGTTTCCCGACCCCGACCTTTTAATTTTGCTGGGGGGAGATTTGTTACGTTCATTTTCGTAAATAATGAATTAGTTATATACAATAATTTTTATCTTAAATTCCTTTGGCGTTCAACCCAAAAATTAATTCCGTTAATTAAAAATAACCCTTTCGTGTATTAAAATTTGTATGGTAATTAATAATAAATGTCCTATCTATGTCAGTTGATAAATCGTTGTGCTTTATTAGAAAAATAAATATCCTTTCTAAGAATTTTGTCCCGTGGAATTTACGCCTTAATTAGATAGGCGACTTTCCAAGTATTTTAATAATTAAATGCTGGTGTGTTTTCCATTGTTAAAAAATTCGGCGAATTTATTTTAATAAAACTAGGGTTTTTCTGGTTTATTTCCTTACTTTGGTGCTTTAACAAATGTAACAATTCATTTGCTGTTTGAATTGCCACAAGAAAACACGTTCTATTTGGCTTTGTTTGTTATTTTTATGTGAATTTCCGGCACGCATTATTTAGCGTGTTAAGTATATAGAGTTTATATAAAACAATACTTTTTTGGCTGCAATAAATTAATTTATGGTTCGTAATTATTCTAGCTTCCTGCGGGGGACACGTTAATCCTTTGAGCTTCTTTTGGGAATGCGAAGTCAAATGCGCTCTGCCTGGACGTAAGCTTTCCTGTCCGCTGACGCAGACCAGCGACTGGTTCCACCCCGATGCGAGTGACGCGAGGGTGAGTCCTTTTTTTGTTGTTTTCTTGGTATGCGCGATTCTGACTTCGGAACCAGAACGCCTGGGGTTTTACTATTAAAATATGGCCTCTCTAAATTTAATTCCTTATGAAAATTATTAAACTATTTTGGCATTTACTGTTCTTTAGTTACTACCTTCCTATCTGTTGTTACTAAATTTCTAAAAATATATTACATGTTTGTAAAGTTAGGCTAAGTGTATATTTACGACATTCTAGAGCTGTGGTTTTTAGGGTTGCGTTTGGTTCTTTCTTTTTTTTCTTCTAGTTACCGTCAGGGGGAGTTGCCTAAAAACTACAGCTCGCCATTTTCATGGGTAATTTTTTTTAATGTTTAAGGGTTGCTAATAAGGTAATATGTAAATTGGGTACATTGACTTTCTTTGTGGTTGGGTTTGGGAGTACTGTTTTTTGTATATATATATTTTGTTTTTAATTATAAGTTCTTTCTTTTCCATTGTATGCTTTGTTCGGAGTGTGAATGAGTGAGTGTATATATATTTTTTTATATTTTTTTCAGGCTCTCCTTTCCTTACTTATAGGTATAAAACCCCGCCCACTCGCCGCCTGAGCCCGGTCATACTTACTTTCTTACTTCTTTCTTTTTCTTGGTTCTTTTTTTATGTTGCGTCAATGTACGTAGCACGCCGTGTACTTAGAGGGTAATATGATGGTTTCCCGTTGCCTTCCACGTCGCATTCGTGTATCTTAGAATGACATACCGACCTCTATGGTCTCTGCCCCTCTAAGTGCCGAAAGAGCTGCTGCTCTTTTTCAGAGACCTGTCTTAGTCTGGCTCCTCTCTAAAGACCCCATTAATTTGGATTGTCCTATAGTTCTGCTCTTTAGATCTCTGGATTTCTCAGGCCGTTTCGCCCATTCTAGTAATGTAGAACTTCTTGTAAGTGCAAGTCCATTCAGAACGAGAATGACAAATGTGATGTAAAAAAATGGTATTATCGTTAATGAGTTTTTTCAATAAAAAACGAATTGTGCTAATGAGTTTTCCCGCTAAAAGCCGATTAGTGCTATTGAGTTTTACCCATTAAAAAACTATGAGTGCGGTTTGGTCTCTCAATGACTCCAAATGATCTATTCTAGATGTTACCGAATACAATTATTAAACAGAAAAAAGAATAAGAAAAAGAATAAAGAAGAAAAAAGAATATGTTTTAACTGTTAGTTCAAATTGTTGTGAATCGTATTTACATAGTACTAACGTAATGAGAAATGGCTAATTATTAATTAATTCTTGCTTTGAAATATTAAACTTATTATACAGGGTGCCCTATTTCGTACACGTTGTATGGGTAACTCTGTTATTTGTGACATTAGAGAAAAGGTTAAATAGGGAAAGTAGTGCAGTTTTTAATGCCGAGTGCAGCCATGAAGAGATAATTAATATACAGGGTGTAGCAAAAGCGCTATACCAAAATAACGAAATTTTGATCTTTTTTGTTTTGCTTCGTGGTTCATTTATTGTGATAGATACAGTAAAACGTTGTAGATGTTTTTACATTATTTTAAAAAGAGAATAAGATAAACTTATTTGTTTTTACATGACTTTGGTCATGTTCGAGTAAATAGGTGAGGTTATGTTTTTTTAAATGGAAACTATAATTGGCGGTAGTTTTGATAGAAAGGAATTTTTTTCGCTTTTCAGTGATGTATTACAGTGTACATGTTCAACATAAAAATTTTTGAAAAAAATTTTGTTTTTATAAAATACGAAACTTTGTATTAAATAATATGTGAATATTTGAGCTGATTTTAAGAATCAAGTAGCCATATGACACATAACAATAGATTTCACTTGTTTGAATAACAGAAATTAGATAGTACTGTTATTTTGTGTTTATACGTACATTATTTTCTTCTAATAGTTAGAATGTCCTATACAAATGAAGAAAAAAATGGCATGCTCTTTTGCTACCATTCTTCGAATCGTAACTCACGTGCAGCAACGGATTTGTACTTTCAAAGATATATGGAACGTAAGCAACCACACTGTCGGATATTTAGCAAACTTGAAAATAATCTTAAGGCATATGGTGCATTTACCAAACCTAAATTCTTACCAAAATATGAAGAAACTGTTGAAACAAATGTGTTGACGTTTGTTAACTATAAATCAGAATCTTATACTGCCGAAATTGCAAACTACTGTGCAACTTTTAAGAAAACTGTGAGGTGTATTCTGAAAAGTCGGAAATATCAACCCTATCACTATTCTATTTCGAATACATTGTATCCAGTGGATAATCAAAGACGGATAACATTTTGTCGTTGGTACCTTAATAAATTTGAAGAAGATTCATATTTTTGGAGAACCATTATGTTTACTGAGGAGACTAAATTTACAAATAACGGAATATTTAATCGGCATAACAAAGTATTTTATTCTCAAGAAAATTTTAAACTTGTGCGTGAATCCAGAGATCAACATCAATTTGGTATTAATTGTTAGTGTGGAATATTTTGGGGAAAAATTATTGGACCTTTTTTTATAACGACAATTTAACCGCTGCAAATTACTTAAATTTCTTAAAACACCAACTGGAAGAATATTTGGATGAATTATCTCTTAACATTCATTACAGACTAAAGTATTTCCAACACGATGGTGTCCCCGCACACAGTGGTACATCAGTGAAGCAATATTTAACTGATCGTTTTGAGCACGTGATTGGTAACAAAATGGAAATTGATTGGCCTGCTCGTTTACCACAACTTACGCCATTAGATTTTTATTTGTGGGGTGATTTAAAAAATAAAGTGTATTCTACTACTCCTCAAACGCTTAAAGATTTAATAGCTAAAATCCAAACAGCAATTGCAAGCATCGATGCACGAACAATAGAAAAAGCATTTTGTAGTGTTAAAAAACGATGTGAGCTGTGCCTTCAACAAAATGGTGGGCACTTTGAACACCTTATGAAGTGATATCATATTTAAAATTTTTAACATAATTTGTTTTTGATATTTTTGTTACGTCATACATAAGTATTTTATTATTTAATACCAAGTTTCGTATTTTATAAAAACAAAATTTTTGAAACAATTTTCTACACCACCATTCATCTAAAGTTGTTTCAGTGCTTTTCCGGAACTCATTTGTGTATATCTGAAGCTTGTTTTGTGGATCCAGACACGTTTACGAATCATTTAATTATTAACACCCCCGAAAAATAGCAAAGAAATTCATACTTCTTTCACAAATATACGCCAAAACTGCCTACTTTTGTGTATTTATTTGTCGTTGCAAATTTGACTAATTGGTACAGTGATACTAGACTTTATTACCTTGTATCTTCTTTTCTAAGTGCACTAAATTACATTCATTGTAGCACGTAAAGAACAAACTGTTTTAAATCACCAAAATATACGAGCAAACTGTTTAAATTAGCCGGTCTGTCGGTCTTGTCCCCAAAACGGCCAGTTTCTAGAATTTCGTATACTATGTTCCCATCTCGACCGCCTGTGCGTCGGTTCTTATTAAATTTGCACTCGCACCAGTTAAATCTCAGAAATTTCGACAGGGCTCGCAACGTCTGGGAATAACTAATTAATTTTTATACAGAAATGTTATTTTTACCTCTCCAGTTTGTCTCTTATTTTCAACCAATCGCAACCCAGTGACGTTGCTCAACTCACGCCTTTTACTATATGTGTCTCTGTCTTGCGCATATTATCTGTCTCTATCTACCCTGTTCCGAGTGGTATAAATCTATATTCTTTAGTATCGGTTATTTTCAACCCACGTGGACTTGTGAAATAACCCACCTTATTAGCATTTCCCGTAAATATTAAGCAACGGTTTCTCCAACATTCTCTGTAACCATTTGTTATCTGCAAATTTTACGCAGAACATAAAACATTTAAAAATAAGTAGGTGTTCAAACATAATACTTCTACGATCTGAGTATTATTGGGTTTTTACTAGCTTTTATACATATTATATGTTACTAATGGTTCAATTAACTTCAATTAAAAATAATACCCTTTAATTTTTAGTAACTCCTAATCAAATATTAATTATTATCTGTACATTTTGTTTAATACTCGTTACTTAAAATTGAGTTAATTAATATAAATTTTGCACGTAATTTCTATTTGTTTCTTTACTCGGAATAATTAAATTACACGTAGAGCATTTTAATACTGCTTCCTTTTTTATAGCAAGCGTCTTGTAAATAATTTAACTCTCTTATTCTTAATGAAACGAATGAATTTTTATGCTTCACGGTTTTAGTAACGCGCACCTTTTCCCAAAGCTTCTACACGGTGATTAAAATTATTTGATGTGATTATTTAATTTTCTACCCTGGTCTAAATATGAGTATTTTCCCCCTATTTGAATACAAATAATCCCACTTATTTGAATTCAAATATAAAACATTTAAACAGCAAATAAAATTTACAAAAAAAATTGCCTATCTCTCTCTACCCTTATCTATCTATCTTACCTAACTTATATCCAATCCAAAAAAAATATTTACACCTATCCTATATCCCTATCTTATTCCTAACTCTCACCTAATTTTATAAACATCCTATATACATCCTATCTACCTATCCCATTCTTAACTTTTAACTAATCTTCACTATATTTTACTTCCCCCTACCTAATCCTATATACCTATCCTACTCTGACTCTATTCCTAACTCTCCACTAATCTTATATGAAATATCTATACTTAACCTATCTTATTTTCTTCCTACATTTAATCATTATTCTCATCCTAAACACCTATTTCTAACTATCCCTCATATTTATCCTATACCTAGCTTTATTTTCTATATCTATACTAAAATTCATCTATCCCTATCCTTTGTTCATCAAGTTATTTAAATCTAACTCTCTTCTTGACCCTCCAAGTCTTTCTTCTCACCATCCTAATACTCTTCATCCCTATTTCTCCCCCTTCTATATCTATACTTATCATCCCTATTATCTCACATACAATAAACTTATCATCTCTATTACCCTGACTCTTAAATACTGCTTCTTCTTCAGTCCCTACACTTGTCTGTTTCTCATTTATTATTGTTTCCCTTTCTGCCGACAAACCAAACGATACTACCTTAAAATTATCGATTTTTCTCTCTACGGAAAATCCTATGTACCTTCTAGAATTCTTGTGTAATGGAATCAGCCAGAATGAATTCCTTAAATCTACTTTATTAAAAACAAACTTGCCATTTAACCTCGTCAAAAGTGTGTCCATGGATGTTGGACAATGGAATTGCGGTTTGGTCCGTTGATTAATTTTTCGTGCATCTTTAATTAATTCTGCCTTCCCCTGCTCCCGATATGCTGCTGTTGCTTCTACCCCCACTAATTCTGCATGTTTTTGTACTACAGCTTGAACCTCTACTCTCCTATCCTCTGGACATCTTATTGTGTTGACCTGTTTACCTACATCATCTTCTACCTCTACTACATTAATACTCAACCCCGTGTCATCCTCTGTGACTTCATAACTGCCCTTCCATGGCACTACCCTATCTTTAATCCTTATTACCTTCCGTTCCATATCTATCAAAACCCCTAACTGCATCATACAGTCAACACCTAAAATGCTCTGAAACTTCAGTCCAGGTACAATTACAAACTCCTGTTCACAGCTTAAACCTCCTATATCTATCCTAAGCACCACAACACTATTTACTACAGCAAACTTCTTTTTATTTGGAGCTACTAAATGGCTACGCTTTATAGGCATAATTCTATCACAAACCTTATCCCTAATTTTGCTGACGAATTCCTCCGATATTAAACTCGCCTCTGCCCCTGTATCAAGTAATACTTCTACATTATTCTCAAAATTCCTATATTAATAATTGGCAAACATAATTTTCCTGAGTTTCTGGCTCTACTTCCTCCTCAATTTTGAAAAATTCACGTGGATGTTCATATACATTTACACTGAAATCTAGTGGTCTGTCGCGTTCTAAAAATCCTGTCCAGGTTTGTTTTCCCTACTTGGTCCTGGTCTAGCCGTCACCTCAGCGTATGTCCTAGGCGTTTCCACTCGTTCCGTGTCTGTATTAGCAGTCTCCCTCATGTCCGGTGAACTATTCCTTCTGGTAGGTTCCGGTCTCGGTGCAGGTCCCTTCCTAAACTATTACTTCTAAAGTATGGTCGTCGCTGTTCCCAATTCTGTCGCTGATATCCGTAACTATTCCCCTTTCTAGCATAGTTGTCCCGTCTATTGTCAAACCTAACTGTGTTGATCTGTCTTTCCCTATTATCCCGAGGTCGTCCACTACTTACGTCGTCGTACCTCTGCAGGTATTCTAAAACATTTCTCTGTCCACTATGTTCTGTAGTGCTACGTGTTGTCTTACTTCTACCTCGAAGTGTCGTGATAAATACTTGATAATTTGTCGGTCCGTCAGTGGTGGGTTCAGTTGCTTTGCTATGCTATACTTGCGTATAGCATATTGCTCTACTTCCTGAAAATTCTCCCTTAAATTTCCTGTGATTAAGTCGTCTCGTACCTGGTCTTGTCTGTGGTCACTCCAGTAGTGCTTTAAAAATCTGTCTTCAAAGTCCGTGTAGGTGTCTATGTCCTGTCCTACTAAATTGTACCATGCTTCCGCGTTGTCTTTCAATAAAGCCTTTATCGTATTCAGTTTAGTCTGTTCGTCAAATAAATTTCCCACTAGATTTCTTACACTATTAATAAAAATTTGTGGATTTACCCTGTTATCGCCATAAAATTTCATGTGTTGGTCCAATGATACTCCATCTGTATAAAATCTGGGACCATCCCCCGTTAAATTTGACATGTTGTATTTGATACTACTAACTTCGCGTTCTACCCTGCCTAACTGATCCCTACATGAGTCCGTCACTTCAGTCATTTTTATATTAATCTCTTCTTCACAAAAAATGCGTACTTCGGACCTTAAATGTCCCATTTCCTGTCGAAGACCTGTAATATCACGCTCATTTTTTTCAACCCTATTTTCTACTTCCCCCAGTTTCACGGTAAGACTATCTTTAAATTTTGTAAATTCTTTAGTATTTTGTTCAATTTTCCCGCTTATCTGCTCTAATTTTTGGTTGGACTCCTCCCTAGCTCTATTAGATTCATCGCTTAGCAGTTCTAATTTTCTGTTGGTCTCCTCCCTCGCTCTATTCGATTCTTCTCTAGCTCTATTAGATTCTTCCCTAGCTAATCGCATTTCCTCTAACATTCTCATCATTAACTCATTTCCTTGATCCCCTGATTCCGTCCTCGACTGATCTCTACTGCCTCCAGCTTCTTCCATTTTCGAATTTTTCTCACACAATGCACTATCGTCACTTCCAATTTCCACTCCTTAACTCCTTAACCAATCCTTTCTCTGCATACGTTCTAATCACTCTCACACACTCTAAAATACTCTTAAATTTATACACACACAGAAACTCTCTCTCTCAGATCGCCAGTTTCCTGGAATAAAATCACAAAAATTTTATTTGGAACTCGAGCCTCACTTTTGGGTCGCCAAAGAATGCTGTGTTTCCATGTATTAGAATCGAGCCTCACGAATTGGGCGTCAAAGAATGCTGTGAATCCTACAAAAAGCTATTCATTACCTTAACTGTTCCGTTGACTTTCTTCTGTTAATCGCCTCTTTACTCTTTTCCGCCTCGGCTGCTCACCTAGTTAAAACTTTCATCCTCACTCATAAAAAAGCAAACACATTCCTATCACAAACACCAACGTTAACTCTATTTACATCAATATTCACAATACATTAAAATTTCAAAATTAAAATTCAGCATAAATTTCAGTATCAGAAAATTTCAAGATTAAATTTATTATCATCTTAATGTGCATCCAGAATTAAAGTCATTGTGGATGCCTACTAATTAATATAACAATATATGCAGACCTGAGTCTGAGTACAAAGGGAGCATCTCCCACCCCTTTACGTTAATTAACCAGGTTCGTCTAATTGAGCTCAAAGACATACCCAAATTTTCATCATAATCCCGAACATAAATACTAAATACCCCTTTCTACTTAAACAAGAAAATTTCACCTTAAAATTAAAAATTTGTTGTTAGTACAATTTCTCTACTGTCCATTTTAAGTAAATAAATTATAAAGTTATTCAACACACACCAAAACATCAAAAATCAAACAACAAAGCATAAGTTACCTGAAGGTTAATGCACTCGTGGCCCCAATGTATATCGTCCTCTGTTAATCACACCAATTCAACTGGGTTATGGTTAGGTCCTCGTATTGCTGGTCGCCTTTAAAATTTTCTACACCACCATTCATCTAAAGTTGTTTCAGTGCTTTTCCGGAACTCATTTGTGTATATCTGAAGCTTGTTTTGTGGATCCAGACACGTTTACGAATCATTTAATTATTAACACCCCCGAAAAATAGCAAAGAAATTCATACTTCTTTCACAAATATACGCCAAAACTGCCTACTTTTGTGTATTCATTTGTCGTTGCAAATTTGACTAATTGGTACAGTGATACTAGACTTTATTACCTTGTATCTTCTTTTCTAAGTGCACTAAATTACATTCATTGTAGCACGTAAAGAACAAACTGTTTTAAATCACCAAAATATACGAGCAAACTGTTTAAATTAGCCGGTCTGTCGGTCTTGTCCCCAAAACGGCCAGTTTCTAGAATTTCGTATACTATGTTCCCATCTCGACCGCCTGTGCGTCGGTTCTTATTAAATTTGCACTCGCACCAGTTAAATCTCAGAAATTTCGACAGGGCTCGCAACGTCTGGGAATAACTAATTAATTTTTATACAGAAATGTTATTTTTACCTCTCCAGTTTGCCTCTTATTTTCAACCAATCGCAACCCAGTGACGTTGCTCAACTCACGCCTTTTTCTATATGCGTCTCTGTCTTGCGCATATTATCTGTCTCTATCTACCCTGTTCCGAGTGGTACAAATCTATATTTTTTAGTATCGGTTATTTTCAACCCACGTGGACTTGTGAAATAACCCACCTTATTAGCATTTCCCGTAAATATTAAGCAACGGTTTCTCCAACATTCTCTGTAACCATTTGTTATCTGCAAATTTTACGCAGAACATAAAACATTTAAAAATACGCAGGTGTTCAAACATAATACTTCTACGATCTGAGTATTATTGGGTTTTTACTAGCTTTTATACATATTATATGTTACTAATGGTTCAATTAACTTCAATTAAAAATAATACCCTTTATTTTTAGTGACTCTTAATCAAATATTAATTATTATCTGTACATTTTGTTTAATACCGGTTACTTAAAATTGAGTTAATTAATATAAATTTTGCACGTAATTTCTATTTGTTTCTTTACTCGGAATAATTAAATTACACGTAGAGCATTTTAATACTGCTTCCTTTTTTTATAGCAAGCGTCTTGTAAATAATTTAACTCTCTTCTTTTTAATGAAACGAATGAATTTTTATGCTTCACGGTTTTAATAACGCGTACCTTTTCCCAAAGCTTCTACACGTTGATTAAAATTATTTGATGTGATTATTTAATTTTCTACCCTGGTCTAAATATGAGTAATATATATATATATATATATATATTTATATATATATATATATATATATATATATTTCAAAAATCATCATCATTCATCATCATTTTGTTTTCGACCTTACTTAAAGTCGGTTTGACGCAGCTCTAACTTCTTTTCTATTCTGTGCTAATCTAAAAGCTCTACATACCCTTCACAACCTAAATTTCTAATAATTTGACTAATATAGTTTGGTCTAGGTCTTCCTATATTCTTCTATCTTTTTCCTATCCACCTGACTCTACATAGATATTAGCAACCTGATAGTTGTTAAAGAACTCTAACATGGTTACATGATTACCATTTATAAGAAAATGAAATATAACCTAGTTATCCGCTTCAAAAAAGGAAAAGTGTTAAATTATATGTTATGGTAAGGCTTAAGCAACGAAACGCTACCAAAATGCCAGACCGCTAACTAATTGTGAGTTATGTCATGGTGACATTTAGTTAACTGATTTTTATTTTTTTTGTTTTGTTTTCGAACTTAAAGTCGGTTTGACGCAGCTCTAAATTCTTGTCTATTCTGAGCTAGTCTAAAAAGGTCTGCATACCCTTCACAACCTAAATCTCTAATAATTTGACTAATATAGCTTTGTCTAAGCCTTCCTACGCTATTTTTATTTGGTAGTCTATAATCTAAGACTTTACTAAATAGTCTCTCATGTCCTAACTGGTGCCCTATCATTTTATCTCTCCTGACCTTTAATTGTTTCCACATACAGGGTTCCTCACCTATCCTTCTATAAACTTCCTCGTTTGTTACTCTATCTGTCCAACTAATCTTTAACATTCTCCTATAACACCAAGTTTCAAAAGCTTCTATCTTTTTCTTATCTACTTCTTTAATTGTCCAAGTCTCACTACCGTATAGTAGAACGCTCCATACGTACGACTTTAAGAAACTTTTTCTATTATCTAAACTAATACTATTAGCTATTAGTAAGTTTTTCTTTTTTAAAAACATTTTTCTAGCTTGAGCTATTCTAGCTACTATATCCCTTCTGCTACGTCCATCCTTTGTAATTATACTACCTAAATAGCAAAATTCATCTACCTCCTCTAACTCGGTATTACCTATTTTTAATTTTGGTTTAGAACTAGGCTGTAACTCACTTGTCATTATCTTTGTCTTTACTGAGTTAATTCTCATACTATAGTTACTCTGTAGTATCTCATCTAAAATATTTAAAAACTCTCCTAACTTTTTTCTAGCTCTGCTATAATGGCTATATCATCTGCAAAACGTAACATGTCTATTTTCTGTCCCTGAACACTAATACCTATCTCTTTTCTCTCTCTAGCTAAGTTTAAAGCTTCCTCAATATAAACATTAAAAATCAAGGGAGACAGTATACAACCCTGTCTAACACCATTTCTAATCTTAGCTTCCTTTTCTATTTCATCAAATCTAATTTCTACGCTTTGGTTTTTATATAGACTGTAAATAATTTTTTTATCCCTATGAGAGGTTCCTATTTTTTGCAAAACCCTGAACATAACAATCCAATTAACCCTATCAAATGCTTTTTCTAAATCTACAAACGCGAAATGAGTCTTTTAATTTTTTTGTGATCTTTTTTCGATAATTACCCTAATCATTAGTATCGGTTCTCTAGTTCCTCTGTCTTTACGAAAACCATATTGGTCTTCGCCTAAATAATTCTCAGTCAAAGCTTCTACTCTATTTTTAATTATTATTGTTAGTATTTTGGAAGCATGAGAAGTTAAACTAACCGTTCTAAAATTCTCACACCTATCAGCTCCTGACTTTTTTGGGATTGGGATAATAATATTTTTTTCGAAATCTATTGGAACCTCACCTGTGTCATATATTACTTTTACTAGTTCGTATAATCTGTCTAAAGTTTTCTGACTTGCATATTTTATTAGTTCTGCGGGAATATCGTCTATCCCTGGCGCTTTATTTAGTTTAAGATTTCGAACAGCTCTATCAAATTCCTCTCTTAATATTGAGAACCCTATTTCTACATCCTCTTCTTGGTCGTTCTCAAACTCATCCATATCGTCTCCCTTATATAAATCTTCTAAATATCTTTTCCATCTATCTGCTACCTCAGCTTTATTTATTAGAAGCTCATTATTCTCGTCTCTAATACCATTATATTTTTTCCTATCTTCCCCAAAAAACTTTTTAACTGCCCTGTAAGCCCTGTCTGTCTTACCTACTCTCAAATCATCTTGTATTCCCTTACAATTCTCCTCCATCCATTTATTTCTAGCTTTTCTACACTCATGTACTATCTTGTTTCTAACTGTATTATATTTTTGCTTACTTTCACTATCCACTTCTCTGAAAGGTTTAAGTTTTCTTCTATTCTCTATTAAATCTAATATCTCCTTTGTTCCTAGGGTTTTCTTGCTTCTATTTTTTTCTTACCTATAGTCTGTGTTGCTGTATCATGTACAGTCAGTTTTATTTCTTTCCATCTATTTTCTACGTTCCCTCCTACAGATATCTCTTTGGTCTTATTATCTAATACTTGTTTATATTCCTCTTTTACCTTACTATCATTAAGCTTACCTAGATCCCATCCCTCTCTTTTAACCTTTCTCAATTTTTTGAATTTTAGTTTACACTTCATTTTAACTAAGCTATGATCGCTATCTATGTCAGCCCCTGGATAACTACGACAGTTTTTAACTTGGTTTCTAAATCTTTGTTTAACTAAAATATAATCTATTTGGTATCTAGCCCTATCACCTGGCGCTTTCCAGGTATATCTTCTCCTAACATGTTGTTCGAATAGGGTGTTTACAGTTACTAATCTATGTTCCTGGCAAAACTCAACTAATCTTTCTCCTCTATCATTTCGTCTGCCATACCCAAATTTTCCTACCATTTTTCCCTCACTACCTTCTCCCACTGACGCATTAAAATCGCCCATAACTATTAAATTCTCATCTCCTTTTACTTTTCTCACTATACTATTTATATCTTCGTATACCTTTTCTACTTCCTCATCCTCGTACTGAGTTGTTGGCATGTAAACCGGTACTAAAACAGTGTCTGTGGGTTTTGTACTCAATCTAACCATAATTATTCTATCACTAAATTGTAAGTACTCTTTAACTTTATGCCCTAATCTTTTACCTAACACTATTCCTACCCTTGCCTGTCCATTAGTTGTAATTATTCTATAATTATCTTTCCAAAAGTCATTATTATCTGGCGATCTCACCTCACTAATACCTAAAATGTCCAGCTTTTCCTTTCTCATTTCGACTAATAAATTCGTTAACTTATCTACTCTAAGTAATGACCTTACATTCCAAGTCCCTATCACTAAATCGAACTGTTGTTTTATATTCTTACGATGACGAGCCCCAAGTACTCCCTCCCGGAGATCCGAATGAGGGAGTATTTTACTTCCGGACAAGAATTTTACTTGTGAGCTCTCCATCATATGTATTTCGTGTTTTAGGCCACGCACACCTGGGAAATATTGTGGTAGGCTCCCATATCTTTCCACAACGCAGTTTTTAAAGATTTTAGCAGAAAGCCGTATCCGTCACGGCCAACCCCCAACAAGCTTGTAAATTATTGAGGATCGCCCGAGACCAACCGACCCTCCCCCAATATCTTTTAGCCAGCAAGGCTGCTGCCCTTGCTACGCCTTTTAAGCAGGCTTACTATAGTAGTATTCTTTATCCCCTACTATAGGGATTTTGAAAAAATATATTTTACAAAATATTTTACATATATATTAGAAAAAATATATATATTTCGGTATTTATTATAGACACAAACGGCGCCTCATACCTGTGTGTGCATACAATTTGACTACTGAGCTCCATATTAATGAGATTAGAGCGTCAACAAATGCTTTAAAAGAATGTATCTAAAAGTAAAATGGGTGTATTAAATGTAGCAGACATGGAAATTTTTCAAGAAGCTGCTGGTATTTCTCAATAATTGGTTAGAAGTAAATATTAAAGTACTTTTAAATCGGTTTCGTTTCTAAATTTAACGTAATGCTAAAGACCAAGAACAGAATTGCTGTATAGTTCAGTCAATTTATCATAATTCACTGCAAAAGATCCGGTATTTATTATTCTTGGATATGTTGTAGGGATAAGTACCAATAGTAAAAATCCAAGTTTGCAGAGTTATAGCTAAAAAACATTGAAATTTTTCCACTTTTTTCAGTTTTTTGTCTATATCTCCTTTTTTTGTGCACCTGAGAGGAAAAATGATTATTACCAATTTTGTAGAGGAGAAAATTTACTAACATTTCATATCCATAGCTTTTTCTCTACGGGCTATAGTTTTCTAATTACAGAGCATCGAAAATACGATAATTTGGAAGAAATACAAGAAATACACGTTTTACAATAAAAATTTATACGTTTATTGAAAGTAAAAACAACATATGAAAGTAAATTGAGTCATATAATACGTGCGTTATTGGTTGTTGTAGAATAGAAGCTATGAAGTAATAATAAATAAAACTTATTAACAAAACATAGTAATCAACTTAGTATTTACAATTTAAGTTTTTCCGAAGGCCCTGGCATTGAAAAATTCTGTTCGTCACTCAAAAAATTAACAGGAGTGTGAAGGGGACTGGTGCCTGTGATGGTATCCACATCCTCATCTTTGCCACTGTCTTCCAAATCATCAGCACACGCGCTCTGACATGATTGTCCAAGGCGGAAAGTACAAAGGCTGGAGCAGTTTAGGCCCGATTTTTTACAACTAGAAGGTCCTTGGCACTGTATTTTGCAGCGACATGATATCAATTTCAGCAAGCATTGAGGTGCAAGGTCTTTACTTGGATGAATTGGAGCTAGCCCTTGATCAGTGCGCTTCCAACCCCAGTCTAAAGGGTTTATTTCAGAACCTAACCACTTTTGTACTATGTGGTATGTACGATAGGAGTGGAATCTGGCAACGTCTTGTGTTGGGGGCTGTCGTGCAAGATTTATTTTTCTAAATTGTTGATAACGGAGGTTATGCAAATTTTGTGTTTCCATATCACCTCCAAACAAACAGACGATATACTTCTCTGCTGCAATGGCAATGTCGTCAGGAGATGAGTTTTGTTTTGTAAGTACTGAGGCTAATTCTTTAAGCTAAATATTATCCTGTAGAGTTGTGCAGCCCTTTATTTTACCTTGACCAAAAATTGCTGACGTGGTGTCACATCCAGTAACAGCATGTAGGAAAAGAAAATCTCTAGTGGATTTTTTAGTAAACCATAATTAAAGGAGGAACTAGAGTATACAACACCAGCAGACTTACCTCTTCCACGCTTGTATAGATACACGTTGTTCATACTTGTGGCCAAGCCATTGAGACACTAGTAGATCAATATCTTCCCCAATGATGATGACTTGATTGTAGGCTGAGGCCTTAGAAATTGCAGTGTTAACAATGTCAACATCTGCATCTTCCACTGCCTGCTTAACTTCAATGCTTTGCTGTTCAAATGCGTTATATAGCATTGCTTTGAGTCTTTGTTGGTGCCCTCATTGTGGAGAAATTTCTCTTGTGGCACTGGGATGATTGCTGCGTTGTCTAATAAAATTATGTCAGCACAAAATTGTACAGTGAATCGACGCGCGCGTTCAACACTCTTGGTATTTTTTTGGGCTGCATCCACTGGGTAACCGTCAAAAACAATGGACACATAATTACCAAAATGTTTCTGTACGTAATTGACATACCTAGTTTTGATTAAACCGACCGAGTCATTGCGATGCCAGACTACTCTAATTACAGAGCATCGAAAATATGATAATTTGGAAGAAGTACAAGAAATACACGTTTTACAATCAAAATTTATGCGTTTATTGGATATTCATAAATATATATTATTAACAAAACATAATAATCTTTAAAGACAATACGCTTGAAAGTAAAAACAACATAAAAAAGTAAATTGAGTCGTACTATACGTGCGTTATTGGTTTGTGTAGAATAGAAGCTATGAAATGTGGAAGGTTCCCCTTACAATGGCCACTTCTCCCACCACCGTGGAATGTAGTCTCGTCCACACCATCTCACTTATCAGCCTACCTGCTCTCAGCAAGTGATGGTTTACGCGTTTACCGGTTTTTTAAAGTAAAATATCTGTTTTAGAATCTGGCCATTGTTTTATATGCCGTAATATTTTGGATGACAGTAAAGTTATAATAATTAAAGAAAAGGGTATAGCTACCTTGAATGCTGCGAGTGCTAAACGTGGACTTTACGACAATGTTTCTTTCCTAAAAGGTATGTAGGTATAAAGTTTATGTTGTTATTATAGTCACTGGCGCTATTGTAATATTTGGGCAATAATAATAGTCACTTTAGCCAGATTTTTAACTTTTATTTATTTCCTCATTCTCTCACCCGCTTCTCGCCTGCACAATTCCCACTTGAGACCAACGGTCAAAACTTGATAATTAAACATATTATAGTATAGTATGGGATATATTACAAGCAGAGATAGAAAAAATGAGGTAGATGTAAACCTAGATCAGATTAGTGATAGAAGAAAACGTGCAAATTTAAGGAAATGTGTAGGTTAGTTCAGTAGGAAGTACACGTCTAACCAGTTCCAGGACTGAAAACCTAATGATGATGATAATGATGATAATAATGTATTATAAATATTATAGTATGACAATTTTAATAGCTTAAGTTTTTAATAAAGCTAAAACATGCCATGTTTTTAAGAGAACTGGTATGAATCTTCAATCCTCACTAATTGTATATTTGTCGAAACGTCGCGTGTTAGAGAATGAGCAAATAAATAAAATTTAAAAATCTTGAAAGAAAAGTTACCCCCCGAGGCCTAATCTATAAGTTTCTGAGATTATTTTTTTTAGGTAAGAAGCAGGTACACCTCCATGACAATTGCCGGAAGAAATACACTGAGGAAAAGATGATTTCAGCT
The DNA here is from genome assembly GCA_036346225.1 of Platerodrilus igneus. NCBI lineage: Eukaryota > Metazoa > Arthropoda > Insecta > Coleoptera > Lycidae > Platerodrilus > Platerodrilus igneus. The sequence continues at coordinate 6,984 of JARFIW010001687.1, read as the reverse complement.
TCTGTTCGCCGTGGCGGTGATTGTGGACCACATTTTTAAAAACAATCCCTTACATCGTCAAGTGGACAGACAGGAACATTAAAAAATATTGGTTTTTGGGTGGAGATGAAATAAATGAAGGCTTCATCCAGCTTCAGGCTAGACTTCCAATTTCTCGACGAAATCCTGTTCATTCGGTTGAGAAATTGGATATGCATAAAAGTGTACTAGCAGCTGCCGAACAACGAGGAGATGAATGGGCCCAGAGCATAATAAAGCGAATTGAAAATGTAAACGATTTAGTGGTGGCAGATGCAAGGTATCACCACTGCTGTCAGCAAAAATTATACCAGACACCTACAAAAAGTAGTAAAAAAAGAGGTTATAGACCAACCACAAATGTTGACCATGCTATGGAAAGCCTTTTCTTGTATATTACAAATAATAGTGAAGAATGCCAGTTTTACCTTAACGAATTAATGAGAGTAGTAGAAAGAGAATATCTTCCTGATCACAGGATAGTAAAAGCTTGTCTAAAAGCAGAGTTTGGTGAGGAAATTGTTATAGCGCAGGTGTCCGTAAGAAAAGCTGTTGTGTGTTTAAAAAACGTTGGACATAAAATATTAAATGATTCATGGTATGAAAATAAAAAGAATGATGCCCATGAAGAGAGTCGTTAAAACGGCAGCTGAAATTATATTGGAAGATATCCGGTTAGTAATCTACAATAACTCTGAATACCCTCCATCTGATGATTTTTTGCGAGACGCAAATTCTGTTATCCCGGATTCACTACGTATATTTTTGGAGACGGTTACTTTAAAACACAAACGAGGTCCACTGCTTGCATAGAAAAATAAATGTGTAGCGTTGGCACATTGTATATTTTCTGCTGTTAGGTCAAGATCTTTCATTGTTTCGATCTTGACTGGAGTCAGCGCCTATCTGTATCGAAAATTTGGATCGGAACTGCTCGTCAAACTTTGCTCAGCAGTAGGATTTGCTTCAAGCTACAATAAAGCAGCAAAACTGGCCTTTGCTATACTACAGCCAGAGACAGACACAATTATTGATGAGGGTGCATTTCTGCAGTTTGTTTTTGACAATGCAGATGTGAATGTTAACACGATTGACGGCCTAAATACATTCCACAAAATGGGTGGCGTAATGTATGTAACTCCACATATTGCACTTTCAAAAGACAGCAACATTCCACGACTGAAAGAGTATGTCTCTGCCGATGCGGTAAGCTCTTTCGCTTCCATTGCAATAAAACCGTGTTACATACTGAAAAAATCAGGTTTGTCAGCTATATCAATTACTAACTTGCAGTGTTATGCCTCTTGATAAAGATATATTGCCATTGGCGCCAGACCTTATGTGGTTATTTGAGAAGTAGTCTAATATTCCTAATTTACTCGGTTGGAATGGTTTTATGAAGCAAGTCACTGATAATATTGATAGTATGCGTTCAAAAATTGTGTTGTTCCCGTTTATTAGATCACCACCTGCTGATTATGATACAACCCTTTTTTCTGCCACAGAGAAGAGCTACAAACATTCATTAAAAACCTGCTTTGTAACATTTGACCAACCGTTGTATATAATCTCGAGATATACTTGAAAGTGGAAGACATCATGAGTTGAGGAATGTTGAAATCAGGCATGGTGATTTCCATTTATTGATGTCATTTATGGGCTCAAATGGCAATATAATGGCAGGGAGCGGATTGAAAAAGTATTCAACACTATTTATGCAGAGAACAACATAGACAAAATGCTGTCTGGGCATGCATATTCACGGGCCGTACGAGCGCATCTTTTAACAAATCTAGTTTTGGTTAGCATAGTCCTAAATGAGGTGCAGTTTAGGAAAGACGAACGAGCTGACATTGAAAATATGCTTGGCGATGGTGACAAATCTATGATTCTACAGATTGAGAAAAATGAAAAATACCAAATATTTTCAACAAAGTTTAGCACTGCAGTGAATAATCTGAAAAATTATGGACCTACTTCGAAGTTATGGATTCAATATATTCAAATGACAGTGCTTATAAAACATTTCATTCAGCCAGAGTGTGCGGGAGACTGGAAGCTGCATATCGCCACAGTTGATAAAATGCTGCCCATCTTTCACGCAGCAGGTCATTTTCTTAATGCAAAGAGCGCACATTTTACCTACAAGATATGTTAAGCCTTTAAGAACGAATGGATCCAGCTGAATTGTTTCACTATTCGCCGATCCGATAAGTTCTGGTCGGGAATATGGTCAGAGATGACTATTGAGCAAGTTCTAATGAAATCCATAAAAAGTTATGGTGGCCTAACTCATGGACGTTGGATTACAAACAGTGTGCTTTCACGATGGACTATGGGCATGACTTTTGTGCAGAACTTTTTGTGACCTCAACTCATCAACAACTTAGCAATATGTGGATATGAGGCTTTCTCAAATTGTTAGAGACGATGCAAATGTGCAAAAATTGAGAAATTGGTTTACAAATCATAATCCATTTGCAAATTCTGATAAAATAATTTCCATCAGCAGTGGAGTTGTTGGAGGTAAAAACACAAACTATCATATGGCTCAACAAATTGGAATCGAAGGAATTTCCAGAATCGTTGGTAACAACTTTCGGAAGGTAAATTTTAAAAGGAAAGACAAAGTGACCAGTTTTGCAGCCGTTACGAACACTGTAAAAGTAGGAAACAAGAAAGTAGAAATCGATCCGCTGGCACTTTTTCAGATAGTCTGATAAGCAGTTAGAAGAATATTTTAAATATGAACTTGCACCCTTTCCGTTGTCATTGTTCGCGGATGAAGGCATGCGAAAGGGAACGAAATCCTCGATGTACACAGCTTTTAATGCAGCTCCCCAACAAGGTGGCATTTGGCGCAAATACATCTGCCGTAGTAGATGGAGGATATCTGCTTCACAAAGTAGTCTGGCATCGCAACGACTAGGTCGGTTCAATCAAAACAAGGTATATTAATTAGGTACAGAAACATTTTGGTAACTATGTGTCCATTGTTTTTGACGGTTATCCAGTGGATGCAGCCCAAAAAATACCAAGAGTGTTGAACGCGCGCGTCGATTCACTGTACAATTTTGTGCTGACATAATTTTATTAGACAACGCAGCAATCATCCCAGTGCCACAAGAGAAATTTCTCACCAACGAGGGCATCAAACAACGTCTCATAGCAATGCTATATAACGCATTTGAACAGCAAAGCATTGAAGTTAAGCAGGCACTGAAATATGCAGATGTTGACACTGTTAACACAGCAATTTCTAAGGACTCAGCCTACAATCAAGTTATCGTCATTGGGAAAGATATTGATCTACTAGTGTTTCTTACTGGCTTGGCCACAAGTGTGAACAACGTGTATCTATACAAGCGTGGAAGAGGTGAGTCTGCTGGTGTTGTATACTCTAGTTCCTCGTTTAAATATGGTTTACTAAAAATCCATTAGAGATTGTTTTTTTCCTACATGCTGTTACTGGATGTGACACCACGTCAGCAATTTTTGGTCAAGGTAAAATAAAGGGCTACACAACTCTACAGGATAATATTTAGCTTAAAGAATTAGCCTCAGTACTTACAAAACAAAACTCATCTCCTGACGACATTGCCATTGCAGCAGAGAAGTATATCGTCTGTTTGTTTGGAGGTGATATGGACACACAAAATTTGCATAACCTCCGTTATCAACAATTTAGAAAAATAAATCTTGCACGACTGCCCCCAACACAAGACGTTGCCAGATTCCACTCCTATCGTACATACCACATAGTACAAAAGTGGTTAGGTTCTGAAATAAACCCTTTAGACTGGGGTTGGATGCGCACTGATCAAGGGCTAGCTCCAATTCATCCAAGTAAAGACCCTGCACCTCAATACTTGCTGAAATTGATAGCATGTCGCTGCAAAACACAGTGCCAAGGACCTTGTAGTTGTAAAAATCGGTCCTAAACTGCTCAAGCCTTTGTACTTTCTGCCTTGGACAATCATGTCAGAACGCGTGTGCTGATGATTTGGAAGACAGTGGCGAAGATGAGGATGTGGATACCATCACAGACACCAGTCCCCTTCACACTCCTGTTAATTTTTTGAGTGACGAACAGAATTTTTCAATGCCAGGGCCTTCGGAAAAACTTAAATTGTAAATACTAAATAGATTACGTTGTTTTGTTAATAAGTTATATTTATTATTACTTCATAGCTTCTATTCTACAGCAACCAATAACGCACGTATAATATGACTCAATTTACTTTCATATGTAGTTTTTACTTTCAATAAACGTATAAATTTTTATTGTAAAACGTGTATTTCTTGTATTTCTTCCAAATTATCGCATTTTCGATGCTCTGTAATTAGAAAACTATAGCCCGTAGAGAAAAAGCTATGGATATGAAATGTTAGTAAATTTTCTCCTCTACAAAATTGGTAATAATCATTTTTCCTCTCAGGTGCACAGAAAAGGAGATATAGACAAAAAACTGAAAAAAGTGGAAAAATTTCAATGTTTTTTAGCTATAACTCTGCTTCCACAGAGTCTCGGATTCTGCAAACTTGGATTTTTACTAGTGGTACTTATCCCTACAACATATCCAAGAATAATAAATACCGGATCTTTTGCAATGAATTATGATAAATTGATTGGACTATAGAGCAATTCTGCAATTATATGCGTAATACTGTTCTTGGTCTTTAGCATTACGTTAAATTTAGAAACGAAACCGATTTAAAAGTACTTTAATATTTATTTCTAACCAATTATTGAAAAATACCAGCAGCTTCTGTAAAATGTCCATGTCTGCTGCATTTAATACACCCATTTTACTTTTAGATACATTCTTTTAAAGCATTTGTTGACGCTCTAATCTCATTACTATGGAGCTCAGTAGTCAAATTGTATGCAAACACAGGTATGAGGCGCTGTTTGTGTCTATAATAAATACCGAAATATATATATTTTTTAAATATATATATGTAAAATGTTTTGTAATATATATTTTTTCAAATATATATACGAGGGCTATTTTTTTTTCAAGGTCCGATCGGTCGCGAAATAAAAACTCCCCTAAAAATCGGTTGAACCAGTGCGCAGATGTGTTGCGCAGCGTCACCAGTATGGCTGTCAATCGCGTCGCGTCACTTCCGGTTAGTTGTGTTCACGTAGGTAGCACGTAAACATGTCTACAACAATAGCATCTCACGCCAAGTGTGAAGTTTGTGCGGTAATTCGATTCCTTCAGGCTGAGGGGTGTAATGCAGCCGAAATTCATCGACGAATAAGTACTGTGTACGGTGAAACTTCAATGAGTGACAGCAAAGTGCGACAATGGTGCAGAAACTTTAAAGCAGGACGTACAGATGTTCATGATGCAGGCGGTCAGTGAAGGAAGTCAGTGTCAACCAATGATCTCGTTCAGCGAGTGGATGTGGCAATTCGAGAAAATCGTCGGTTCACAATTTCTGAATTGAGCGATTCATTTCCTGAAATTTCAAGGTTAGCGCTATACGTCATTGTAAGCGAGAAACTTCAGTACCACAAACTGTGCGCGAGATGGGTTCCCAAGATGCTGTCTGACCATCACAAAACACAGAGAATGGAAGCCTCCCTAACGTTTCTCCAGCGTCACCACAATGAAGGAGAAACGTTCTTGAACAAAATTGTCACAGGGGACGAGAGACATGGGTCCATTACGAAATTCAAGAAACAAAAGAACAATCCAAACAATGAATGCATTCTCACTCTCCCAGTAAACCAAAGAAGTTCAAGCAAACCTTCTCCAACAGCAAGTGCATGGCTACTGTGTTCTGGGACCAAAATGTCGTTCTCTTGGTGGAATTCATGGAACGTGGCACAACCATTACAGCAGCCTCATACAGGGTGACTCTTCAACGTCTACGAAGGGCAATTCAGAATAAGCGGAGAGGAATGTTGTCATCAGGCATTGTCCTTTTCCACGACAATGCTCCGCCGCACACTGCAGCTTCAACAAAGACACTCCTACAGTCTTTTCAATGGGAAGTGTTTGGTCATCCACCATACAGCCCGGACTTGGCTCCATCTTATTTTCACCTGTTTACTCACATGAAACGCTGGTTAGAAGGACAACATTTTGGCACAGACATTGAGCTGCAAACCAGCGTACAAACATGGCTGAACACACAGGCGGCTACGTTCTACAACGAGGGTATTGGGAAGTTGGTACCACGCTACGACAAATGTCTAAATCTGAGTGGCGACTATGTAGAAAAATAGAGTAATTATGTAAGTACTTGTTACAAATAAATAATTTTTGATTTGTACTGTGGTTTTTATTTTGCGACCGATCGGACTTTGAAAAAAAAATAGCCCTCGTATATATATATATATATATATATATATATATATATATATTGAATTAATAACAATGAATATATATATAAATATATATATATATATATATATATATATATATAATTTTGCATTGGACTACCGCCCGATAGGGGCGATGTTCTTATTCTGAACGCTTTATATACAGTTCTATCGGAGAATAATTGTAGGTAAGCGCCGTCCAGATGCATAAATTTACATAAATTATACATCTTGGTTACCTCGTCAGACGACGTTACATTATTTTGTACCATTATTAATTTACTAAATACTGTGGCGCAAGGAAAGATTTATTTACACGCTTGCTCCTGATCTAAAAGAATAAATTTTTTATGTTGTGTAAGTTTTGTGTTTTTGGTTAGTACCGCACTCTTCATATCAATAGCTTAACTAAAGTTCCTTTAACTTTTTCAAAGGCGAATTTTGTACATAATTACGCTAATGTTCAGCTATTAACTGTTAGATGTCGTTAAAGCTACTCCATTCTATATATGAAGTACTTAGATCATTTATTTTACGACAACGCTAAAATACACAAGCTTTCATAATTTTTATTATTTTATACAAATTCATTATAACAATACTTTGATTATTTAATAACGGATGTAGTT
>JARFIW010001686.1:0-170585 GCA_036346225.1 Platerodrilus igneus | reverse complement strand
ACGATCCTATGGGCTTCACGCACTAACACCTAACGTATTTTCCTACTATTTGTTAAACAAAAACTACCGGTATCGCCATTGTGGACGTAAACAGATGTTTGTGGATGTGTACGAGTATGTAACCATATACATTAATTAGTCTAAGCTATTTTATTTAGTCCGAAAACTACTATTTTCTAATCACAACTAATAATCGCCTTTATAGGTTTAACATTTCTACCATTTCCCAATGACTGGTGCTACGTACATGGAAACTTTAATTTCTTATTAGAGAATTCTTATTCTCCCGCACTGCTGCGTAGTTGCATCCTACCCCTTTTGGAGTATATGCTCGTTATAGGTTGTAAGACCCTCGGTTTTATAACTACACTTCGTGAGACCCCTTTAATCTTTATAATCGTATCTTTCTCGCCTACAATACAGTAGGACTTAACATTACTACCAACAAATTCTAATACTAGACCCCCATTAAATACGTCTTTAATTTTCCTACAACTTTTTTCGACAAGTGTTATATTGTATTTATTATACGCGGGGTAGTCACTCTTTTAAGATAAATATATTTTGCTAGGTATCAACTAATATTAAATTTTCTAGGGACCCCAAATCTGTAAACAGATTTTAAATAGCTCCACCCATACAAAGTTATGCCTTCTAAAGACTAATTTTGCCCTCTTTATTTAACTCCATCTTTAAAACCCTTTTTTGCACGCAAGCAATGCTTTACAGCCCATCTTCCCGAACATCTAAAATACCTACCGTGTCCCAGCGAATACCACGTGGAATAACACGATACTCTGTCACACCAGGTCATACGAAGCCAGGAAAGATTTGGAAGGTGGGCGAACGAACTTAAAATTATGAATTTAAACTATATCATATACATAATCATACAACATCTATACTCTTTACGCCATCTAGATTGTCACTGTCACTATTAGGCAATTGCACACTTTGTCATCTTCCGAACACCCGGTCATAGCCCAAGCACTAACGTTTATTCCAGCGATCGCGAAGCTGCAATGCATCCGCACACATATCGTAGTATCATCTTCCAGCCGCGGATACATCGCAGAGACTCATACCATCAATCAATCGGATGTTGCGTCGACCTGTACATCCGACATTCCACGTCTGTACGCAGTGCACAGCACCACCATAGATCGCCAGCAGTTACCACAACACCACGCGTTCACACCGAACCGACACCCACCCGACACGTCAGCCGACAGCAGACAGCCACCGCGCGACGCGACGAATCCGACACCGATGCCAGTAGCCCACATGACCTACACCCACGACCGCAGCGCCAACCATGACCATGACACACGACACGACACGCACGCACACATGACAGCACAGTTTTCATCACACACACGAGATTTTTTCCATAAGTTCAGTAAAGCAAGGTCATGCCGCGGCGCTGACCCAACCTATTAATTTTTCCTTTATCTAACCTAGGTCCACACTTGTTTTTAATGGAAAAACTCATTAAATGCAATTAGTGCTAATGGGTTTGTAATGAGAAAACTCATTAAAAAGCAATTAGGTCATATGGTCATGTGGTCATATGGTCATGTGGTCATGTGGTCATATGGCCATGTGGTCATATGGTCATGTGGTCATATGGTCATGTGGTCATGTGGTCATATGGCCATGTGGTCATATGGCCATGTGCTCATATGGTCATGTGGTCATATGGCCATGTGGTCATGTGGGGGTAATTTCACCCTATGGGGCAATTTCACCCTAACTTAACATCCTACATATATCCGGATATATGTCGATGCGCATCCCTGTCGGCTTAGGTTGGATAACAACATATTCGACTATCTTCGGCAATATACGTCCTCACTCTGTAGAATACGTAAGAGAACAATTTTTTCGTATTCAATTTAGTATTCGATAGTAGCTAGAACGGTAAACATGAGCGTCTCCAAGGTGATTAACGTGTCTCAACTTCTTGGGAATAAAGTGAAACCGACAAATGAGCGATTTGGATTATGGCTGTTGGCAGATTATATGTGCAACAATAATCTGGTGACAGATATTGGTAATATTTGTTATGTCGAAGGCGAAAAGATGCTGACTGGTGGACTACACACACCGATTGCAGAACCATTTTGTGACAATATAATGTTGGTTAAAATTTGCGACCTTTCTGACACCGAACAAGCATCTGCAAACAAAAGGATGTTTATCCTAAAAAAAGAAATTTGTGGTGCATTTAACAGCTATCTACGAAGAAAGTTCAACTGATTTGTTTCCGCTAGGCATGGTGTTAAAGCTAAGCTTCCGTTTTCTGGAAAGCACTAACAAGATGGGCCAGAGAGTAAAAGAAATTATCGGAAAAAGAAGAACTCGAATGCATTAATAAAAATTCCAAAATCCTATATGTGTTCGATACAAAGTGGAACTAGCAGATGTTAAGTTGGAAACTTTATTGGAGGAACTACCAGATATATTAGACGAAGTCGAAAAGATTATTTCTATCTTTTGACATGGATGTAACCCAAGATTTTGCGGGCATATTTAGCAAGATGGAGGTGTGTAATTATTTAACTACAAAGCATAACTTTGCTATAAGGGAGAATACGAAGAAAAGTGTAATATTATAGTTGACAACGATAAAACTGCATGGATTGGTTGTTTAACATGGCTAACAACCAATGCAAGAATTAAGATATACAACAAATTTGTGTGTCAGATAACAAGTCCTGGTGTTAATAAACAACTTGGCAATCATATACTAGATTTTTACGTTGTCCAGATGTACGTTTAAGGGAAACATTTGCGTCTACTTTGGCCAAAGAACATGGTATTACGCGATTGGAAGCGAGAATATACAACTGTGCAATTGGAAGCTATGTCAGTGCGGAACGAGTGTATAAACCCTTAAAAGATTGTTTAACCTTATTGGAAGATAGTGTTATACTTCCTAAAGGCGCCAATGTACTCGGTATCACTTGCCAAAATGTGGAGTACGCTATCGGACAAGCTACAAAATAGCTTGTTGTTTAGTCTATAATAACCTGCTACAGTACGTGTATTGGGGCATGGCAATACAAAGAAATTGACGGGCTTGCAAATTAAGTTGTCCGAAAACTAGAGGAAAGGGAAAATTGATAAAGTATGTGCTTTGGCTTTTAGTTTTAACTATTTACCTATAAATTATTTGGAGATAGTAGAGGAAGATAGCCAAGATAAAATAAAAATCTTACGCAAGTGCTACATTAAGCAGGTAGTACATATTTTACACAATCTGCAACACATATTCTACAATTCCAAAAGAAATAGTAATTTCGGAATTGTGATTGATAGATACGCCTAACATTCGTCCAGAGGTTGTACGACAACGCGTAAATATTGGTAGTAAACTCTATCCGTTTACGCTAAAGGAAATTGCCCCATTATGTATACCATACGCTGTAAGTGGAAGGAAAAGACAACTGGAATTAGAGGAAATGGATGCAAAAAGGCGAAAATTAGACTACATGGAGAACACTGCGACAATACGCGATCAATACAAAGATGTGTTAGACAAAGAACATCTTATTAGAGAAAATGAGGAAGAATTAAAAGATTATTTTATGTACCGATGGACTGACTTAGATACATCTGGGTTGTACAAGCTGTATGCATTTGCGGTTAGTAAGAAAGACTCTTTAGTTATGTAGGCGTTCTTGCAGAAAAGGATGGTACTAAATCCGTATACTTTTTAAAAGGTTATTCTAAAACGTATTTATCAAAATGACAGATAACAAAGACGAACTAAGGAATGCGGGTTTCGTAACCTTGGCGTACACCACACGCAAAGGGGTTCCGCTAAACATTGTATATTTACCTAGTAAAAAACCTTTCGGATCATTTAAAACCGAGGGTCTTACAACCTATAACAACCATATATTCCCAAAAGTGGTGGACATGCAACTACGCAACAGTCTGTGGGAGAATAAGGATTTCTCCAATACCGACAAGAAGAAGTCAATCAAGCTAACAAGATACGTATGCAGGATATAGTGGGAAAGCTGCGATTAAAAGATTGTCACAAGCTGCAAGAATTACACGAAGGAATGGATCTGGTTGTCGATTGAATCAAAGACTTTAAATATAGAGACAAGCTTCGGTACATTTTACAATTCGAAAACCTAGACGGTCTTTATGTATCAAACTATTGGCTAGAAAAGGAGATAGAGGACTTGGGTATCGATTTAAATTTTAAGCTGCGAATAAAATTAGATAAAATTAAAGCCACCCAAACAAACATAAAGAAAGGACTGTCTTCTGTGTATAACTTTGTATTAAAATTAAGTTTAAATGACCCCATGCTTGGCATTAAATATTTTTAAATTTGTTATGTATAATGTCAGAATAAACATTTTATAATAGTATATAACATTGTTCTTTATTTATAAAAGGCTGTGACGTTACCCCGAAATAGCACTCGCACAGAGAGGGATGCGCATGGGCAGGGGTGCACACGGGCTGGGATGTGTTTTGGCGTACACGAGGGAAGCGGATGTTAACAGTCACCAAGCATCCAATTCTTTATTTGGATGGTATCGAGTACTTGCCTGCGTATGTATCCGGAGTAAAAGAATACGATTTGCATACGCAGCTTATTAATAAAATTAGTTTATCGAGGGAAGATGACAAAAGGTACATCATTCCTAATAGTACAACAATCTACGCATGGGGACGTAAAGATATAAGATAGTTGTTTATATTTGTATATATTAGTTTTTAAATTCCATAATTTTAAGTTCTTCGCCCACCTTCCAAATCTTTCCTGCTTCTATCCTGGTTGACAGAGTATACGTGTTATCTCCACGTGGTATTCGCGGGACACGGAGGTTTTAGATTTCGGGAGATGGGTGGCTAAAGCATATGTCTCGCGTAGCAAAAAAGGGTTTTAAAGATGGAGTTAAATAAAGATGGGCAAAAATTAGTCTTTAGAAGGCATAACTTTGTATGGGGTGGAGCTATTTAAAATCTGTTTACAGATTTGGGGTCCCTAGAAAATTTAATATTAGTTGATACCTAGCAAAATATATTTATCTTAAAAGAGTGACTACCCGCGTATAATAAATACAATATAACACTTGTCGATAAAAAGTTGTAGGAAAATTAAAGACGTATTTAATGGGGGTCTAGTATTAGAATTTGTTGGTAGTAATGTTAAGTCCTACTGTATTGTAGGCGAGAAAGATACGATTATAAAGATTAAAGGGGTCTCACGAAGTGTAGTTATAAAACCGAGGGTCTTACAACCTATAACGAGCATATACCTCCAAAAGGGGTAGGCATGCAACTACGCAGCAGTGCGCGGGAGAATAAGAATTCTCTAATAAGAAATTAAAGTTTCCATGTACGTAGCACCAGTCATTGGGAAATGGTAGAAATGTTAAACCTATAAAGGCGATTATTAGTTGTGATTAGAAAATAGTAGTTTTCGCGGACTAAATAAAATAGCTTAGACTAATTAATGTATATGGTTACATACTCGTACACATCCACAAACATCTGTTTACGTCCACAATGGCGATACCGGTAGTTTTTGTTTAACAAATAGTAGGAAAAATACGTTAGGTGTTAGTGCGTGGAAGCCCATAGGATCGTTGGATTCAAAAGAACGATGCGGTGGGATGTATGGTTGTCTCCGTTAGAATAATCGAAAGTGGTTAATTGATTGTATTAGATGTTTAAATAAGCGAAAGTGTAAAGGTTCACATAAACAAAAATTTAATTAACCGACAAAAAGTGTGCGATGTCCTACACTTATAAATAAAGTATGGAATGGTGCTTTTAGCGACCCTAGCAGTAAAAAGGGCGACTGACTTTTCCAAGCAACTACAAGAATAGCAGTAGCGCAGAGAAGGGTATGCATGTATTATACAGTTGCTGCAAAATATGTTAGTTTACGCGTAGCTCGGATGTGTAATTGATCACGACTTAAAGATCCTCGGAGGTTTAAAAATTCTCAGCCCATTGTCGTTCGAAAAATGTTTGGAAATTATCAAAACGGTAGCGGGTGGAAGTTTAATGGATGATTGACCGAGTTTTTCTACCTTTACGAGGGAATTGGAAGTTGACAGACATCGAGCATCTAATTTCTATTTGGAGGATATCGAGTACTTACCGGTTCTAGAAATCAATACGTGCGGCCGACCGCTATGCGAAAGTGTAAAAGCTCACAGAAGCAAAATTTAATTATCAGACGAAAAGTGTGCGATGTGCTATAGAAAGTATAAAAATGGTGCTTTGCATCGCTCCTAACAGTAAAAAGGAGAGTGACTTTTCTAGCAATTACAAGAATAGCAGTAGCGCGGCGAAGGGGTATGCATGTATTATACAGCGCATTGTTGCTCTAAAATATGTTAGTTTACGAGAAGCTCGAACGTGCACAAATTAAATTTCAATCTATAATTAACCACGGTCGTAAAATAGGAAATTAATGGGTAATTCTAATACCGTTACATATACTTTCGCTTGGTGATTCATTTGGAAAATATTCAAGCCCCCATTTCCTAAAATATGACGTAGAAGTTATTTAAAATTAAATTGTTGTAAGTATCCTGTAGACAACAAGTTGGTATTTTCTTAGTAATGGTTTAAAGTGTTTTTGGTTATAGTAGCATTGCATCTTCTACAGCACGACTTGCACACAATTTGTGTGCGTGTGCTACCACCCTTTGGATTTTTAATATGCATGCGATCCGTATAACATGGAAGACGTTTTCCGGTGTTTCTACTAACGGCATTCACACCATCGACGAAGCGAAGCAGGTGCATGCATTAGCGCTAAATGTATTGGACGAGCAGCAAGGAATATGACATCATTTAGTTCCCCGCCGAATCCTCAACATCGTTCGGTCGTCTTCGAAACCTTCGGTATGCATTCTATAAGGAACATAAATCAGGTATGCTCGAGTAAGCTTTTTAGTTAGCTAGATTACAAGTTTAACCAAAGTGCTATAGTGCGGGTTTTGTTTTGTACTAAAATGGTACCTGCAAACGTTTATAAGTGCAACCCTTGCGGTGCTTCCTATACCTGGAAAATGCTCTCAAACGGCACCAGAACAAATGTCGTAGTGTAACATCGCCCAGGGTTAAGCCGTCCGCAGCAAAGTACTTAAACTGTGGGACTTGCGGTTTCGCTTTTACGAGAATGTACAACTTACTGCGACACAAGGAAAACAGCACGGTATGTCATTAAGCCTTAAACGTTCAGCTCCGCCAGCTGTTAAAGGGTCTTGTACGAAACAACCACGAATTATGTGTACAGTATGCGATTTCGAAATGGAAAAGAATACATATACCGCACACTTAAGGAGCAACAAACATAAAATGCATCAGTTACCGCTACTAACGAAGATGGTGTAGAAATGATTAGCACAGCGTTTAACAACTGCATGGCTAGCTATCGCATAAATAACGCCAGCGTCGACAATGGAGTGTCCGAGTTTCTTTGGAAGCAGAAGGAACGATTTATTCGATTACTTAATAAAAAGAATACAACATATAATCCGGAAAATACGTACGAAGTCTTAAACATCATTCCTAATAGCACAGCAACCTAATTAAGGTAGGTCAGTAAGCAATATTTAATTGCTGTTAATTGATTTGTATTTAGCGTACTTTCCTATTTAAAACCCATTACATTGAATGTGTTTACCTCACGTGATGTCGCTGGACGGTAAAACATATTGTTAGATTAACGATAATATGTCTTATTAACCGAAAACACGTCTCCTTTTTTACATTAATCTTTTTATTACAGGTCTATTTAAACAACACATTAATTTCCTTTTGTTACAGGTTAAACTTTCGGCTACGCACAGGAAATAATGTTATACTTTGTAAAATTGCATTCTATAAGTTTATTAAACTGTAAGTTGAATAAATAAATTATTAAAATTTTGTGTTCTTAATTTTGTGTTACTACCTCTAACTGTTTGGTTAAAGCATATGTCTTGGTAGCGAAAAGGTTTTAAAAATGGAGTTAAATATATACGAGCAAAATTTTTTAAAGAGGTTTGAGAGCTTAAAGTATAACTTTGCAGGGCGTTGTCCGATTTCAAATCTGTTTGCAGATTCAAATTCTGTGTAAAATTTTAGACTAACAAGATGTATCGCATGACTAAGAAAATTTATAAGAACGCTCAAAAGTCGCTACAGGTAAGAAATCTTAAAATTAGGTAGCTCCTTGGGGATGGTGCAATCTGAAAAATTCCTAGAGATTTGGGTAGCTGAGAAAATTCTAATATTGATTGATACCAAACAAGATAGGTTTATCTCAAAAGATGCATTGGTCAGACGAAGAAAACGATTTGTTAGTTTTGCTTATAGAGCAAAGAGCGAAATTTAGAGGTTCCGGACTTTAAAGGGGTATAACTTTGCAGGGCATGGTCCGATTTCAAATCTGTTTACAGATTTGAATTCTGTGTAAAATTTTAGACTAACAAGATGTATCGCATGTATAAAAAAATTTATAAGAACGCTCAAAAGTCGCTACAGGTAAGAAATCTTAAAATGAGGGTAGCTCCCTTGGGGATGATGCAATCTGAAAAATTCCTAGAGATTCAGGTAGCTGAGAAAATTCTAATATTGATTAATACCAAACAAGATAGGTTTATCTCGAAAGATGCAATGGATAGACGAAGAAAACTATTTGTTAGGTTTGCTTATAAAGCAAAGAGCAAAATTTAGAAGATCAGGACTTTAAAGGGGTATAACTTTGCAGGGCATGGTCCGATTTCAAATCTGTTTACAGATTTGAATTCTGTGTAAAATTTTAGACTAACAAGATGTATCGCATGTATAAAAAATTTATAAGAACGCTCAAAAGTCGCTACAGGTAAGAAATCTTAAAATGAGGGTAGCTCCTTGGAGATGATGCAATCTGAAAATTCCTAGAGATTCAGGTAGCTGAGAAAATTCTAATATTAATTGATACCAAACAAGATAGGTTTATCTCGTGGGTGGAAATGTGGAGAAAGATTTATCTCGCGGGTGGAAAGAATGCGGTGTGATGTAATCAAAATGGTTGGGGTAAAAATTCCACAAGGAGGAGATTCATCTCCACAGGGAGAGAGCAGGTGGAGATTCTTAAAAAATAAGACTTTATAGTGCGAATTTACATGTAAATTTGGTCCAGATGTGTGTGGAAATGTGGATGCTGGTGGAAATGTGGGGGTGATTACTCCATAAATACACTACTATTATATTATGAATCAAAGCATATACGATGACGGAATCGTATTTTTGCTGAAAATGGTTCGATCGATCGATGACGTGTGCGTGTATTTTTTGTCCTCCGAGAGAAGATGATGAAAGTGCGCTATTTAATTCGTATACATTGTATGAACGAATGCATAATAGAGGCGATGACGGAAGTCTGTCTGTCTGGGGGCCGCCGCCCGGACGTGTCGGGGTAATAAGAATCGTTTATTTATGAGAGGTCGATGTAGAGGTCAAGTATGTGTAGGCGGCGACTTCTTTGTATGCGAGTTTGTAATGATTTAAAATAACGCAGAGATTTCAGATCGTCGGGCAAAAAAACGGGGTCACGATTATCTCATCGGACACGTGCAAGACGTTTCAAGTAATCTTTTAATAATTTGAAAATGTTACGCTCGATATGTCGTAGGCAATTATGATGAAGTATAAGGAGAATAAGGCTGGGGAAATAACCGCAAGGTTTTTTATTACAGGTGTCAATAAGAAAAATTGCGTGCTGCGTTTGTATTTGAAAAAATTTCTCCCCTACTACGAATAATAGTTTCGTCGTTTTGGTAAAAGAATATCCAAAATATTTTTTATTTATTATTGTGTAATTATTCGAACGGTAAACATCGTGTGTCGAAAGTGTAAAAAATGTCTCAAGCTTCGGACGAATTAAAAATTCCAGACGCTCCTACCTCAACGCGTGCAATTTTAAAACAATTGAAAAGTGCTTGCAACGTAGGTCGAAAACGTCACTACGAATCGATGCTGCTAAATCTGAAATGTAATCAGATTGTTTCTAATGCAAAAAGCAAGCGTGATAGGGCGATCAGAGGGGCAGGTATTAGTAAGAAGAATGGATCCGGCGATAATACTAGTGCGAAGGACGACGACGAGAGTTATGCGAACGACGTCGAAGTCGACGATCCTGCTGAAAATTTCGATAGATTAACATCAAAGAAGAATGTCAAAAGACGTAGAACGTCGAACAATATCGTGTGGGTCGATTTGAAATCGGCTTTCGCCCGCAGGATACGTTCGAGTGCTGTGGTCAATTTATATCACATAGATCCCATGCAATTTTTAGAAGATGCATTCGCCCTAATAGAGCGACGTTTGAGCATATGTTTGAGAAAATTCGGCTCTCTTAAAATTAATTTCGTGTTTAACGGCGAATACGTAAAGCCCAACGCATCAACATCATCATCATCTTCAGAAGCCGTGGATACATCGTCATCATCATCGTCGTCATCGCTCAGACATTTTACTACTAAAAATTATAAAATTTTAAAAATTGAAGACTTTCAAACTCAAGTTAAACCCGAAGCCATTCAGGAATTGAACAATAAACTGGGCGAATATACCGAAAAGCAGAGCGGGTTAGCTCTTTCGAGAATATTAAATTTAGGCGTCAATATAAATCATGCAGGAACATATAGTATGCATTCTTAAGGAAGGGGATAAGAAAATTGTCTACGAGATGATATGTTTATTTTTAATCATATACGTTTGTAATATAGAAGAATGTTGACGGTCGAGGATCTTACGAAATTACCGCTCGAGTATATCGAGAGGCATGCAAGTAAAGACGTCGCCAGAAATTTCGATAAATTACCGGAGTATTTGCAAAACAATTATGGACGCATCGCTATTGTTTAGCGCATGGCTTACAATCGTCGTCGCATGCAGATCAGATAGATGGACCTCCTCTGCAAATAAAATCGTGTCCTGAATGCGCATGTTCTATCCCATATGTACGCGCGCACAACAACAACACATCGCAGCCCTGCAATAAAAACCTATGAATGCAATTAAAAATGCTCATTGTTCGAAATGACTCCTAAAGGACCGCCCGCAGCCGTCGCTGCATATCTCGCCTACTCTTTAATATGTAATAATTACCTATACATATTTAAACCGAGCGTGCCCTCCTGGCAAAGAAATCCGGTCCCCGTAGATCCTCCGAATGCATTCGTATGTTTCGAGGTTGTTGAAAATAAAGACGTTTTGGCATTGTCGAAGTCCGAGTCGTCACAACAACAAATAAGATGCTCTCGCTCTAAAGATTGGAAACGTATGGAATTAATTACCATGCAGCTGCAACAGCAATGGCGGCAGCAGCAACAGAACCATTCGGAAGAGGTTCCCTTATCGCCATCATCAGAGACGTCGTCGTCGTCGTCGTCGTCATCGTCCGCGGTATCGAGAGACCTTTTAATTTATAAAAGTTATCTAGGAGGAGGAGGACGCCTTTAACGACGACGAGAAATAGAAAACGTAGATGGATCCGGCGACGGCGAGGACGGCAACGACGACGACGACGGTGCCGAATGGTTGAACAATGGATGCGCGGGCGATTGTGTCGGAGACGGAGTTGGCATCGATCCTTTTCTGATGTTTAAAATAAGATTTAAATATAATAGCAGTTTTACGGAGACCGAATGGTACGTCATGCCATGGAATCATAAACGAATCGCCTTCGAAAGAGAAAGAGAGAGCGAGAAAAAAAAAGATCGAGAATTTAATAGTTCAGATGGTATATGGACGTATTTAGAACACATCGTACTTATGCAATTAATAGGAGCGTGGGCATACTACATCTATTACAAATATAAAAATAAACTATGCGCGCATGAGCAACATCGTTTGCGCTCGAACGAAAACCTACGCATGCAAAATAATTTTCAGTTCTAACCGGGAGGTATCTTCGTTCAGGGTGTGTCTGTGCGCGTGAAATTTTGCACTTAATTAAATAGCAATTATGGTGAAGTATATTCAAGACGAAAATAATCATACAAACGATAGTGGTGACGACAGTCAAGTATTTTTAAATAACGATGATGATGACGTAATTTCGTCATCATCATCATCTACGTGTGCAGTATCTGGATCGCCGCAAGTTTTCTCAGGTATTCATGTCTACGATAACGATCAGGCGATGGATCCCCTGATATGTAGCACCGAATACCGATTGAATTCCTCCAAGGAGAATGCGCAATGGTGCGCTCACGGTCATACGATCGAAGTGGGCTTAACCAAACGAAAGAGCAATATGGATTTTAGCCCTGTTATCAGACTTATATGCCCCAACAGATTTTGTAAAGAAGGCGAATTGCAAATGGACGAAAACGAGTGGAAAGATTTGTCGTCTATCAATATCGAACATAAATTTAGAAAATTTTTTTCCAACCGCTCGGATACTGCCAAGGTTGCATCTGCAGGCGCTACCGCCGCCTCCGTAGTCGCAGACATATGGCACTGGAGGCGTGAAATGCATCAGACGATCGACGGATACTTGGAAGTGGAATTTAAAGACGAATACGAGTCCATTCATAGAGTCGAGGTGCAAAAAACTGCTGCGGCTCTCGCCGCATTAGAATCAACAACAACAGGATCCGGATACAATGTTGCGCGAATTTCTCTCTCCCGCGAGGAATTTGCAAAAGTGTTTACTCTAGCGCCTCTTATAATGCTCAAATTAGAAATATTGAAAGGACAAGATTTTCAAGAGTTCTACGATAGAAATATAGAGTGCGTCGCCACTTGCCTTCCCGAAGAGTTCGGAGCTTACGCGTATAACAGGTGCAAGAGCAGTAGCGGCGACGGCGACGACGATGGAGGTGAAGGCGTCCCCCTCCTCGAGGATGCTGGACTTTATTCGAACGTGCAGGATCAAATCTTATGTCGAGTCGAGATGATAAGCGAATACGTATTTGGAAATCCATCCCTAAGTACCCTAAACGTTCTTTACGACATCAACAGACTCGGCTTATTAGAAATCACGCGCCATTTCCCTCACAAAATTGTCGATGACGTATTATGTTTATATCAAAAGAATTTAAATGTCGAAATGAAACCTTTGTATTTTAAAGATAGTGTATGATCCTTTTTTGTAAATAAAATTTATTCTGTATGCAGTTATTTTTTATATATATATATTTAAATTGTTACGTTATTGCAGGAGAGATGTTAGTCAATGTTGGTACACGGGGGTGAAGGGTTGTTCAACAACCTCTTAAATAAATTGCCCTTCGAACTGCACCTTCCAGGTCATAACTTCTGCGTCCCCGGAACCAGGCTACAAGAGCGTTTAAACCGCGGAGACAAAGGTATCAATCCTCTAGACGAAGCGTGCAAGCAGCACGACATCGCGTATTCGCATCACAAAGACGTGGAGCGCAGGCACGAGGCCGACAAGGTCTTGCAAGAAGCGGCTTGGCGGCGAGTCAAGGCCAAAGATTCTAAGTGGTCCGAGAAGCTCGCAGCGTTGGGCGTAACGGCTGCAATGAAAGCGAAACGCATACTAGGAATGGGAATAGACAAGAAAATGGCTGTGAAACTGGATCGTCGACAGCGAGGAGGACGACGACGACGACGACGACGACGACAAAAACGACGACGTCGAGTACGTCGATGCTCGGGTAAATTCAAAGACAATAACGGCAACGTCGGCAGAAAATGCTCCTTCAGAGGCGGTCTTATAAGTAAAATATCTAAAGAAATCAGAAAACAAAGCATCAAGAGTAAAGGACACGGAGATGCTTCGCATAATCGTCTCATTTCGAGCGCGATGAATGCC
This sequence comes from Platerodrilus igneus, assembly GCA_036346225.1. Classification (NCBI taxonomy): domain Eukaryota; kingdom Metazoa; phylum Arthropoda; class Insecta; order Coleoptera; family Lycidae; genus Platerodrilus; species Platerodrilus igneus. The sequence goes on along the minus strand of JARFIW010001686.1, from coordinate 156,781 downwards.
GCAAAAATTATAGTCAACAGGATGGAAGGTCGTTCGAAAATTAAAGTACCCCGCATAATACCGGTGCCCAAGCGAGGAGGCTTATTGCCCTTGATTCCGATATTTGCGGGTCTTTCGGCGCTCGGAGCACTGGCCGGCGGAGCGTCGAGCGTTGCAAACGCCATCAATTCGGCCAAAAATGCAAAGAGGTATTTCGACGAGAACGCGCGTCACAACAGAGCCATGGAAGAGAAAAAAGTCGGCAGCGGATTGTATTTAAAGCCTCACAAGAAAGGTAGCGCCTTGTACTTGAAACCTTATCCGGGGGATTCAAAAAACGAATGACTTCGACGGTGTCGAGGAATGCTAAGCTCGCCACCACCACCCTTACACCTCCCATGCGCGCATTGACCGATCTCGATCTGCACAAATATGCTAAAGGTGTTCCGTATTTTAGAGGCGTGTACATGCGAGACGAGTTGCCGCTAAAAAGACGCGACGGAAGCTTAGCACCGCCGTGGCGAAACGAAAGTGGTATTATAAATTTAGACGATGGATTCGGTCCGGGCACGCATTGGGTCGGTTATAAAAAAAGGGCCAATACGGTGATATACTTCGATAGTTTCGGAGACCTGAGGCCTCCCGAGGAAGTCTTAAGATATTTTCACGGTAGCGATATATATTATAACGTGGAAAGGGAGCATGACTTTAACACGATCGTGTGTGGTCATTTAGTGTTGAAATTTTTACATAAAAGAACCATAATGCCCTCGGAGCGCTACAGTCATGTCTAGGACATTCACGATCTTCGGGTATGGAAATACCATCAGCAGCGGTACGCTATACCCACCTGTGAGACTGAACGATGGCGGCACGTACACCTGCGGCTTGGTGGGTCTTTTTTTTTTGTTGATTTTTTTATTATACATTTTTTTTGATCTTGTAAAAAATAAGAAAGATAGAGACGCTACAACTGCGATACTTTGACATGCAGCAGCACTTAAAATGTATTATTTTAGTTTATTTTATACATAATATAAAAAAAATAAAAAATACAATGCAGTTTTTTTATCTTGCCTTGTTACAATATTTTAATTAATTTTTATAATAAATATAAAAAATAACAAAATACAATGCTGTTTTTTTTCTTGATTACAATATAACAAAGAGAGCCTCTACAACAGCGCTTAAAATATATTTTTAAATTAATTTTATACATAATATAAAAAATTAAAAAAAAATACAATGCGGTTTTTATAATATAAAAATACAAAAAGACAATGCAATTTCTTTATCGTTACAAGATTTTAATTATTTTTTATAATAAACATGCAATTCACAAAATAAAATATGGTTTTATTCAAAGGTCCTTTATTAGATAGTGCCCATGAGGCAAAGTATCTATTCCGTTAGATAAAATGTATCTTTTATCATCTTGATAACTTAAAGCAATTTTCGTCTGACGTATGGAATATACCTTATGCAAATATGATCGTATGCTATTTTGGTCTCGTTCTATAACTACTTTATTTCGTAACGTGTCGAGATAGTGATCGAAACAGATTTGCCGATCGATAATGTACTTTTTAACACCCTTAGCCTTCTTTATTATCTCACGGCCTTCTATTTTTAAAGAGTACATTTTCGATCGAAGGCCTACAAAGTGCGTTAAAATACGACCTCTAGTTTCGTCTTTCATAAGACCAATGACTTTTTTATTAATTAAAGGAATTTTATAGATGTTATCGGGATCATAAGCGCTCGTATCAAATTTTTCTAGATTCGTCTTTATACACTCTTCATAGAAATCATTGCACGTCACACTATACAAAAGGCTGTCGGTGTCCATGTAGCATAATTCGCAATTATTTGCAAATTTTGCCTTCATGAAATTGTAGTGAAAATTATATAATTCAATTTTTGATAATTCTAAGATGGCCATACCTATGTAGATAGGTTTGTTGAACTCTATCTCTGTTTTGCTCAATTCAATCGCGACCAGATTTTTGTCAAAAATCGTTGCCGAATGGAAATTTGGTTTGGAAATTAAAGTTAGAGCACCATACCGACCGCTCCAATGAGTCACTAATTTTATGACACGTCTTTTCCTAACATTCTCCATTGTTTTACCAAAAATGGAATTGTTTGCAAATTTATATAGATTTTGTGCAAATTCCGTTTTAGCCTCCGTGCGCATTCTTGTATTTAATTCGACAAACGGTCTCAACCAAGGAGACTGACCGAATTCTAAAACCTTATGAACGCGCGTCATAACTATGCCCGCAGATAAATAAACCTGGAGATTTCTGTAATGCACAACGTAGTTGCACTTTTCGTGAGGGTGCACATTAATTTTGAAAATTTCGAGCCGGAGGCGTGCCCTGTTCTGGGCACATCGGCAACTCTTTCTGAGCGTCGTGAATGTTCGTAGGAAATTCCAAGTCGCATTCAATAATGTAACCTTTATCGCTCGTGATGCTCACCGTTGTAACATTAAATTTTAATATTTCTTCAGGCGTTAGCCATTTGAAATCCCGTAAGGCAAATAGCAAGATTCGGCATGACCATAGAGATTATTAATATCTCCGTAAAATAAAAATTTATTCGGCTTGGATGGATCATGCGTTGGGGGATAATATTTATTATTGGATTCTACATATCGTTTTACGACTTGAGTAAGGCCCCCCCGAATGCCTCTTTCGATCATTAAAAACATGTCGACGTCACAAATTAGTTCTAGCCTGATTTTAGTATATAATAACATGCTAGACCACGAGTAGCTCGCCAAAGTCACAAAATTTAAGGGTTCCAATTTGTATGTTTCAAGACAATTTTTTCTAAAGTCTTGGAATATATCGCAAAGTAAAAGAATGTCGCATTTTAAATATAGGTCCGCGTAGTCGCCTAAATTTTTGCATTTAAAAGTGCTCCATACGGTTTGCGCATGAATATATTCCGATTCTTCAATATGTAATTCATTAAGATTGCTATAAAAACATTCTATAGGAGGAAGATTTTCTTCGCTTAATTTCAAAATGTCATCCAAATACTCGTAGGGAAAAATACCCTTGCGCATTAGCAATTTAATGCGATCCGGGTTTAGCGAGCTAAATTCCTTTTTTAAAACTTTAAAGTCATCGAAAGACAACTCGCATGCTAATTTTTCCAATGACATTGCCATAAAGCGAAAGGAATCTATGAATCTGAACGTCACATTTGCGTCGTTGTATTTTTTAGAAAATGTTATGTATTTTTCATTATTCAAGGGTATTATATTCATGGGGCCTTCGAAAGCGTTAGCAAGCTCTTTAATAATAAAATGAGCATCATAATTGCTCAAATTATGATAGACTACGAGAATGATTGGAAATAACCTAAAATTTAAATTACAGCTGCTATGCGCGACACCTCTTACAGAACCATTCATGTGATCGTGATCGATAACCTTTTCGTCGTCCGGCAAGAAATCGAATCGCAAATAAAGCACGTTTTTGCCGTCGAGGCATCTATAGAGGACGTAGCAGGCTCGTTTTTAAAAAATGCGCTCCCATAACATATGGCAATATGTTTTAATTGTCGCACAAACCAAGAAATGCAGTCTGTGCCTGTGTATGAACTGTAATATGAAAGAGATTCGTCATATCCACAATAAAAATAATATCCTATTGAAAACGGAATATGTTCCTGGTATTTGAAAGTGCGTTCTGATTCGGAAGCTCGATCGGTTTTTTTAATAAGGCATTCTATGTCGGAATAAACCACCATCGGCACAGGTATTTTATACTTAAAATCTTTAAATTGTAAATATTTGTTTTTTCGGAGGGTAAAATAACACGACACTCGTTAAGTTTTTCGCATACTTGCTCGTGGGCATCGAGACGTTTGCGATCGTAAAAATAGGAGAGACATCTATCGCATACGTAAAAGTGACCCGTATGTTTAGTTAATTGACCTCTCACAAGTGAGGCTAAATTTTTTATAAGACGATAATGATATCTAACGCCCCGTTTATAATCTTTAATATTTTTTTTAATTCTTCCAAACTTTTTCCAACTTTATCGGCCTCGTCGCCGTCGTCGTCGTCGTCGTCGTCGTCGTCGCCGTTGACGTCTTCGCTGTCGTCAGAATTAAATTTTGATGACTCGTCGACATACGCATCTTCAACAATCAACAGATTAACGTGTTTATCTCGTTTTTGGCTAGTTAATTGTACCGGTGTTACGATGTATCGAGCGCGTTTTAAAATAAGAGCAAAAACATTTACAGAAATATCATTCTGCTTTTCGAATTTCGATATATCCGATATAGGCATGGGGCTGACCAAATTTTTCATATTAAAAATTTCTGCAAAATGCAGATACGAAGTTGTGCGATTAGCATGCTTACCTGCTGTAGGCTTAATTATTCCGGCTAAAACGCTCCAATAAAAGCATGAAAAATCATTGTTTCTAATGTTTAAACAGGCCTTTTTGTTTTGAATTGCGATAGGAAGAGGCATGAAACAACTCGCGTGAAACATATCATAGCATTTATTAATATTAACATTTAAAAATAATATTTCGGATAGCGTGAATCCTGACCCGTGCATTGCGTCGTTCTCTATTTTATCCAACAAGCGTGTTGCGATATTGCACGCAAACCACTCGTTAAACTTCTCTAAATTGCCGAAACAAATTAAAAGTTGGGCGTCGAAAATGCCTAGTTTGAAACTCATTTTCGTTACGCGCGACGGAAAATTTGAAAAATCGCACGCTAACACGACATTAATTTTAAGGTTTACCGAGTGATTTTTAAAAATCGTATACAATTTGGATAAAATTAGTTTTTTACAATCTTCGATAAATAAATTAAGATCTTGATGTGCAACATTAATAATTTGAGCTGTTTGAATTCTCGATTTAAACGCAGACACGATTGGCTTCAAACCAATTCAGAATGTCGAGGCGTGCTCCGAGAATACATCCATTGTTTAGGAACATTCTGCCGCAGTAGTTTTTTTAATAGATTTTTAAATAGCATTTTATATCTTTTCATATGGCATAGAAGATTTTCGAATAGATTCAGATAACTAGCCGAGAGCGAAGAAGAAGTTTGTTTCACCGTTCTTAAAATCGATTCGGTGTTGTGAATGTGTGATTTTAATATTCGAACCCAATTGCGAAATACTCTAGTTTTACGACATTTCGTTAAAATTGCGTGCACTTTTCGATACAACTGTAGCATCTGATCACAACACATCGAAACGCCCGCGTCCGCTTCGATTTTTCTGTTAGTTAACATTTTTTTTTTCGTATTTCAATGCCAACTTTCTGTATTTTGAACCGTGCAATTTTACTAATACGTTTGGCGTATCGTCTTTGGGCGATAAATCGCAGGACCATAAAATGGCTTCTAATTCGGCATGCAGTTCCCGTTTTATTCTAACAATTTGTACGAGTTTAAAAATCTTATACAAAAGGATAAGGCGAAAGCATATTTTTCTGAATCTGTAATTTTTAGATGATTTTATAGAAAATACATCTGTCGTTCTAACACATTTACTATAGACAAATAAATCGCCGATTTCATGCAAGCGCATGCGGAGGGTTTTTCTACAAATCAACAAAGAATTAATAAATTGAGTTGAAAACACGAATTCTCTATTTTTTAAGTCCACGTATAGGCAATCGGTTCTTAGAGTTGCATAAAAGAAAATGTCACTTTCACATTTATACTGAAAATTAAACACTGTTTTTAATGGCGATACGGCAGATTGATCTACAAATCTAAATAACCTAATACCGGCCGAGATGCTTTCGCTAATATTATAAAATGCCTTTCGGTCGTAATTACATAAATTAAAAAGCTTTTCTTTCATACGAGACACGTCGGTGAAGCAAAACGCTATTGTGTTAGAATACGAATCTTCTAAGCACGTTAAATTGTCGAACAAATTAAAGTGCATGCAAAATAGAGAAAGGGCTCGAGACCCCATCAAAAAACCGTCCCGATATTTAAAGTCTTTTAAATAAGCAGGCAATTCCTTGCATGCGATTCTATAAAAATTATGTGGATAATCCGCAATTAGCATATCACGATTGTAATGGGTTGCTGATCTAATTCTATATTCAATACTCATAACTTTAAAAAATCAAGATGTAAAAATACTAAAATTATAAAATTAATTACCATGTATAGATAGGTATTCTAGTGTGATGACGATACGGATGGCTTTTTTTGCTCTTGCCGTTCTTGATTTTCCTTGGGAGGATCCGTGAGGGCCGATGATGGATTCTTTTGTTTTTCACCCATGCAGCAGAAGGAAATGCTCGCAGCAGGATTAGGTTTACCTTTAAAATAAACGAATTTCGTATTAGTTTTTTAAACAAAAAATTAAAAAATTAAATACTAACCAACTTCGAACGATTCTAGGTAGTGCAAACAAAGGCATTCCTGTTTATTCAACTCCTCGATATCTTTGTCGCTAATTACGTCCGCGATTCTCTGCGGAAGGAACACAACGCATTCTTCTAATTCGACTAAAATAATGCGAGAATTTTTCTTTGACTGAAGAGATTTGATGCTTAAAACCTGATAAGGGCGCTGTAGCTCGAGATCTTTGACTTTTACGGTCTTCTTCCTATCGATGCGGCTTACTGAATTGATTTTTTTAATTAACTCCATATTTTATTTTCTAATTACGAATATAATTACATAAAGTTAAAAATATATTTACAATTATTACCTGTTTTTTAATGCAAGCTGCACGATGACAAACACGTTGTACGACTCTCAAACTTATATTTTACAAGATAAAAATCCTTACAAGGGATCCTCTATTTATATCACTCCGAATGACGTACAATTTATTACGCATCTGAATACCGCTTCCCACATACACGATTAAGACATTAACGATAGCAATTCATTAGAATTAAATAGCATTGCCCTTGTCTGGAGAAAAAAAAGCTCATTCAAATTAAAACATTATCTTTTATTATGCGGATATTGAAATCGCATAAAAATTAATGATGCATATTTTTTATTGAAAGATTTAAGTAACTAAGACATTTTCCCCGACTTGGCATCGATAAAAAATATAAAAATCTCAATCGTCTATATTTCTAGGATCTATAAACACCATATTTGTTAAAAATAATGGGTTCCTATATAATTAATGATTCAAAACGATGATGTAAGCATGAACTACAGTATTTTCTTTACGCGTTCCAAGAAGCTATCTTTTATGCATACAATGTTTTAATCAAAAGCGATTCCCCGACTTCGATAATAAAATATAATTATACAAACATACTCGATCATTTATATTTAACTTCCGCTTCATGCAATGTGTACTATACAAAATTTACGAACACTTTTTATTTCTCTGCAAAAATACGATTTCGTCATCGTATATGCTTTGGTTCATATAATGTACACAAAATTAAGGCAGAACTTTTTTATTTTCAGCAACGATACTCACGTCATCGAACCATTTATATCGAAACAATTACATTACTGAACAATTCAATATACACCTTCATATTTTCTCATTAAAAAACGCGATACAAACGCAGCACGCAATTTTTTTCTTATTGACACCTGTAATAAAAACCTTGCGGTTATTTCCCCCCAGCCTTATTATCCTTATACTTCATCATAATTGCCTACGACACATCGAGCGTAACATTTTTCAAATTATTAAAAGATTACTTGAAACGTCTTGCACGTGTCCGATGAGATAATCGTGACCCCGTATTTGTATACGAATTAAATAGCGCACTTTCATCATCTTCTCTCGGAGGACAAAAAATACACGCACACGTCATCGATCGAACCATTTTCAGCAAAAATACGATTCCGTCATCGTATATGCTTTGATTCATAATATAATGTATACGAATTAAGGAAAGGGCTTTTTTATTGCAATCCGGGTTTAGTGAACTAAATTCCTTTTTTAAAACTTTAAAGTCATCGAAAGAATTTAAGAGGTTGTTGAACAACCCTTCACCCCCGTGTACTAACATTGACTAACATCTCTCCTGCAAATAACGTAACAATTTAAATATATATATATATATATATATATATATATAAAATAACTTCAATATACGCCTTCATATTCTCTCGTTAAAAAACGCGATACAAACGCAACACGCAATTTTTTCTTATTGACACCTGTAATAAAAAACCCTTGCGGTTATTTACCCAGACTTATTCTCGAACGCGACCACCACCCCCCCGAAAACACACTATTAAAACAAAAACACGTTCACACCACTTGCGCGCCCCTTACGATATTTCGTCTTAGACTAAAACACGCACGCCCCTACACACCTATACGCATAACGATACATACCTTTCTTTTCGAAAATAAAACAACCACAACACCGCGCGCGCCACCACCGATCGATATCTACACACACACACTTTTATCATAAGGGCGGCACGACTTCCACATTAACATCACCGACAAACCATACATACCCTACACCCTACACGCACACACCTGCACATACATACTTCTCTTTTATATAATACGCACACCCTTTACAAGATATTTATGATCCTTTTAAAAAGGGCTGGCCAGCTTCTCCATAGCCATACTATTGTTATCCTCAAACCTAACTAATACTAACACACACACACACCTACACATACATGACCTTCGCACATACATACTTCTCTTTTCCATAATACACACACCCTTTACAAGATATTTATGACCCTTTTAAAAGGGCTGGCTCAGCTTCTCCATAGTTATACTACTCTAGACGACTTTATTTTTCTACATTCAACCTCAAAATTCTCTGGATTTTTTATTAAATCAATTAGGTAACCAGGATTCGCTACTTCTTTTGCTAACCATCTACTCAACATCTTCCGTTTCTCTGAAATTTCTCAGTTATTGATGATACCTCTAATTCGTAATTCATTATTTAACTCGTCTTTAAACAAAAAATTTACTTTAATACTTTCTTTCATTCTGGACAATTTTTCTTGTTTTTATTAACTCGCAAAAATTTTCTAAATGGATAAAAAGGAAAAAATTTTATTCTCACACGAAGGGTGTAGTTTTGTGCGGCTTCAAACATTCGAGCCCAAACGTTGGATGCTATTTTTTTTGTAACCGATCTTCGTTGGTTGACTTTTTGAGACGTGTCTGACTATCTATATACTAACCAGGAATAATAGTCAAAGACTAGTACGAACACTCGACTCGGGTGGTTAATACACTATAATCAACTCTCGATGTATTCACAAAGGTCTTGACAAAGTTGTAGCCTTATCCATAGTTAGAATGACCTTTGGAATCTTCCGGACTAGCTTGGGATTCTATCTCCCACAGTTTATTATAGAGACTATCAGAAGGGTTCCTATTCTATGGATATTTTACGGCGCCACTACTTTTTTAAATTATTTTACAAGACAACACTACAGAGTGAAAGTAGAAACCTCCTAGTGTATAACATATGTTAAAGGACTTATTTTTAAGTTTCTTTATCTTATGCTTTCAATTAATTTAATGGTAAATAAATAACATTACGTTTAACACTACTTGTGATAACCAAGCGAATAGTTCTTATAACAATTGAGTTGGTATCTCGAACCAGTTTTTATTATCTCAGAGTCGGCCTTCATAACCATTACAGTATAATTTAAACTCACTCTCTATCGTTAATTTATATAGTCATAGACCTGTATAAATAAATTTAAGTCAACTCGATGCATCTATTTCTACTGAAAAATTTAGTTACACAGAATAAAATAAAAGTTACTTCTCTTTAATCGATTTGTAATAATTTAATTTTTAATTCATACTTTATAATAAAAAACATATTTAATTATCGAAGGCGATCAGATCTGAGATCCTGCGACTTACAATTAAGACCATAAGGTCATTACATATTGCATTTATTAAAAATTCAGTGCTGTGTTAATAATCATTTTCTAATATTGCAAATTTCTTCCTAATTGATGCCGGGTTGCAAGGATTGCATTCCACTGATAAATTAATCTCACGTGCCATTCATGTGGACAAGCGCCGCTTCACTGAGCGTCTCCCTTCTAAAGGGCATGTGCCAAAACCCCATTATATATTCACACGAAATCAGTCTACTCCCTTGGGAGTCTCCATTCCTTTTTGTTATTACATTTATACGAAGGACGGTATACCTTGAGAATAAGGCTTCCAACCAAATTTAGGTTTTAATTTAAAAAAGAATGTAGTATTTTATCTTATCTTAATTTTTAGGTTAAATCATAAATGTCTAGTGCCTATCTTTTTTTCTTTAAAATTGTTTTAAGTATTTTATTTTACCTGATTAATATGTAACGACGATTGGTTAGGTATTTATCGTCTTCTTTGTAATTATCTCTGAGATGTTACCTATACCTTGACTTTACCATTAGGTTAATAAAATTAGCATTCTTTTTGATAATGAAATTCCTAAGAAATTATCTTATTAATTTATTGCTCCAAACCCTTGGTATTTATGACGTAAGGTAGAATTTATTACCGTAGGTGAAAGAGCAAACTTACACCTTAGAACTGTATTTGATAGAGTAGGGTTAAGGAAATAGGTATCGTAAATGCAGTAGCACTGGCTAACTTGTTAACTTAACGTTTCTGCTGCTACATCATATCTTGCCTTATCTTGTTTAGCTTTAGAGAATGTTTTTAAGGAAACAGATGCAAATTTGCATGCACTCTTTAAATATGAAACTTTTGTAATTAGATTTATAGTGAGGTTGAGTGTAGCAATAAGTATGTGAGTCCCATGCTTGTAATGAAATTTATGCGGACAATGCTGCGGCAAACTAGACCTGTGTACGCTGAGTAGTTCGAGTAAGTCTTAAAATCGGGTGGCTGTCCGGTATCGCAACTTTTGCTACAGTTTAAGAAAACCAGGCGGCGCCTATATACAAATGTAATTTAAGTTTTCCGTGAATGTATAAGTTCTTGTATAAATAGACTTTTTCTTTTTTTGTTTTCTTTTTGAAGCTTTAAGGCGATTGGTAAACTTTATTTTAAAAAGCTTTAACATTTAGAATATTATTTAGGTTTAGGGGACTTTTTTAAAACTCTGCATAGAAAAATTCCAGCAGATAATGTCATATTGTCAACACCTGTGAAAACCACAAAAAATTGTGATTCACACGGATATTCTGGGCATAGAGTATCTTTGTGGTCTGGGAACATGTTAACATGGCATCGTTCTCACCAACGGTAGGCATTTAGACATTTCTGTGTGAGAAAATGTAGCGTAACTCCAGACTTGCTTACCGACTTTCGTTGAGAGCCGACGTGTGTGAGTGCTTTAAGTTAATTGACAAGTGGTTTCCCCCTTCCCTAACTCTCCTTATATCGTGACGACACGTCGACCGGCGAAGCAACACCAGCAGAGCAGAAGGCCACAACGGAACTATCCTTGAGAACCTGGAAGCCTTGCACCAGAAGAGGACTACTGGGTAAATGTTATTTGTGAATGATATTTACACCGATATTTAACTGAGAATTCCGGGTTTAAGGTTACAACCTATGAAGACATGTGACATTCCCTTAGAAATAATTATAATCATGTTTCGTATTAATAGTTTCTGTATAAGTAAAGTCCTCCAATAGGATAAGGTTATTCCCTTCAGAAGATAAGTTTTAGGTTTTTATAAATTCTAATTTAAGAGAGCATTATTTTGTTTCATATTCGAGCCATAGTCGAAGGTTTTAAAATTCATGTCCGTTTAAAGAAAAAAGGTTAATAATGGTGTAATCTTGGTAATTAATACACCTTGATTTGTTTTGTCTAGAAAATAAATAATGGTGCCAATGATTTCAACATCTTGAGAACAACGACCGGTTATATACAGTTTTGTGACTCAGATTCATCTAAAACCCGAAATACGTAAGTTTAAATATATAAAAGGTTAGATAGAGAAAACGGCATAAAGGAGATCAACTTTTGATTCACCCGCCCGAAGTTTGTTGAGAATGCCTCGTGTAGTTTTAAAAGAGAAGTTTCTGTCTTCAAAGAAAAACTCTGTTTCTAACAAAGACGTTCAACAGGTCGCTTCGGTTGGACAAGTGTCTTGATTAGAAGGTTGCGAGCTAGGCTATATACAATAGCAACAGTCTTCATTCTGTACACGCTGTTGCTGATGATTTTGCAAATCATTTCAGTGCTTTCTATAAATTATTTGTAAATTCATGAAAAATCCCCAGAGGTTATAACAAACTAGGGCTTATTAGGGCACTTTCTGAGCAATTACACATCTACTGTGGCACAAATTATAGGGAAGTTATCAGCAGTAGATATTTTAACAAGGGGCCCGATCCTGACAGGATACTCCATATGTTTCTGAAAATGTGTGGTGATATACTAGCAGAACCTTTATGTGTAATTTATCAAGAATCTTTTGACTCTGGGGCATTTCCGAACCTATGGAAGGAGTCTTCACTTGTTCCTCTACTTAAGGTGGGTGATAAGAGCAATGTTGTTAACTATAGAGGGATTTCAATGTCTTCAAAATGAGTCGAATATTCATGGTGTTTCTTGGGATGAATCTTCAACGGCTGGAATGGTGTCATCATATGTAGCGCTTTATTTGAAGCAAATTATCCGACCCGGTGAAGAAGTATTTGTGAAGGGTCTAGAAAAGAAGAAATTGATTGAAACCTATCTAATGCAAAACGTTGTAACTGATATGCTTGCACTAGGTTGTCCTAAGCTATCGGAGTTAAAAATCAACAATCGTTTAATATATAACATCCATTGTTATAGACACAGCAATAAAAATCTGCAATGTGCAAAACAAAATACCTTTTTCTTAAAAGAATGGTTTGATAATAATAAAAAACAATAGAAAGATTGTGTCTGTATTATTTATTTTAATATAATTTTACAATGTTAGCTTTATTAACTATTATTATTATAACAACTTCTAGCAAACGTTATTTTTATCGATCCAGCTTGAAACGAATATTTTTTATTATTATCAGTGAAACAAATTTTTTATATTATACAGTGAAACGTATTTATTGTTCCAAAAATCTTCCGACACAACTAGGGGTCTATTCCTGGGTAGAGCAATGAGAAGTGGGGGGTAAGTCGAATTTTGTTTGCAGATCAATCTTAAGCTAAATTAAATAGGCGCCACCAAGTCCTGATGTAATCACGATAATTGCATAGCATAGTTCTAAGGGCGGACGTGGAGACCCAAAGAAAAAAGATCGCCTTCGCTGACAAAAGCCTGTCTTAATAAAATAAGACGCAGCTCCTGTAAGAAATTGTGATAGTTAAATAAATAAAAAAGTGGGACACCATTTGTGTCCTGCAAAAATACATAAAGAAATAATAAAAAAAGTATTTCCAATATAACATTGGCATCAATTTATTACTCAGAAGGGTTTTAGCTTCATGTAATAAGATTTGATCACACTTGATCAAAATAAAAAACCTTTAATCTTGAACCAATTGTTTACTAAAAGATCTCTTTTAAAATAATATAACTTGTAACAAAAAATTTAATCTTTAACTGCATCAATCTTAAAATTTTAACTTTCATGTTTGTCTTTATTATTTTCAATCAAACACTTACTTTAAAATATGAACTTGTTGTACAAATAGAGTTCTGACCTGGGCAGATCTTTTCAGGTAGATAACAAATTAATAGCTCCTATCAATATTCGCATTTGAGCTTTCAAAATTATGTATACTAATTTTAATGTAGATAAAGCTGATCATACAAATATACATGTTTACATATATTGTACTAAAGCTGTTCAAAGCATTTGCTTTTAAAATAACATCTGTCAGCTATACAAAGTTGAAAAATATGACGTCAGTAACACCTGTTGACATTACTGACGATTCATATGGAACAAAGCATGTTGTTTTTAGAACGTTAAATCGATGAACTTTCGTTATACTACTGGTAAATCCATCTCAACAATTAGTTGAAACTTTTTCAGTGTATATGTATTACGCATCAAAGCAAGTTAACGTGTTCCAAATTTTGAAACACATAAAAAGAACTTATAGCTATCTACGAACCAAAACTGCAATTGTCGCATTGCGACAAAGGAAGACGGGATCACAATTCTTCAAGCGACGATAACAGCGTTTGCAATTTGAAACCAATTCATCCAAACCAACTTCTATAATTCCTGCGTTACACGTGTCGAATCATATCCTGTCAGTAGGTAGATAGGGCCGGTCCTAATTCAAAACGCGACAGACGTATTTTTCATGTGTAGAATACGTCTGTCACGTTTTGAATTAGGACCGGCCCTATATAATTTCAATGTAAAATAGTTGTAAAAACATTTCAATGTAAAATAGTTGTGAAAACATGAATTCTTATATACTTTCAATGTAAAATACTTGTGGGCACGTTTTGAATTAGGATCGGCTTTATATTACTTTCAATGAAACACACGTATGTTGAAAAATGTAAGTGCAGAGAAAAATGTGTGTAGCTGCTTTGAATTCGGTTTTCTAGCGAGAAGTTACACGTGCACCGTTTTGAATTAGGATCGGCGTTATATACTTTTAATGTAAAATGTGAAAACCTGAATTCTTATATACTTTCAAATGTAAAATACTTGTGGGCACGTTTTGAATTAGGATCGACTTTATATTACTTTCAATGGAACATATTTCAAAACACACGTATGTTGAAAAATGTAAGTGCAGAGAAAATGTGTGTAGATATTTTGAATTTGGTTTTCTAGCGAGACAGTATGACAGATGCAAAATATCGCGTTCAAGTCAATTGTGTTTAATTAAAGTGGATTCTGATTTATGTTTAGAGGCTGCAAATACACATGGGCCGGTTTCAATTCAAAATGTGTTCACTCTTGTGATAGGTTGAAAAGTGGGTTGGCAAAGTACGCAGATGGTGGTAATCTGCTATATAAGGAGATTGCTCCTAATCTTAATTTAATTAGTCAAAGAAAAGCAAATATGGATTTTAATACTCTTAATAAAACCACATATCGCAAACCTTATGTAAATTCAAAAGATCTTGTAGTGAATAAGAGGTTTAAAGTTTTAAAAGTGGAAACAATCAAGACAAAATATGGAGAAAGAGTATTAGTGGAAACAGAAGAGTTCAAGAGTATATTGCCATTGAGATATTTTGAATTCCTTCAAGCACATGGAGTGAAACAATTAAATGAAAGTATTGGCTCGAACAAACACGTATACATAACTAGAAAGGGATCGATCGGTCTAACTGTCAACACAGAATTTTCAGAATAATATGTCACTAATCTAAGAAATTAGTTTATTATTATAATAATATACATCTTCTTCTTTACTGTTTAAATTATTATAACACATCTAAGTCGATTGTATAAAGAATGATGTATTAAATTAAAGTGGGTTCTGATTTATGTGTGTTTTACTTTGAGTTTACTACCTTGTTTAGAGAAAGTCTTGTTTCAAAAGAGAAACTTTTATAAAATACTTTTTTATTTTACAAATTGTTGAATATTTTGATCTAACTATTTATAAATGAAAAAGTATTTATTAACTCCCGTTCTTGAAGTATCTGCTGCTCCCTCGCTGTTAGTTTCTCTCTTTTTTGCTTTATTATTTCTAGCTCCAAATCTATACGACGCAGTAGCTTCTCTCCACGCTTTTTAAATGCGTTAAGCAACTCTACTGTATCATCTTCGTAGGATTTGTCATCTTCACAGGAAACAGCCATATTAGATTCTGTACATAACTTTTTCATAGCCAACATGTTTTTGCCTGATCTGCGAGCATAACATAAAAGATTATTGTAGGTTCACCTTTTCTTTTTGTATACTACCTGATGTTTCTGAGAGGATCAGGGTGTGTCAACGATCCGATGATAGCCTCAGAATTTCCAAAATGGTTTTTTGATCTAATGTAACTTATAAATTAGTAGTGTTTTAAAACACATGTATAAATGTGAAAAAGCACTTACCGTGATATATCTATTACGTCACTATCAAAAATAGCAGCAGTGTCGAGTTGTGGCGAAGAAGATGAACCAAAAACTTCTTTAATCACGTCTTCGTCAGAATGTAATATAAATTGCTCTAGAACTTTTACGTTGGTACTATTACAATTTTTGATTGATGATAAGCTACTCGTTTTTAAAAGTTGCTAGTAATAGTAACTAATAATTATACAAGAGATCTGATTGAATACTGTTGGTAAATCTAAATGTAGTATTTATATTAAATAATAAACTGATCTGTTAGAAAAAATTAAAAATTTGCATCGTTTTCTGAAAAAATTCAGCTCTGTAATCTATTCTAATGAACAAAACAGTATGTAAGCGAGTATAATTATACCTCAGCAAAAATAATGAATTAGATTCATTTGTCTGAAAAAGAAATTGCAATGAAGGTACATAATAAAAAAACCTAAATTAGATTAATGTCGTTTTATATTACCGCTGACATAATTTATATGCATATATAGGTAATTGTGTGTTTACGCGATTTTATGCCGCATAAGAAATTTTTTAAAGGTACTGCTCAGCAGAAATAATGAATTACATTCATTGCCTGAAAAAGAAATTTGCAATGAAGGCGCATAATAAAACCTAAATTAGATTAATTTCGTTTTATATTACTGCTAGCATAATTTTATTTTCCATAAAAAATTAACAAAAAATTGACTTTATATGCATATATACAGGAATATAGTAATTTGTGTGTATGTTACGCGAATCATTGCTGAATAAGAAAAATTCTGTAATTCCATCAACGTACTGGAAAATGTTTTTCTTAATATCGGGTTTTAAAAAAAACCATGAGTGCGTGTAAATTATTATATTTTTCTTTAGATTAATTTCGTTTAAAATAATGCAAATGCAAAAAATGATCTTTAAACTAGTAATATATATATATATATATATATATATATATATATATACAGGGTGAGTTTTTAGTGTGGCAACGGTCGATAACTCCGTTATTATAAAAGCTACGTAAACCAAATTTGGACGCATATTAGGCATGCCTAAAGTGCACGTTTTAAAAATATTTGAAAGCATACAGGGTGTTTCATAATTCCAGGGCATATTAAACTTATATTTTTTTAAATGGCACACCCTATATATTATAACATTTTTGAAAAGCCCATAAAAAGAGATTTAATTTGATATCAAATTATATCTATCTATTCCTTTTAGTTTTTGAGATATTCAACTGTTTTTAGAAAAAATGACCCCGATTAGATACATTGCCACTGCACTAATACACAACTTATGTTAATTTTCAAGATGCAAAAAATTTTACCATATACCATAGTATATTTGTAAATATCACTTTTTGAAATTTCTTCCCAGTATACAGGGTGTGTCAGGTTTTGCAAAATGCAATTTTTAAAATTTTTTTTAAATGGCACCCTACCAATTTTATTGCTACAATGGATAGTTCATTAAGTGTCCTTTCAGTTTTGTTAAGCATTCCCTATACCTAAATCCATTACTTTCTGAGATATTTTGATTTTCAATTCAAACTTACTTTGGTATTATAAAACAATTAACACATTTTGATTAGCAATCAACTACAGTTATCCAATAACAATTTTCACTAAAAATATAACAACCTACAATAATACGGTGTCAACAGAATTCTGCCAGATCAACAATATGCATTTTATAGAAAATGATCAAACACGAAATCAGGCAGGCTTTGAAAAAAATAACAATTACAATCAAAATGTCATTTAGGTTTATTAATTGTAGTGTGTTGTCATTTAACACATTATTAGTTCTGTTTTAAATGTAATCTTTGAAGGAGTTTTCAAAATGAATTTTACAGTGGAAGAACAAATAAATATGATTTGGGTATTGGGAGCAAGTTTAAAAAATTTCCTACTTGCATCAAGAATATACCAAGAGAGATATCCTGCTAAATGACAACATACTACAATTAATAAACCTAAATGACACTTTACATGTAATAGTTATTTTTTTCAAAGCTTGCCTGATTTCCTGCTTGAACATTTTCTATAAAATGCATATTGTTGATCTGGCAGAATTCTGTTGATAGCGTATTATTGTAGGTTGTTATATCTTTAGTGAAAATTGTTATTGGATAAGTGTAGTTAATTATTAATCAAAATGTATTAATTGTTTTATAATATTCTCCAATAGTAAGTTATTTTTAGTTATGTAAATTAAAAACATTAATAAAATTTGAAGAAAATCAAAAATATCTCAGAAAGTAATGGATTTAGGTATAGGGAATGCTTAACAAAAATGAAAGGACACTTAATGAACTATCCATTGTAGCAATAAAATTGGTAGGGTGCCATTTAAAAAAAATTTAAAAAATTGCATTTTGCGAAACCTGACACACCCTGTATACTAGGAAGAAATTTCAAAAAAGTGATATTTACAAATATACTATGATATATGGTAAAATTTTCTGCATCTTGAAAATTAACATAAGTTGTGTATTAGTGCAGTGGCAATGTATCTAATCGGGGTCATTTTTTCTAAAAATAGTTGAATATCTCAAAAACTAAAAGGAATAGACAGATACAATTTAATATCAAATTAAAGCTCTTTTTATGGGGTTTTCAAAAATGTAATAATATATAGGGTGTTCCATTAAAAACAATATAAGTTTAATATGCCCTGGAATTATGAAACACCCTGTATGCTTCCAAATATTTTTAAAATATGCACTTTAGGTATGCCTAATATGCCTCCAAATTTGGTTTACGTAGCTTTTATAATAACGAAGTTATTGACCGTTGCCACACTAAAACTCACCCTGTATATATATATATATATATATATATTATATATATATATATATATATATATATAATATATATATATATATATATATATAATATATATATATACATATATATACATATATATATATATATATATATATATATATATATATATATACGGATCCAATCGACGTTACTAGACCAATGATGTTTAGCAGACGACCTAATACCCTGCAGAAATACCAATAATTTAAATGTATATCTCACTAAATTAGAATGTTTTTAACAAGCACTCGACAAGACGCTATAGAGGGGAAATGATTTTTTCAAAATATGGAATTTCGATAAATAGCTATCTCCGCTAGATCCAGGAAGTTAAACCATTTTCCTGAACCCAATTATATACAGAAATGATGTTTGACCGATACTCTCATGCCCGACACCGTTGCCGCGTTTGTGTACAGCATTTTATCATTGTAAAGCTCAATCTTATATTATATTTTATTACACTTGCATCGTGGGCGTGGAATTAGACTTTCGCCTAACCTTGTCTGCTTTGTCGTATGTTTACATGCGTTGTTAAGTGAATGAGAAAACCAAAAAGTCTTAACGACGACTACCAGGTACAAGAATATAATGTTAATGTGCTTAAATACCAATGACAATCTTCTTCTACGACCAGAATGGGAGTCCACTAGTGGTTTAAGGGATGAAGATAAGGAAACAGCTTTAGTAAGTAAGAACTGGTTAAAGTATATCGTGGTCTTTAATTAACATTGACTTTTTGTAGATTGGAAGGACGAACGTAATAATCCTGTAATCAGATGCGACAATTTTGGTAAGTAATGGTAGTTATATTTAAATGCTTTCATATAGTAGATAATAACTTTGTTTTATAAACGTAATCAGTTTTAGCAAGAAATTGTACTGTTTTTATAAACCATACCTCCACTACTATTAGTAAGATTTTGTCTAAGATTCTCCTTTCTCGACACTTTTTAATCTATAACATCGAACACCGCTACATACTGTGTTTTCTATTTATCATGGTATTTGATACGAGTTTAGAGTTCATTCCAGTTAAATTGTTTGTTTAACGTTTGTAGACATAAATATAATAATACAGCCAATTTGCTGATACTAAATTTTTAACTGTACTACTTATTTTATTAAATAAAATTAGTAACAATTTTTAATGAGGAATTATTTTGCAGTTCAACAAAATTTGGTATAATGCAACTGAAACTGTGGATATCTTACTTATGGTATCTTATCACACGATGAATCCGCTCTAAATTACAGTACCGCGTTTTACTCTTCTTTCAAGGGTTATTAAAGTTGAACAAATTTAATAAACAATTAATCAGCGATGATTAAGAAGAACTGTCTGATTCTTAAACGTTCATTAGTATTTGTCAACCCTTTAGTTTTCCATCAAGAACGTTATCGCATGATTAACGTTATTCATACGTAAATTCATACAGCTAAGGCATCAAAATTTCAAACATGGTATTTAAAATCATTCATTCTGTATGTTAAAATTACTCGCGATGTCTTTAATCTTAGGTTTGGAGTACAGTTGCTTTAGAAAATATTAACAGTGGGTAATGTTCTACATGAAAAATTTCCATCTAATAATAATAATATAATAATAATTATAAAAATAATAATAATAATCAGGGTTGCAACGATTTAAATCAGAATTTAATTATAATATAAATCAACCCATTTTTTTTTTCATTTAAATAATGATTTATATCAACATCTTTTTAATATTTAAATCATAATTCAAATCAAATTACGAAATGCTGATAAATAAATAAATCAACCTTCAGAAAATTTAAATAAAGGTACAATTTGTTTAAATAATAAAAATTAAACTGAACTGTGTACACACTTGAGTATTTCAGAAACCAAAACAGATATCACACAAATATAAAAAATGTAATTGTTTTAAATCCAATAGGATATGCTCCAGCCATTGTTTTAAAAATCTGAATTGTGCAAACAAGTAGTTTATAATTTGAGAAAACAATTGTAGCTTCCTTATTCTTTCTATATTATATATTATCAGACATTTATGTGCCAGAAAATTATAATTTTTATACCTATTCATCAAATATTGGTATTTGTTCTTCGTTTCAATGTTTATTTTTTTGACATATACTGCTATAGGCGTTTTTAAGTATAGCATAGCAAAAAAACAAAAATTTTTCTTCCCACTTTACCACATAGCTATAGGTACAAAAAAAGTGAACACGAATTGGAGATCCACTTACGACAACGCAACTATTATTACACCAATTATTGCCTTCTATCCAACATTTGCATCAAATGGCCAATTTGCTCATCCATATGCTGTAGTCTTATATAAAATCCCCAGTATGATAAACAACTTAAGTGAGTCTTTAAAAGCACGTGGCAGCGTTTTAAATCATGACCCGAAGTGGAATGCCCTTTAAAGACCTTTATAATCGAGCACCATACGAAATTTTTTAATCTAAGGTAGTAAGGTGAAAAGTTCTCGGCTTACAATGAAAATTGCAAATTTTAGTGAAAAAAATGATTTTATTTTTCAACATAATCCCCCTTAACTTCAACACACTTGGTCCAGCGTTTCTCCAACATCAGTATTCCTTCCCGGAAGTGAGGATCTGGAAGCTGTGAAGCGCTTTCCAGAAACAAATTTCTGCAAGTTTGGGAACAGATAGAAGTCTGAAGGCGCCAAATCAGGGGAACAGGGGGGATGGCCGCGCAAGTCGTACCCTAAATCCGTCAATTTTTTCATCGCCAACGCACCCTTGTGTGCAGGTGTGTTGTCTTGGTGAAAAATAATTTTTTCTTCTTCAAGCCAGGCCTTTTCTCGCGAATTTTGGCATCCAGCTGGTCAAGAAGGGTAGAGTAATATTGGTTTGTAATTGTTTTGTTTTTTTCAAGGTAATCCATTAACAGGATCCCTTTCACATCCCAGAACACGCTGGCCATCACCTTTCCGGCAGAAGGCAATCGACTTCGCTTTCTTTGGCGCTAAACAACCGGATTCCACCCACTGCCTCGACTGCTGTTTCGTTTCTGGCGTATAATAGTGGACCCATGTCTCATACATAGTGACAAATCGCCGCACAAAATCGCTCGGATCCTTATTGAACCAGGCCAAACATTGCTGCGGAACTCGTTTTCGCATTTGCTTTTGATCGACATTCAGCAAATGCGGCACCCATCTTGCGCAGAGCTTTTGCATCCCTAACTCTTTGTGTAAGATGTTTCGCACCCTTTCATCCGATATCCCTACAGCCTCAGCTATCTCCTTCACTTTCACTCGCCTATCGTCCAACACGATATCATGCACTTTTTCGACCGTTGTGGTTGCAGTTTTTGGTTGTCCTTCACGTGGGTGATCTTCGATAGACGTGCGACCACGTTTAAATTCAGCTGCTCGCTTTTTAACGGTTGACAGGGAAGGGGTAGAGTCTCAGTAAACTTTTGTCAACATCGGATGAATTTCCTGAGGGGTTGATCCGTCCAAAACGAAGAATTTTATGACCGCACGATATTCAAGTTTATCCATCTTAAGGAAACACGCATAAGACGTCTGCTTGGAAAAATTCGTATAACAAACTACTTGAGATAGCAAGTTGAAAATTGTCATACGAACTAATGACATGTGCACGCAGGCGGGAAGCACAAATTTTTGCTGATTGGAACGCCATCTCGGTGTCGGGCCGAGAACTTTTCACCTTACCTTCGTACCTGCAGTGCAACTTGAAAAATGAATGTTTAATTTGGAACTCGAATACACATCATTTATTTGAAATGATCAATAGTTCATTGATTTTAAAATATTTACAATTAACATGTGTCTATAATTTGACCAATAAATGAAAAGCTTTTTATGTTGTTGCTTAGCGATCTTTAAAACATTAGTGCAATAAAGATCGCTTTTAAGTTCTATAATAGTCATTTACATATTATAATTGAAAAGTCCTACATTATTGCTCTAAAATGACGGTTATAGTGTTACGCGAGGACGAGTGCAGTAATCATTTGAGGGCACTAATATAAATTTTCGTTTGTATTATATTGCTATGTTAGTGCTGTGACGGTACAGCAAATTGTAAATTTGAAATTACTGACTTACTTTCCTTTCTAACTTTTCTTTGTCTGGCTAGCTCAACGGAAGTAACGGAATTTACAAAATGAAATCAAATACAACAATCTGAAACGGCATCTATACATTCAAAAACAATTTGCTTTTATAGAAAAGAATACAGAACAGTTTACAGCATAACTCTTCAAACAAAATTATTCCTAACAAGTACCTATTTACTTAATTATTAGTATGTTCCTCACCTAGTCTTGGTTAAAATTTACAGAAAGAAAATCTTTTCTCTTGTGGATAATTTATCGGTCTCTTACTCCCACGCTTGTGTTTGGCCAAAAAAGCATTGACAGATAGTCTATTTAAAGGTCAAAATGTTTCGAATTCTGACCCCAAAACTTTCTGGTAAACATCCTTACAAAAAATTAAATGATTAAGTCTTATTCTACCTTAAATTCAAATGACAAAATACTCAAATAGCAATCACAAACAAAAAAATCTGAAATTAATACTTGCGAAATCCAATAGTACTTATCCAATTTGTAATTAACGTTATTAAATACCTTCTGCTTTCATTCTTAAATTGATGTCAAAACTAGCTTACGAGATTTTTGATATTATTTGAAATCTCCATTTACGACATCAGTTATCAAAAGTGCATCTTCTGTTTCATTTAACTTTAGAGTAGCTTTGGTATCGAAGAACGATGAATTTTCATTATATTTTTGCAATCAAATTACTGCATCTAATTATGTTTAAAATCTTACATGACAAATCGCAAACTAGTGAAATTTTTCATCCTCGATCTCGTAAACTGAAACTCCTACATATTGCTTGTTGACGCGAATTAATGAATAAATCACTAATAAAGTTCCGGCTTTTATATTAAAATTATCAAAGTACGCAATGATTCTAAATTTTACGCGATTTTATTCGAATCTTTGTCGTCTACGTGATGTAATATTTCCTGGAACTCCCCCGGTTTAATGACCTAATTAGTGTCAAACTGTGATTTATATATGTAGTAAAAGGTAATGTTAATCTTTGTCCAACGTAAGGAATTGATAATGGCGTTGCATCCTATCCAGTAATAATGCGAAGGCAATAAAATTGATTTGATGCCTTTTTAATGATAGCGCGAGTTTCTTAAGTAGGGTGTTTATTAATTTAACTATTAATGATTTCTCAGTACAAATGACGCATTTTTTCTATTTCTTCCCAAGCTTCTAGAACATATTTTTTTAAAATGATATACGATAGTCAATTTAGCTAAGTACCTAAAGCTTTAATTGCTTTATTTAATCTTTGTGAATGCAAAACGATTCACATTTTACTAATTACAAATAAAATGTGTTCTAATGCATATTTTAGGCACATATTTAATAAGGGTTTGTTTGTTAAAATGCATTAAGATTTGCATTGTTCTTACGCGGATATTTTACACACGGGGTAATTATTTATTAAATAAATAACCAAAGTGTTTAATTGCTTTCTTTGTCCAGATTGATTTGTTTACTAATATAACTAGTATTTTAATGAATGAGGGGCAATAAATTCATATTATTCTAACATGGATTAAATAGATTTTTGTACTTACAATGTGCTTTAAAATGATTGTTTACACACACGGAATTGTATTTCGCTTTGCATTTTATGGCTTTGAATTTACATTACACTTGTAAACTTTATAAAGGGTGGAACAATGAATATTTGAAAATTTTCTATTCTTTCCAGTTTTTTTCTAATTGCGTGAGGTTTTATTTATGGAAGTTGGGTTTCAATCACCTTTCGTAATCTCCTTATCACGTTATAATATAGAAATTTTCCTATAGCTACTTACTAAGGTAGAACTATTTTTATTCACTAACTTTATTATAAATTTAATACAGTGAAAAAGTCTTGCAATGTGCCAGATTTGACAATTATTAAATTCAAACGCTTATTTACTGTTTGCTATAGACGATGCGAGTTTTTTAGTTTTATCGCTCGCTTCAATAAACGTCGGCGTTCTTTGTCGGGGTCAAGCAAAAAGCCTTGTTTAATTAGTGATTGTAAAAAATTGATACGATTGTGCAGTTATATTAAAAAAATATCTATATTTACAGAATTTTATTTTTCTAGGTTTTCAGAAGACATTCATCAAACAGCGAAGGTTGCAAAAGTTTTAGTATTATGAAATGCCGGAAAAGGAATGAAATGTAAAGAAAAAGTCTTCCAGATATTCAAATTACTGACGATCTTGTTGAATACGAGGAAGAGGACTGTATTAATTCAACTAATGGTACCGAACCAGAGTACGTTGCGCGAGCGGCGGCCGTCTAGTGTCAAGCGGCATCAAACCCATTGGAACAACCATAGCTTTGAGAGTGAAATCTACAATGGATGTAAATTCTGTACAATAAATTTATAGTGTCAGAAATTCTGATAGTACCAAGGGTTCCGTAAGAAATTGGTGGTCGACTAAAGAAAAGAAAATTGTTATAGAATTCTTTAAAAGCCACATCTCATACAAAACAGCATCAAAAAAGCAAGAATGTATGGAATTTTTAAACAAACATTCAACTTATTTAAGAACAGTGATTGAGTACGAATAAAAACACTGGTATATAACACATATGGAAAAAATAATTACTCAATTGTGTTTATCAATGTATGTATTTTAAGTAATGTTTAATAAACGCAAAGGAATTATCTATTTAGTTTGAACTACATATATATTTTAATGCTCGACCAGGTGATGGTTCATTAATGTATTAACAAAATGATGCATAGTGACCTCTAAGAAAGAAAACAAAGAAAGCTAAACTAATAATAGTTATAATAAGTGCACAGTTCAATTTGTCTTTTGTTTAGTTCTTAAATAATAACTAAATAACATATTGTGTTCTTCATTTTATTAAAGTACGGTCGACTAAAGAATTTTGTAACTAACTCGAATAAATAGAGAATAAACGACGAAAAAGTATTGTAACTATCTGAAATATTAAAATGGTATTAATAATCTCTATAATCGACGAATCTTCAAAAATTTCTCGATTAATAATACTTAAAATATTACACAGAAAGAAGTATGGCGGGGTGTTCTTCTTTTGGTGTTTTTAAAGAAAAAAATTAAAAATGGGAGGTAGGGTAGAAAGTATCGTTACAAAATGATAAAGCTACGGTCTAGGATAGTGTAATAGTTGCGTAACAAATATCAGACCATGGCTTATGCTTAGTTACATCTACCTAGGTACCCAGGAACTGCCCTTTGACAAACGCCGCCCAATTAAGTTCTTTTAAACTTTGCAAAGGGCCATGTTAACAGTTCAGTTTTTAAAATATTTCTGTATTGAGCATAGCAAAGCCAGGTTGTATAGCGTGTTTCATCATTTTTGGTCTTTATTAACCAACCACACCCCAATTAGGTTAGGCCGCGAGGGCCGCGCGTCAAACTGAAAAAACAAAATTTGTCAATTTTTCTGTAACGAACATACTGTAGTCTGGTTGTGTGCAAAATTTTATCTCTCTGGATTTTAGGGAAGGGTTTTAACCACCTGCATTCTAATTGGAGCCTTTTAAGTTGTGGAAATGGGGGTTCAAACGGATAAAGCATTTTTTGTAATTTTGCTGTGATGAGCATACCAGAGTTTAGCATGCAAAATTGAATGCGTCTGTTTAATTAGAATGTTTTATGTGTAAAATGACTGCAGCTTGCATTGATATTCTATATATTGTGCCGGATTGCACTTAGTAGCTTGGGCTGACCCATTGTGCATTGTATCCCTTTTGGCCGATTACACAATCAATACGAGGGCGATTGAGAATTAAAAGTGGGTAGATATTGATGCTATATCCATTTGTTTACATAAATGTGCTATTCTGTATGTGTATCTTATTTGTATGCCCATTTTAATAGTTTTAACGCAATAATATTTAGTAATTGAACTTTAGGAATTTTAAATACTCATGCACGCTCATTGCAGGTGGAAATCTTCCGCCCTACTGCTACTTCAGATATCCTTGCCCAAGTAGTCTAAAAATAACAAAATAAGTGACATTAATAAATTAGTTTAAGTAGTGTTGTATATTAAAACACTCGGTTGCGATTACTATTTGTAAATACGGTCTATTGTCTTTTAATTTTATCTTCTTCTACTTGCAATTCTTCTCTTTTTGTAGTTGCTTTATTTCCTTCTTAGAAGTCTTCCCTTTGATTGCATAATAGCAGTTTTTACAATGAATGGCAAAAAACATTTGTTAGTAGATTACTTTAAATCAGTTCCAGCTGCTAAAAAATAAAAAAGTAATGAAATTCTACATGAAAGTCAACCTCAAGAAGAACCTACTTCATCAAAAAACATCGAGCTAGATGTATTAGAATTAGATGATTTACCAAGTCTATTAGGTGATAGTGATAATGAACTGAATGCATTTATATTTGAATCCGAGTCGCAAGACAATGATGAGCCAGATTTAATTTTTGAAGACTGGTAAGATAGATTTTAGGCCTTTTTGAGCGACTTTTTAAAAAGTATCTTCAGAAAACTCTTCTAACGTTTTTTATTTATACAGATTTACAATTTGAATTTTCAATACAAGTACATTATATTCATTAACATATTGAGATCAAAATTACTCCAAGTTGATATTTACTGAATTAAATGAACAAAAGTTAGGATAAGTAGCTGAATAACCAACAAGGTTAAAGTTGTGAAGCTCAAGACTGACTGGCCATCTTGGGCTCTTGAGGGTATTTATGTTGTCCCTGCCCCTCACATTGCTTGTGGGAACAGCAGAGCTTATGTCTGCTTATTTCGTTATTCATTTATCCAATACAAAGTAACAATATTAATTCTAGTAATTCAATCTTATTGTCTACTGTGACCTACACCTGCAGTGTCATATTACGTCTGGAATACAATGTATTCACATCTGTTCTCATGTCTGGTTTACGAACTTCCATTAACCTTTTATTATTTGTCCTCCAATTAATTATACATTGTAACAATCTAACTTCAAATTTAATAATTCCATTTGATTACCTATATATCCTAATTTGGGGGATATGTAACTGGCGTCAACAAAAAAGTTGCAGAATTGCCGAAACTGCATCATTTTATTCTACAAAAATTGTGTCCTGCTGTGTTTTAAATATTACGCCAGGACCGTCAAATCCTTTACAAAGTGTAAGATAACCTATCTCAGCCTATTTTAAACTTTTACCCGCAAACTAATTTTAGTGGTAGATTAAGACACTTTAATAAAAGTTGGTACCAACTTTTTTCCTGGTTGGAATATTGCATTTTAAGTGTGACTCTGTTTATTGTTTTGTGTGTCGTCATTTTACAATAAAAAAGGACTCTAACGCAGTATTTGTAGGAATAGGTTTTAATAATTGGAAAAACGCATTGAATAAAGATGCTGGACAAAAAACACGAAAATAGTATAGAACATAAACATTCATTCGTTAAATGGTCCTCCTATATAGCCATTAAATCACCACGTACTGCTACCGCAGTAGTCTGACAAATAAGTGAAGCACATTTGAACTTCGTTAAAGAAAACCGAATATATATTGGTGTAATCGTCGACATTTTGCGATATACGGGCCTTCAGAATATTGCTCAAAGAGGAGATGTTGAAACTGTAGAAAGCTCTAATAGAAGTAGCTTTAGAGAACTTCTTAAACTTTTCAGTAAGTACCATGAGATAGTTAAGAAAAAACTTGGTGAAGGGATAGTAGCAAACGCTAAATATACTAGCCAGAGTTTGGAATAAAATTTTGTTTATTTTTTCAAAAACGATGCTAGATAGGATACGCAAAGACCTCTAGAACGTAATTTGCTTTTCAATAATGTGTGACGAGGCAAAAGACGTCACAAAAATTGAAAAAGTTTCAGTTGTGGTTAGGTATTATTTAGATGAACAATTTATGAAAGATTTATAGGTTTCAAAGTTGCAAATAAGTTAGCTGCTAGGTTCATTGCTTATTTATATTAAGGAGATATTAGCCCAACTAAATGTAGACATGAAAAATGCGTAGCACAGACATATGATGGTGCAAATGTAATGAATGGTAGGAATAACGGAGTTCAAAACTTTTTAGGTATGAGGTTAATCAAGCAATTTATGTACATTGCTATAATCATCGGTTGAACTTGGTTATAACGGATGTCTGCAAAAAGGCTGGTAAGAGCAATAAGTTTTTTTTTTATTACAAACTCTGTATGTTTTTATTTCGCAATGGACTGTTTATGCAAGATTTATTGACTTGCAAAAAAGGCTTCATCCAAACAAGCGACGATTATTAGAATTAAAGAAAATTTATTATACAAGATGGTCGGCCCAAGTTTTGCATGTTTAAGTGTAAAAAAAATTTAAGCAAAATATTAGTATTACTCAACTTATTGATTAATGAGGGATCAAACATTTTGCAGAGGCAATTGGATTGTTGTATCAGATAAATTTCAAATTTGTTTTCAATATTTGTCTTTTTTCAAAAATTTTGTTGGTACTCAAAGGTGTTAGTGATTATTTGCAAAAAGTTACAGCTGACCTAAGTTCAAGTAACGATCTGATAATGTCTATTATAAAAACATTTAAAGAATGGAGAACATACGAAGGTTTCAAGGAATATGCAAGCATATATTCTGAAGTTATAAAAATGTGTAACGAAAATAAAATTAATATTCCTCAGTCTATGCAAGAAAGCGCAACAAAAAGTGAGCGGAATAGAAAGTTACCGCAAAACTATCAAAATTACATCATAGAGGAAGTGACTTCGGTGCAAAACAAACAATAAAGTGAAGTCACAAACTACTGTAAAATAAACATGTTTTTACTGGTATTGGACGCAGTATTATCAGAACTCAATGAACGATTTGAGCAGTGTTCCGACATTATCGTATCCAGTGGCTCTCTTCACCCTTAAAATGTAAATTTTTTAGTTTATGAACATCTGCTGCCGATGGCCAAACACTACAAAATAAATTTGGAATCGTTGGAAGCTGAACTGAAAATTTTATAAAATACACTAAAATTATACAAAGCGCAAAACAAATTTTAATAAAAACAATTTTAAATTTTATTGGCCTGCTTAAAGCATATAAAATTGTTTTCAATGAAACGTTAAAAATTGCAGTAATTGTTGTTATAATCCCCGTGTCAAGTACTGCTTGCGAACGCACCTTTTCTTGTTTAAGACGTTTAAAAACGTATTTAGGAAATAGAATGACAAACGATCGACTAGAATATTTAGCAATAATTAATATTGAAGGGTCCATAGTTAAATAGCTAGATATCGAAAGCGCAATAAATGAATTAGATACAGTACATAAGAACCGCTGCATTGTGTTGCATTAAAAAAGTTTTGAAGTGGATTTGTAATTCATTGTCTTATTTCTTTAAGAATATTTGTTTTTTGTTTACAATTTAGGAGTAGTCAGAAACTGACTAGTTTTGTTTCTTACAAATGCCTGTGAATTTGTTAAAAATTAATATGTACGAATGTAAGTTTTCTGTATAGGTGTAGGTTGTGTTGTAGATGGTGATGGTGTAGTGTTTTAATTTGTTTCGTTTATATTACGATATTAATTAATAATTTGTATTATTTTGCAAATTTTGTATAGGGAATTTATTGCTAGTTATTGCTAGTAATTGCAAAATTACACTCTTCTTCGAGTTCTCTGATACCTCTAAATATTTTATAAATATTG
Source organism: Platerodrilus igneus (assembly GCA_036346225.1). NCBI lineage: Eukaryota > Metazoa > Arthropoda > Insecta > Coleoptera > Lycidae > Platerodrilus > Platerodrilus igneus. The sequence continues at coordinate 126,293 of JARFIW010001686.1, read as the reverse complement.
TATTTGTGATACTTGGAATACATAAACGACAGATTTTACAATATATATTCAATATTTCTTTATCCGTCTATCCCTGAAATTCAATCCAATCTGTTTGAGTATTTCGAACATTTTTTTCCATTTTACATTGTCGAATGCTTTTTCCACATCTACAAACCCTGTATACATGCTTTAACCTTTTTCCATTTTTATCTCCATGATCACCCTGAGAGCTAAAATTGCCACCCGTGTTCTCCTATTTTGCTTAAACTCAAATTAATTTTCTCCTAGTATTTCTTCAGCGCGTTTTTTCATTCTTCTTTGTACAATTCTAGTAAATTTTGACACGTGTACTGTCAAACTTATTGTTTGAAAATTTTCAAATCTATCCAAGCCTCTCATTTTTGGTATAGTGACTATGATGCTACGTTTGAAATCTTTGGCTATCTCGCCTGTTTCATACATATAGCTTACAATTTGGAAGAGACGTTCTGTTACTGCTTGTCCAGCGGCTTTTAAAGTTTATATTTGCACCTTATCCGTATTCGGCGCCTTACCATTTTTCAGACCCTTTAATGCTAATTCAAACTCATTTCTAAGTATAGAATATCTCAAGTCATCTTTTTCAATGTCTGATTCCTGTTAATTCCTTTCCTGCATATAAATTCCCTATATATATTCTTGCCATCTAACCACTTTCCGTACATTTTCTATAATGGCGTTTCCTTCCGCGTTCCTTATATTTTTGTTATACGGTTTTATATCCCTAAAATTCGTTCTAATTAGTTTGTATGTTTCGTCTGTCTTTCCTATTTCCATCTTAGTCTGTACCTCTTTGCACTTTGTCTTCCAAATATTTAGTTCACTAAGTGAAGTATCTTTATAAAATAATTGTTTATATATTTCTAACTGTTCCACAATAGCATCATTAAAGTCTAAGTTTACACATTGCTTAGGCAAAATGCAACCTAAAGCTTTAATAACATTTTATAATTTAAAATCCGTGAATCCAACTATGTTAAAAGGTCGTCCAAAAAGGGATTACAACTGATATTCTGTAATAATGGTCTGGGCTCGAAGAAACTACCTTTACGCCGTTTTTTGTTTTGACGTTAATCTAGGAATAGTTACGTCATAGTCAATACTTTCTAATAGAAGTTTTGACTGAGAAAAACTTTTCAAACATCGAATCTGTTTGTACTAGATGTTACTATAGTTTTTTTTATGTCCTCAATATAGTCGGGCGCGGCAGATAAATTGTATTCCGCTGTTAGCAAAAGTTTACGGAGGGTTATTGTATGTGAAAATATATAGTCAGAAACACCTATACCGACAACAAATTCTCCCGTGATTATGCACTTTAAATGTTGCCTAGCGCTTCAAGAAACATCTAGATTTGACGCTTCGGTTCAAAGGAGTCCACGAGCAGTTGATCTATTTATTTAAAACGCAAAAGGCGGTTTTGGCTTTTAACCCACCTGATTGTAACGGTAAGTTATTGCTATTTAGAATTTGACAAATATTTTGCTGTAATTGTTTTTATAATTTCTATTCTTTTAGGCGAATTTCTAAAAACGTTTTCGCCGGACTTAGCTATTTCTATACAATTACTAATATATTAATTTTGACAAGACTGAGCTGTTACCAAATTTAATGCATATGCATTATAATGCACATATAGGACTCTCGGTACTCTTTTAATAATAGACTGTACTCTTTTAAAATTGCTGGACATGACCGCCGCTCCATCGTAGCCTTGTTCAGCAAGATAATTGATTTTGATTCTTAAAGTTTTCAACAAATCAATTACAACCACAGCCAAATATTCGCCCGTCGTTTCTTTTACTGAAACAATTTCCATAAAATTTTCACGTATTGATAGATTTTTATCCAAATATGGCACGCGAAGTGATAATTATGCTGTTCGCGAAACATCAGAAGCTCCATCGGTTAAATAGAAAATCCTTTAGAGTTATTGATTTGTTTTACGAGCTTGTTCTGAATTATATTCCCACGTAACGATATTATGCAATTTTGTATTTAAGCGCTACGGTATATTGCATTACGTGTAGAATTTTGTAAATGTCCTAGTAACACTTCATCATCAGCACTAATACGATAACACACAAGAACTAGAAATGCACCTTCTTTGTGTAACACTGAATATTAAGACCTGTTGATTTAGTCTGAAGTTCTACGCAAGGGAAATTCTTGTCGCCCAAAGAGTTATAGTTGCTATAACAGGTTTTATTTTCTGGCGATTTTGCGCTGCCTGCCTGCTATAGTTTTTGTTAAATTTGATACTACATCATCTTGTGATTTAGTAAAAGCTTTACAAAAATTATCAGCATCAACAGCGATTTTGATATCTGGGGTCCAGGGACATACAAAAAGTTTGTTTTAATAAATTGTTAATTTTGCTGCCATTTGTGTAATATTCTCTATCCAAATTGTTATTCGCCTGTCAAAATGGAATACTATTAACGACAATAACTTCTTTTGCACCAAATGTCATATATTTTAACCGTGCATTATATGACTGAGGGGGCTTTGCCCTATCTTGACTTTGCCAAATTGATTGTTTTTTTACTTTTTAAAATTAAAATAAAATAGTGTAGCAGCATGTTGTTTATTTATATTTTATGGCGCTAAATAAAATTAAAAAGTCTGTTCGCTCTTTCTGCTCTACTGTATGAGAAGTGAACTGAATCTGAAATAGTCATGCAAACACAACAAATTTTTGTAAGGGAACCAAAAAGTACATAACTTATGCCTTAACTAATTTGTGGTTTAGAAACAGTTTGAACTTTACTATAAAGTATAAACTTACAATTAGGTTTTGAAACCAAAAACCTTTACTATTCTATTATGCACGAGACAGATACAAAAATTCGACAAGTTTTAGCTGTACTTACTGCCCGCTGACACTCTCAGTCACACTAATTAAAACAACAAATAACCCTAGATTTTATTGCGCTGTGCTTTTATTAAGCAAAGGAAGCATTTGCTCTTTAAAATATCGGGACTAACAAACATTTTCTTAGTATTTTAGTAACAATAATTACAGCATAATATTTCACTTAAATACCCAGAACTTTAAATATATATGAAACTTCAACGGCACACCATAAATCATAAATGACACAATGCAAAAAGGAAAGGACTGCTAAACTAAAACTACTCTTACATAGTCTTTTTCGAATCGAGTAATAAGGTTTGAATGTAGTCGACAAAAATATTCAGAAAATATGTATTTTAAAGCTTTTGAAGATTTAAGTCAAAGCATTGAATAAGGAACACTATTGTAAAATGTTTGCTAAAAAGGAAATATATTATGCATAAATACCCATCATCCACCAACTGACCAGTTCACATGAATTTTATAACTTATTGATAATGATATATTAATATTTATTATATGTTTGACTGACAACACGTTTGTTGTGTAAATGACTACATGCACTAGCAATATCCATCATTACTAACCTGATAGCGCGTATTTTATACTATTTTGCAATAATTAGCGCTCAAAGCTGCTGTAAGTAATTAAATGTAATGATCCAAAGAATATTAAACACCGTTGATTTCATTTTCTTGCACACATTCTATTTTAAATTTTGAAGGGCCTCTAGAATATTAGTTTCCCCAGGCCTCGCGTTTTCAATTATACTTAATTACTATGTATTCAAGTATGCTTTTTAACTTTAAAATTTTAAGAAATTCCTTAATCATAACCTGTATCATTATCGAATAATTTAACAGCACGTCATAATTTATTTAAAAATGGTGTCATTGGTTTGTCGACTGTCACATTTGTACTTCTTTTAAGAAATAAGGAAAAATAGTTTTATGGAATCGGGAGGGATCTGGACCCCAGGATCCCCCCCAATACAACTATGCATTCAACTATTTATATATTATTTACAACGCTGTACCTCTCCTTGGCGGTAAAATTTACTGATACTCTAAAGCAGACATATAATAGATTCAGTACAAAATGGTTGTAAACAAACTAGCATCGATTGAAAGAACGACTAATCATTGGTGCAGTATTATAATGTGTAAAGGAAGACACAAAATCTCAACCTATATACAGCGTATGTAGATTACAGTAAACCATTTGATTCGGGCCTAGTCGATTGGTTTATACAAATTCTGAAAGTGTATAAACTTTGACCCAACGTAATATTACTACTACGACAAATAATGGAAATATCGAAAACATAACTTGTTATCGGTGAACAAATAGCTGGAACCATTTATATAAAGTGAGGAGTATTTTCAAGGGGATTCGTTGATCCGGATACAGTTTTGTTTTGCACTAAACCCAGTCTCTCATTTACTAAACTTTTTTGAAAGTGGCTGTAGACTTGACATCAAAGGCAAACAATTAAAAGTGAACCCTTTGTTATTTATTAATGATTTAAAATTATATACAGATATGGCAATAAGCTGCATTTTATAATTTTATTAATCAAATTGTTCTATAGCCAAAGTGGAATGAATTTTTTTTAGGCAAACGCTTAACGATAAGTCTAACAAAATATATGTACAAAACATTTTTGGAAACAAGTTTTTATTAAAATGCATTTGAACTGAAAAGTAAAAACGAATGTTCAGTGAACCTTAAAGTATAACTACAAAAAATATAAAATATATATTTTAAAAACTTGAGGCCATATTTCAGATAGAAGTTATAAAGTAGTATTACTGAGAGCTACAGCTTTTAAAATATATATTCCATATTTCTTTGTAGCTATACTTTTGAGCTATAAATTTTACTGAATATAATGTTTCATTTTTGCTTTTTAGTTCAATTGTAGTATTAGAATTTGCTAAACTCTATGTTTTTTTGTCCCCCAACATCACGTTTACCTAGGAAAACTAAACTAAACATATCTATATCCGCAATGTATTAGGGTATCCAGATTAGAGCATCAGATCAGCTTCCTCAAAATATGTTGCGCTATCCAAACTCATGGTATATAAAAAATTTAAAGTTGATGCCGTTGAATACTGGTAATCCACCATTTTGGGACGTTTGCCACATTGAATTTACAACGAAGCCACGAGCTGATCGTGTTCCACTTGCCGAACCCTTTTATTTGATACCTATATCAAGAAGACTGTAAAGATAAAGCTAATCCGCAACTTTAGGGCGTTCGCCATACTGGATGTGAAATGACTCTACGTAGATTGCGATGTTCTAGGAATTGTAAAGACAAAGGTAATCCAACGTCTTTTGGAGTCCGCTTTAGTGGATTTTAAAATGACAACACGTAGATTATCGTGTACTATGCGTTGAACTTTTTTATTTGATACCCATGTCAGTTGGATTGTAAAGACAAAGATAATTTACCATTTTGGGTCGTTCACTATATTGAATTTAGTGTGACATTACGTACATTATCGTGCGCTACTTGTTGATCCCCTTTATTTGATATCCATATCAAGGGGGTTATAATGAATTTAGAACGGTACCAAAATATATTGTTAACCGAACCAAAGCCGTGTGCAAAATATCAGCCTGATCGGATACCAGAAAGTTATATAAAACCGTTTAATAATAAAAAGAGGAAATACTCTACCAATATAACTAATGAAAATTTTAAAGCAATATCTGCAAAAGAATCTTAAAATTATTTAGGTTGTTTTGCTTTTGGGTCATATTAGACTAATGTTTACTTTAGAAATAAGTGAGGTTATGTTTGCAACTTGAAAACTCCTGCCATATTAAAATTTTAATATGTGTTTAATATGTATTAAAGAATTTTGGGTAAAAATTTACATTTCAAGTAGTTTCTCTTTTCCATATAGATTATACCGTTAAAGAGCTATTAAAATTTGAAAGCAATGGTCAGCTTAAGCTTTTATCAATTATTTAAAAAAAGTTGAGGATCTAGGTGTGTTTTTAGAATGGCATTGCATTACGCGTAAATTTGTGCTCAACTTTGCTATTTTAATCAACTTACAAAATAATTCTTGTCTACACAAATTTCAAACTTTGCCCGATTTAGATTTTTTAACACTGCTTTAGAAGATACTCCTTATTATACTTTTTGATATCCCATTATAATTTAAAGCCAGAAACAAACCGACCGATTATTCGATTTACGTGCTGAGCTTTAGCCCTCAGAAAACTGGTTGAGGGTTATAATGATTTATATCCAAAGTGCAAAATAATTTATATAAACAAATGTATCTCAAAATTGTGCAAAAATTTTAATAAACTATAGTGAACCTACTAAAATGCTTACATCGTTACCTGACATCTGTTCTTGCTGTAAACATTTCAGTAAGGATACATCACCGATCAGAATAAGCGAACGCATGGTTGCCGATTGGAGGGACTGAGAACGTCGGTTGTAGATACTGAGAAACATCGTCTGTATATCAAATGACTTGAACGCTCTCTGCACTAGTTTTACGTGAACTAAATTTGTATATAACGGTGTGTTAAACCGACTTTTCATTCCCGATCATATAATAGTAAAAATGTGCTTATAGGGTTATAGGGGTCAAGGAATGGAGAAATACACCAAAAACCTTGTCAGACCCAGACCCGGGTCTGGAAACGTCGCGTTGGCTTTAATAACGTCGGGTGTATAGCACTTCGGGCCTGTATTAGCGGTAAAATAAATGTATATATATATATATATATATATATATATATATATATATACTATATAATGTAAGAAACTTTCTAAATATAAAAGTACTAAAAAGGATATATTATGCTCTTGTGGATTCTATATTAAGCTATTCTATAATAAATTGGGGTGGAATATATAATGAATCAATTAAACCTCTTGAAATATTACATAAAATATTTAAAATAATTTTTAAAAAGGATAAATTGTACCCCTCTCGCCTCTTATATCTAGATTCTCAATTATTAAATGTTAAAAATAAATATAACAAAGTTGTTTTAGCTTTCTTATATAAAAACCCCAATCTCCGGAATAAACTTAACCATGTTTACAACACAAGAAACATGTTAAATTCCTATATTACTACTCCTAAAATCAGAACAACAATGCGTCAAAAATTCTTAACTAGTAGTGGTCCTTTACTATATAACAAGTTACCTCTAGAAATAAAACAAATAAACAACTTACACCTATTTAACAAAAAAGTCAGTACCTTCTTATTAAAGCATAACGAATAAAGCATACATCAATTACAATTTTTGTAATACTAAGAATAACTAAATAAAAAAATAATCAATTTAAATTTTTTTTCTCCCTAACAACAATTATCCACTGTTTATGCATGTCTTATAATTTGTAGTTTATAGTTTATAATATAATTTATATTACAGTGAAATCTTAATTTTAAGACAATTTGCATGTATTATCTTTGTATTGCAACGGCTAGATCTATTATTATTATTAATAATTTTACAATTTTAAAACATCCCTACTTGACCTTGACCATGCCTTATTTCATCACACATACAAAAACGTGTAATCAGTTCTTAGGTGTGATTGTATACTTGCTTAGGTATTCTTATTTATATTATCTTACATGTCGCTACTGCCCCATTAGAATAAATTTTTTCAACTTTTATTAATTAATAGCACTGTCTTGTAACACAATTAGGATATTAGTTTGTTTTTTTGTAAACGTTTTTCAAATAAATTGAATTGGATTGAATTGAATTTCTGAAGATTGTGCTGACTTCACCAAAAAATCCCCTGTAGAAATTGAACAATTAACAACAAACAACTCTATACTTATTTAATATAAAAGCAAAATCTATTTGGAATTGTATATATTAATTGTTACATTAGAATTCTCAGTATTGTTAACTGTTAAAGTAAGACCATGCTATTGCTGAAAATTGTATTGTTGAGTTTCAGAAGTCGATAAAGTAGCCGATGTTCCTGGATTTTCTGCATGCGACAACATATTAGCAATTTTTACTTGTCCATGTAATGAGTTCTCTACATAGCCTTCGGCTACAGTACTGGATTTCCATCCCCCTAATTTTTTCAACTGTACATTATCTCCACCTGTATTTGCTAGCAATGTCGCTAACCTACGTCTAAAACAATGGCCTGTAAATCCAATAACATTTTTTAGTTTCAAATTGGTTCCTATTTGTTTTGGAAAATTTCCGATAGCATTATGCCCAAAAGGTTGTCGTGTTACTTTACCAACCCATTCCGGTTTTGTAATTACAAATATATGAGATGAGTAAGTTTTCGTTACAGGAATCACTATTATAATTCAATTTTCCAAAATATCTAGATCACTTATTTTCATTTTTAGAAGTTCATCGCACCTACAGGCTCCAGAAATGCCAATAATCAAAGCAACCTAAAAGAAATATGAATTAAACATATAATTAATATGCACTGAAGAAATTAAAATGTATACCGTTCGAGGAAGATATTCTATCAGAGCATCATCTAGAAATTTATAGATATCTGCTTCTGATAATACATTTGGCTTTTTAGCTTTGTAACCCACATTCTGCCTTTTTAAGCATGCTCCCAACTTAACATAATTACTGATATCAACATTGCACCTAATATTTAATACTGCTCGCAACATCGAGTATGTTGACCATAACGTGGAGACTTTATTTTGTTTAGCTAATTCAGAAAAATACGCAAGGAGTACTGTTTCAGAAGTATGCTGCACACCTTTAGTTACGCACCATTTACTATATATTTCGTAGGCGCTTTCGTATCTTGCCCTGCTTTTTTCTGGAATCATGCCTTCAGTAGCCTTTTCTGCAGCATCCCGCAGCTTAGGTGGAGTACAATCAATGTCGCTATCAGACGTATTTTGTATCAAAGTACAAATACAACCTTTAACAATGCAGTATAGACGTAGCTCATACAATATTATGTCAAAATCAACAACGGTCTCACAGATGTCTTTGTTGAAATAATTTATCAAATTATATAAAAATTAAAATGATTTGACACTTATTTATATTTACTAACCCTCAGCGCTGCGTGCCTCGGGCATTAACCAGTACTAGGCTGTAATGATCTACTTCCCTGCTCGGTATGTAATACACTAATACTTACCTATTTCAATAAAATTTATTAATTGGGTACCTGGTGTACGGAAGTTCGTATATATTTATAGGTAATAACTTATTACAGCCGTCAAGTTGCACTGAATTTATACAATTTTAAATCAGTTGAATAATTTAATTATCATATATTATCGACGTGGAGTATACTTATATTTTGAGTTGTGGAGGTAAAATTTTTGTAACAAATAATATTTAATTAGCAAGCCTTATGTAGAAAGTAGCTAAGTGTAATTATTTTAAAAAAGGTTATTCGATTACTTCTATTGTGTTTTTTGCTCAAATTGTTAATTGTATTGGTCAATTAAACAATATATAGTATGAAATCATAGAAATTGATAGTATTATTAGATCATAAATTAATCACAGCACTTTTTTCTTCCTACTGTAAAATTAACTAAAATGCACATCGATACCGTAACCTGCAAAACGGCTAACTCCACTTTTTGTCCAAATAGTGTTTTTTTGTAATTCTCATTACTACGATCTCACCATTACCCACCTAAATAACGACTATCTCCGTATCTGTAACAGATTTCTCAAAAAACTGTGCACAAAAATCGGCTAACTCCATTCATAGCAACACCACGATCTAACTCCATTAAATAAGGCATTTTGTATGAGCTGTGAAAGTGCAGAACTCCAATATTGCAGAAATGTTTAGAACGTTTCTTGTTGAAATTCTCTTTAATAGTAGATGTTTAAGTAGTTCTGAAAGGAACTGTTATTAATAAATAATACAACAAGAACAAATAAAATGGTGAGGAAAAAAGATAAATCAGATAAAAGATATCATAATAAAGAACAACAAAAGTAAATAACACTTGGCAGGATGAAGAAGACAATAAAATAATGAATAAAGTTGTATCATGCCAAATTAGTCATGCATGACCATTACAAAGGTTCCTCTGTTCACCCAACAAATATGGATTTAATATTGAATTTCGTGTTGAAGGAGTAATCTTTAATGCCCTACTTAAATAAAACATTATGTAGTGTCCATTTATAAGCACAAACAATCTTACGAGTTATAAGATCCAGAAAGAAATTCAAAGTTGATGATGAATTTATTGACCCTCATGGTATATACACATAAGGGTCATATTAAAAGTGGGCAATTTTTAGAATGACACTTGTTTTTGTGCCAAAGATAAGGTTATGACCGTTGTGGTCCATATGGAGGAAAAGGAAAATCAACAATATGTAGATTATATGAACTTTAAAATTATGCACTTCACAAAAGTGACATTTAGGGCGTTTTTCAATTTATGTTTAAATCCATTTCATAGTTTAAACTACATTCTGGGGTTTATTGGATTTTTGAATATCAGTTCAGTGACTGAACTAAATTTAAACTAGATCCATCCTTGTCCATGGTTTAAACCAGTAAACTTAACGTCAATAATTTTTCTGGATTCTCAGTAGGTAACTGTTTACTTTTAAATTATAGAAATGGATTTAGATGACTTATGTTAGACAATGATGATATAAGGGAGTATTTAAATTATTTGAATAGGCCTAGGAGGTTACTTACTACTAGAGAAAGACCAGACCATTTTGAAAGGTGGGATGATTATGATTTCTTTTTGAGGTTTTGCCTGTCTAAAGGACCTGTTTACAGGATAGTAAATGAAATTGGTGACACAATTAGTTTCAATACCAATAGGTAATATATATTTCATTTGTAGTGTATAGGTTTATCAAAGGTATTTGATTTTAGGAGTCGTACAGTTTCACCTGTTATAATGGTGCCCTTAGCAATTCGATTTTATGCTACAGGATCCTTTCCAGTTGCTGTTGTGTTACACTTACTTGGCAGTGTTATATCGTCGGTAAAGCAGTTAACAAAATATTACACTTAGATGGTGGTACATTGACATGGCGATAGATGGCTCTTAAAAGCCGGTAATACAATTACCAGAGTTCATAAAATACACCATGACGTCACCGATAATTTATATTGCGCCATAATTAAAAGAAGTTACATATAATTAAAACAATAAAAATTAGAGAGTCTACTCACGTGAAGGATCCGGTAACCGGCAGGAATTCACGCTACGGTAGCCTCGGCACCGCTGCTGCTGGTAGAGCTGGGCATCCAATTATCTCGGGGTCATGGGCAGCTCTAGGGTCATCTCCGTTTCCTATATGCAGTGGAACGACAGGAATAGGTTAATTAAGGAACGACAAAACAAGATAATCAAGATAAGGAAATCTACATAATAAGATAACACACGACACCCCGCACGACTGTTTCACTTGAAGGTAGAAAAAAGACAGCCCTGATTCCAGCGCGTCACGGAAACACGACCCCACTCTTTTCTACTATTCCCTTACCCCTATGGGGATAAAAACACTTGCGCAACTCACTATTGTGACGTACCGGAAGCGCCGCCCAGTCTATTTAAAATGTTCGCGCATCTTGCGTATTCAAAAATTAAGGCGGGAAACTTCCGTACGTGAAGAAAATTAAACTAAAAACAATGTTTAAGTGCAAATTCAATTTGCACGTAACAATCGCGACAAAGCCACAAAAGAAAAAACTTAAAAAAAAGAAAAAGTCTGTTAGCACAGTAACAGCTTACAATCTAAGTCCTAACTACCCTACATAAACCCTAACTTAAAAGCTACAAAATGTTCATATAAGGCGCCACCTGGTTTTTTCGACCGATAACACGTCTACCAAAGTACCAGGAACGGAATAGGTAGCCCGATAGTCTGTGACTACACTACTTACCGACAGCACAAATTTGTCGGGGAGCATGAAACACTACTTAACTTAACACGGGTGCGACAAGTCGCCTAAACTATCTAAACCTATCTAAACTTATCTAACTAAAGCTAACATAAAGTTCTTATATGCAAACACACATGAGTGTTGCATTTAAACTATTCTTCCTTTGGCAAGAAGTGCCCAAATTTAAAAATGTTCCTGGAGTGCGTCACTTGCACTCTAGCAAATTTTGTTACTGGTACTTTGGTTTCCTCCGATGCACATTTAACTTGTCCATGACACAGTTGTGAATCCACAAATTTACCAAAAGTACCACCTACTAAATCCTTATATGCTAACCTAACAAATTACATTTCTAAATTGGGTTAGCTTTTTCACTTAAATTTCAGAAAGATAATTCCCACGTCTGGTCATATATACCACACGTTAGGACGATAAAAAAGATAAGATAAGATCTCAAATTGATGTTAAAGATAGTAGATAAGATAATGCTATTAAGCTTAAATTGTTATCCTCAAAGGTAATGAATAAGATAACGGTGTTAAGCTTTAGTTATTTTTTTGAGATACTCGATAAGATAACACGATATTAAGTTAAAGTGATTATAAGAGATAGTAGGTAACATGAATTTAAACAGAAGTTATTACTAAAGATAACCGATAAGATAACGCGAAATAACTCGAAGTCATTCCTAACGGTAGTCGGTAAGATAACGATAAATTAAACCAAAATTATTACTAACGGTAGTCAGTAAGATAACGATAATAAACTAAAGTTATTACCAAAGGTAATCAATAAGATAACGATATTAAACCTAAGGGGTATTATCGAAGATAATAAAGAAGACAAAGATATTGGCCTAGTTATTACCCAAGACAATGATAACAACAAATGAGTGGCTCCAGTAGAGCCGTTGAAATGGGGTTGACCCGTGCCCTCTAAAAAGAGAAACCTGTGAAGCAGGTCCGTTCATAAGAACAGCACGGGGGACCGGTAAAGACGTTTGGGTGCATCCCTGCACCCGGCGGTAATTGATATCGGTGATCCTCTCACCCGATATCCATTCGGTATAAAAGATATACGCATTCACTCACACATTCACACACTCATACATACCTTCACTGCCAGAGCCCACGCACTGACAGCGGCACCGCATGACCTCACGAAAGATTCGCAGAGACCTGGTCCAAGTGTCTGTGGAAACCTCCCGTGCAACCACACGGTGACTAACAGAAAAGAAAAGGTAGTAGAGAAACAGGAACGGTAAAAAAGAAGGAGGTTGGTTTTTTGAAGTGCATAAGAGGCACCTCTAGGTAGAAGAAAGTAGAGGAAGGGCTCGCAATGAGCAAAAGCGACAGAGGGAAAGGTGGATAGCAAAGCGCTACTCAACCAACAAGTGTGGTCAGCAGCTCGGAATGAGGGAACATCATTCTTATGTGGCAGACGGTGTTCGAGACAAGAACAGGTCCACCGAGAGAAGAATAAGGCATAGCGGAGATAGCGGGTTAAGAAAAAGTATAGTTTTTGGACAAGCGTCCAAGAGAAAGTAGAGAGTTGCCCCTATAAAACACAGCGTAGTCTGAAGGGCTACCTGCGATAATAATCCTACAAGATAAGATATGCCATATGTTGACATTCACTAGGCTCCTAAGAGAACTAGTGCGATAATTTTCCTAACGAGTGCTTCGACTACGATAAGAAAATCAGACAAAGATAGACACGACAACTTAAAAGTATCCTCACAGATACAAACACACAAAAACAAACTGTTTTAAGGTAGTTTTTTAAATCGGTAGCACCCTAAACACATAAAAATGCCCAATTTTAAGCAGTTAAATACAGATACACTGTCCCCATATGCTAAAACAACCGAGAATTTAATAAGGTAACAATAAAAAGCCATAGCACCTCACCACGAAGTTCAATAAAAAACAACGAAAAAAATGTTTATAAGTTATGTTGATTTAGTAGAAAAAACAAATAAAGATATAGTGTAATGATGTAGTATAATGTGGGCGATTGCAATAATTCAGAAGAAAAACACATGGAATAGACAATCCTAGATTTTGCAACTGCGACTATGAACTATTTCTTTCAATGGCATAGACTGCGCATGTTCTATGTGAGCCCAAAGAAGAAAGCATTCACTCAACATCAGCTAAAACCAATCATAAAAATTCAATGGGTTATTTCAACCAAAGTTACGACAATTACCATACAATTAAACCATATAAGAGAAGTACTAAAGACCGAACAATATGTAGTAGGAAAATTTCAAGGGTTAATTAAATGAAACGACAGAGTTATATTGGGGGGTGTAGAGGATGAAGTGATATATGAGTAACGGTATGGTCGAGAAAAGTTAACCAGAAGAAAAAGATAGCTAAATTAAGGTAAGTAAAGTTAAACGTGTAAGAAATTATATACTATATGAGAGAAGGAATAAGTAATTAAAGATACTAATTGATGGTGAGGACAAAAAAACATTAGGTAAATCGTGAGGAGAATGGGACATGAAAAACTTAATTAGCATTTGGGTCAGCAGAGAATGGCTTAAGGTCTTTAATATGCCACCTGCCTTGGCGTTTTCCTTCAGTATCCTGAAGTTCGTAGATAAGGGGACTAATAACACGTGTGACTTTACAAAGAATGAATTTAAGGGCCAATTTTGAAGAAAATTTCTTAGATGCATCCGATAAGACATAGTTCTTTTTCCAAACTTGTTCGCCCAAGGCGAAGGAAATATTTCGTTTACGCAAGTTATAATGGTCCTTAGTCTTTTCGTAAGCTTTTAACAAATTTTTTCTAACGTCGTTAAAGATAGAAGGTAGTGACTGTTGGTCCTTGTCCCAACGTACTTTATCGTCAAATTCAATTACGTTAGTATCGTCAGGCACTAAACCATAGTAACTCCCATCGATTGGGGTATATCTTCCAAAAACAAGAAATGACGGAGTGAATTGGGTTGCTTCGTGTTTAGATGTACGCAAAGCTTGAGCAATTTTAAAGATATGTTCATCCCATGTAGTATGGTCTGAATCAATATAGGAAGAGATAGCGGTAATTAACACTCGATTTACTCTCTCGGTAGGGTTTACTTGGGGGTGATATTTTGCGTTAAACCAAATTTTTTGTACTTTGTAACTTTTAACAAAATTCTGAAAATCTTTAGAGATAAATTGTGCACCATTGTCACAAAGGATAATCTGTGGGACACCAAAGATAAGAAAGACATTCTGTTCTAGAAATTTAATTATTGCTGCGGAGGTAGCTTTACGTAGGGGTTGTACCATAACAAATTTAGAAAACCAATCGGTAACGACTAAAAGATATTGGTTACCTCTCTTCGATCGGGGTAGAGGTCCTAATAAGTCAAGCGATATTAATTGAAAGGGATAAGATACACGCTTAAAGTTACCCATTAAACCGGGACGAGCATCTTGTGAACTCTTATGGGAACCACAAATTTTGCAGCTCTTTATGTAGCGACAAACAGATTGCTTAAGTGTGGGCCAGTAATACAATTCAGATATTTTCGCGAGAGTTTTTGTAACACCAAGGTGTGCAGCTAAGGGATCGTCGTGACATAATTTGAGCACCTCACTGCGATTTGCCGTGGGCACAACGAGTTTCCATTCAGGTATATTCGATATTTTATGTGGGGACGAGGATACAAATTTATACAGTCTATTATTAGTTACACGGAAGGTAGGAAATTTGTCAGGGGTATCAGAAACTTTTTTAATCATATTGAGGTACCAGGTATCCAGAATTAAATTTGGAAGGTTTAGAGAAACGACATCACGAGACAAGGCATCAGGTACGATATTTAATTTGCCAGGCCTATGCCTAACGTCAAAAGTAAATTGGGATATACGCAAGTTCCATCTTGCCAAACGACCTGCGGGTTGTTTCAAGTTATTAAGCCAAGTGAGTGCTGCACAATCAGTGATTACGGTGAAGTGTGTACCTTCGACATATCCTCTAAACTTCTCGATGCCAAAGATAACGCCCAATAGTTCTCGTTCGGTAGCAGAGTATTTTTGTTCGGCAGAAGTTAAGGCACGGCTCGCATATGCGATTGGATGTTCTAAACCATTGCTTACCTGGAACAACATTGCACCTAACCCAGTAAGTGAGGCATCGGTTTGTATATAAAACTTATCGTCGAAATTTGGAGAAATTAAGATAGGTGCTGAAGTGATTAATGTTTTAATTTGTTCGAAAGCCTGTTGGGATTCTGAATTCCACTCGATAGTTTGGGATTTCTTTTTATTTTTTATTAAAGCGGTAATGGGTGCAGATATAGTTGAAAGATTAGGTAAAAAAATGCGATAGTAGCTAATCATTCCTATCAAACGCTTGATTTCGGTAACAGTTTTAGGTGTTTTAAATTTAGTAATGGCATCAACTTTAGCAGGATCTGCTCGTAAGCCTGTCCCATCGATAATAAAACCGAGAAATGTAAGGGATGAACGACAAAATTGAGACTTTTCCCAGTTTATCTTAAAGCCTGCTGCGCTTAAACGTTCAGCAACTTCATCTAATGTGGCGATATGTTCATCGAAAGAACTTGAGATAACTAAGATATCATCTAAAAACACAAAGGCACGTTCTTGATGTAAGATAGGACCTAACGTTTGATCCATAGTACGTTGTAAAGTTTGTGGAGCGTTACAGAGACCAAATGGCAAAAAATTATATTCGAAAAGACCTCGGCCTGGGACACAAAAAGCAGTTTTTTGACGAGAAGATAAGTCGAGAGGTATCTGATAAAAAGCTTGTCTTAAGTCGATAGATGAGATAAATTTTGCGTTACAAAGCCTGCTCAAAATTGAGTCAGTTCTAGGTAGAGCGTAAGCGTCTGGAACAGTAACAGAATTTAGCTTCCTGCCATCAAAACAGACACGCCATTCGTCATTCTTTTTCCGAACTAGCAATACGGGAGAGGTCCACGGTGAATTTGAAGGAGAGATAACACCAGATATTAACATTTTGTCTATTTCCGCATGTAAATGCTTTTGTAAGGCAGGCGATAAGGGATATTGACGTTGCTTAAAGGGAAGGGCATCACCTGTAGAGATAACGTGTGTTGCCGTTGTAACACAACCAAGTTCAGAGGTATTAAGTTTGCGAAATTTGTCGATTGTAGCGTTAAGAGTTACATTTTGGGAGTCAGTAAGAGAGATTTTGTTAGATATTCCTGTAGATGCACAGGAGTTCGTTTTAATGGAGGTTTGCCATGAAAAATCCTGAAAGTAAAGCGACAGATTAAAAAGTTGACAGAAATCAACGCCCAGTAGAAAAGGATACGCTAATGCAGGGACAATCAAAAATAAAACATCACGTTCAAGAGACTCTACACGAATTTTTAACTTAAGGGAACCGGTTACATGTATTTGATTATCGTCAGCTAAATTTATGGAAGTTTTTTCGGGAATAATTTGAATTTTGATATTTTGTTGAGATAATTGATGTAAACCTTCGTTATTTATAAGAGAACACGAAGAACCTGTATCCAGTAAAGCAATTACATTTAAGGAACCAATTGAGATAGATAAGTGTGGACGATTATCGAAGGGTTTTTTAACAAGTTGTGAAACAGCGGTAGTCTTTTTATGATAAAAGGAATTGACGGTTTGTAACCACTTAGACCACTCGGCTGGCATAGTATAGCATAATTCCTCTAATGAAGGTAAGGTATTTTGTACATTAATAGTAGCGGTATTATTATTAGATAAATTTAATGACGGTACAACGTTAGAAGTGGTTTTATAAGTTGAATTTATTGGCGTCTGTATCCGTTGGATGATTGGTGTTGAGGGCGATTTTGGTTTCTTGAGATATTTACACCCTGCTTTGAAATATCTCGACGGGAGTTTCCCGATACGTTAGGATTACAGTTGGTGCAGTTAGATTTGTAGATATTTGAGCGACCACAACCATAACAAAAAATATTTCTGGGGTATGTGCAGACAGTATAGCTATGTCCACTTCGCTTGCAGTTCCAACAGGTAAGTGCGTTATTAGTTACGGTAGGAGGAATGTTAAGGGTAGATAGTTTACGGGAAGGTCGAACTTGGCAAGCTAAATCAGGTTCTAGAAGACCAGATAATTTCTCGGGTGGGGGCCGGTACTTGTCAATCCTTGACCTCACTTCTTGAAGAGAACGACATAGGTCTTTAAAGTGAGCTAGCAAAGATATGGTCTGCAATGCCAACCGTTCAGAGAAATAGGGGTTTAAATTTCTAAGTAATTGATCGATAATTTCGGATTCGGAAGGTTTTTTGTCAAGTCTGCTATATAAAGCTTCTAATGAGGTAATAAAAGACACAACATTTTCGTCGGGACCTTGAGTTCGGTTTCGGATTTCGTTCCAAAGGTCGTTAACGTAACCATAAGGTAGGAAGTCTCGTTTTAAACAGGCAACTAATTCATTCCAGGTAGAAATTTGGTGTCGTATGTTTCTATACCATATCAACGCTGAGCCTGCGAACAAATCACCAGCTGAGATAAATAGATCCTGGTCGGTACACCCGCGAGAAATTTTAAAATCGTTGATTCGATCCAGAAAGGATGACAAAGAAACCTTTGAATCGAACCCTTCGAAAGTGAGACCCCATTTGTATACAGGTATAGGTTTTCCTACAGGTTTGGGTTCGGCAAGCACAAGATTTGAAAAAGGTAACGAGATATCTACGTCTGCATTGGGATTAAGTCTTCCTAAAAGAATTCCTTCCAGCAATAACACGTCTGACAACAAACTTTGTTTAGCTTGAGTCGCTTGGTCATCGTTATATAAAGATAATGATTCGATACGGTGTTTGACGTGGGTTATTCTTGAAGTCAATCTCCCTAATTCGATATTAGTGGCACTAGGATCTGTTTTATGTATTATATTCGATATGTCATCTAAAGATAATTTAATTTCTGATACGTTAAGTGGCCAGTCGCCAACAGGGTTCTTTAAGATATCAATGGCTTTGGTTTCCTGTGCCAAAATGGCCCTAAGTTGAGATCGCCTATCATTCTGATTGCTCGCCGCTATGATATTCCTGCACTCCAGCTCGTAGATCAATTCGAGCGATTTTAAATGTGACACGTTCATTATGGATACAATATTCAAGAACGATATAAAAAATATGTGATTTTGACACAGATTAGAAGGTAAAAAACACGTTACACTTACTTTAAGGTAATACGATACGATATTTAGGGGTAAGGACTTGTTAGAACGTCACCGATAAAGAATGTTAAAGTGTTAATCTATGAAAACACCAAAGAAACACATTTAAGGTATATAGAAACGAAATCAATTTTCAGTTAAATACATATTTTATAGATAATGACAGAAAGGCCTTCCCAAAAAATAGAAAATGGACGCAGGTAAGCAATTTACTTCACTCAGTGTTTTTTAAACACAAAATTTTCATGTAAAGGATTAACCATAATGCAGTTTTTAGAATGTAACATAAAGGACAATGTATTTAAATTTCAAAAAACGGCCTTTTAAGGTTAGGAAAACGAACTAAAGTTATATTTTAATAGGTAATTCTGTAATACTGTATTTAAAGACATAAGGTCAGGTAAATACTTATTTGTAATACTTACATGAATAAAAGTATGTTTCCTTAAGTGATAAAGCTGTTTAAATAACATCTGTTAAAAGATTGCATGCTTATAACTGAAATTAACATAACCTAAAAACAAAGAAGAAACCCCTAAAGTTCATAGCCTCAACACGTTGAAGGCGCCATCTGTTACACTTTCTAGGCAGTGTTATATCGTCGGTAAAGCAGTTAACAAAATATTACACTTAGATGGTGGTACATTGACATGGCGATAGATGGCTCTTAAAAGCCGGTAATACAATTACCAGAGTTCATAAGATACACCATGACGTCACCGATAATTTATATTGCGCCATAATTAAAAGAAGTTACATATAATTAAAACAATAAAAATTAGAGAGTCTACTCACGTGAAGGATCCGGTAACCGGCAGGAATTCACGCTACGGTAGCCTCGGCACCGCTGCTGCTGGTAGAGCTGGGCATCCAATTATCTCGGGGTCATGGGCAGCTCTAGGGTCATCTCCGTTTCCTATATGCAGTGGAACGACAGGAATAGGTTAATTAAGGAACGACAAAACAAGATAATCAAGATAAGGAAATCTACATAATAAGATAACACACGACACCCCGCACGACTGTTTCACTTGAAGGTAGAAAAAAGACAGCCCTGATTCCAGCGCGTCACGGAAACACGACCCCACTCTTTTCTACTATTCCCTTACCCCTATGGGGACAAAAACACTTGCGCAACTCACTATTGTGACGTACCGGAAGCGCCGCCCAGTCTATTTAAAATGTTCGCGCATCTTGCGTATTCAAAAATTAAGGCGGGAAACTTCCGTACGTGAAGAAAATTAAACTAAAAACAATGTTTAAGTGCAAATTCAATTTGCACGTAACAGTTGGTGATTTTATTGGAATTTATAGGAGTACTGCTAGTAAGGCAATATATAAAGTTTCCCGTGCGTTAGCACAACCACACCCACACTGTATCAAGATGCTAAGTACTAATCAGGAAATGCTGAATGTTCGTCAAGAATTCTTTAATATAGCCAGATTTCCTAGGTGTATAGGTGTTCTTGACTGTTCTCACATTAAAATTCAATTACCCAGGGATGACAATGTGAAAACGTTCAGAAATAGAAAATAGTTATTTATTATACAAGGGAAAAAGTACTAGATTTTACCTCGAGTTGTATTTGTCTCCCGACGTGAAGCGGAAGGAGACAAAATACCGAGAGTTAAAAATCTTACATTTTTACCCGTGTATAATACACTATTTTTTCTGTGACAAGCAAATGATTTAATATTGAAAAAATATTAGAATACATTAAAGTTAAAAAATCAATGGATGTCAAATTTGAAGTTTCAAACAAGTAGGTTGTTGTACTTATAGAGACAGTTAGACTTGTGTTGCTAAGAAAACCTTTAAAGTAATCAAATATCTGTTAATTTAATTCTGCGAGTGGTTATTTATTTACACATACCCGGGAAAAAAGTACTAATTTTTTTCCCGAGGATAAAAGTAAATTCATAAAAAGTGACATTTTGTTGCCTGTCAAGAAACATTAAATGTCGAACTTTTTTCCCGTCACGGAAATTTTTTTTTTATTAATGTTCAAACTATTTCTGGACCAGATTTAAAAATACAGAACATATATTGGCAAGGTTCTGCGCTCGATTAAACTATTTTCAACAATTCTCGTATTAGAGGTAAATTTGAAAGGAGAGAAATGCAGGACAACTTAATTGTAGGAGATAGCGGATAACCCATTAAAAATTATTTAATAACACCATTAGCAAATCCAATTACCACGGCAGAGAAAGTATTTAATGAATCCTTGATAAGGACTAGAAACTTCGTGAAGTGTAGCTTAGTGTATGAAAAAGGAGATTCCTTATTCTAGCCTTTGGGATCTGCCAAAAAGTTGATTGAGTGGAGGCGATTGTTGTTGCTACAGCAGTGTTGCATAATATTGCATGTGATATGAGAGAACCAGATCCACCTTTTGATCCTGATGTTGAAGGTGATGTGGAACTTCTAGATGTACCAAATGTTCCACATGGGAATAATACAAATCATAATAATTTCATGAGAAATAATCTGATTAACAATTACTTTCAAAGATTAGTTTAATTAGCATTTTACTGTAGATAATTCAGTTTATTAAGTATTAAGTACGGCATATATTTATTTCACATAATTTTTCACGGACTGTAAATGGTAAAATAACAAAAACTGTAACGTTTTTCACTAATAAACTGGCACCAAAAATAAAAAGTTGTTCTTGATTACATAATACAAAACCTGTAAAGAAATAATAACAGAAACTATAAACAATAAAACTAAAATCTTACGTAAACATCATTTACATAGAAAAATATTTTAAATATAAAAATAGTATATCAATAATATACCGGGTTAGTTAAAAGTATGGAGACGACGATTTATTGTCGTTAATATTTATTTTAGGAAATTATGTTCCATACAAAAGTTTTTTATGAAAATTTTATCTACATTTGAGAATACTTGAATTTTTTTCTTCAAGTGTTTTTGAGTTATGCACGTCCACGTAATTTTTTTTAAATGGGAACTTGCTAATTTTACTCCACTATTCAATAGAGCATTTTTTCTCTTTACAACAATATTTTTGTTTTTTTTAAAATCTATTTTAATAATATCTTTACAAGAAAACGCCGGTTCAAGTATTTACGAGTAGTAGCTACATCTAAGATCGACAAAAGCGATGTGATAAACAAACTCGAGCGAAGTAACTTTATCAGTGGTTATTTTACGTCAAATACATTTGTGCAATTTATTGCTGTTAATATTAGTAATGGCGACTTTAAGTGAACCTGAAAGAATTGAAATACTTATGATGTTGGGTTATGGAGATAGACGCAGAAGTTTACAAGGCGTATGTAATTTATTTAATAATACGCATCCAAATAGAGATCCAATTTCTAAACTTGTTGGTAAAACTTAAAAACGCTTTGGGTAGCGTTAAAGATTTGTCAAGGAGTGGTAGACCTAGAACAGTGAAACCCGATGATAAAAAACTGGATGTTTTATTGGCTGTATCTGAAGATTCCCATTTATCAACCAACCAATTAGCGGTCAATCTCAATATTTCACAGTCGTCAGTCGTTTCAATGTTAAAAAATGAAAAGTATAAACCTTATAAAACACACCTAGTACACAAGTTGACGGAAGATGATTTTGATAAGAGACCACAATTTTGTGAAGAAATGTCAAATATTTGTAATAATAATGAAAATTTTGTCAACAATATTCTTTTCTTTGACGAAGCTACTTTTTGCCTTACCGGTAAAGTAAACAGACATAACTGCAGATACTGGTCATCTGAAAATCTGTTTTGGTTTTTGGAGCAAGATAGATGTTGGGCCTTTGGAAGCTTCTTTTAAAAAATCTATTTCCAAAAAAACACTCCTATCAAGAGCATTTTATTTATACAGAAATTACAATAATAATTTGACAACTTGGACGTTATGTTCATTAACGTTTTAATTCACAAATATTCAAAATTATTAATTACTAATGAGTAGTTAAACAACCAACAATGTTAAAGCTATAAGTTCAAGACTGACTGGCCATCATGGGCTCCTCCTGTAATAATTAGTAAAGAAATGATTAGGACAGAGCATTAGTCTGTCTAGTAAACATTCCTCCACCCAAGTAATAACAAAAACTCAATAATACAGACTTATATATTCACAGTTTATCAAAATGCTAAACACTTTCCGTAACTTTCAGGTAACTCTGTACTTCATCAGTGGTCTTATATATACCCTGAATTAAATAGATGATTCATACTCCGGTATCTACTAGAAAGTTTGAGGCTTCTGTAGTATATACATTGCTTACGGTGTTTGTGTGTTTGACGGGTTGCCTAATAGTAGCTCGTAACAATACTTTCGAATTTGTCTAAAATGAAGACTACAAAGCTTGACTATGTTTTAAAAAAGTTTAAAGCTTATTACAATCCCATTAAAAATCTTGTAGTTGAACATTATAACCTTTTTAAAAGGGATCAGTCTGAACATGAGTCATTTGATGATTTGTGACGGATTTAAAAAATTATCATCGACATGTGAGTTTGCTGAAAAAAATATCATGATTCGAGATCGAATTGTTTTGGGTCTAAATGATCGTCACATACAGGAAAAATTTTTACAATCATTAGATTTGTTCGTGCAAGAAGTAATAAACATGTGTAGATCAATGGAAAGTGGAGATAATAAATTGAAACCAATCAATAACTTCAAATCCGCCTCTGCCATTGATGTTCTTAGTGCAAGAAAGTGGAAAAATAAAGGTGATGATAAAAATAATTTTTCAAAAAACCAAATACCTGACATTGGAAACAGCAACAATAGTGGTTTGTGTACTAAATGTGGTAACACACATAATCCAAATAGGTGTCCAGCATTTTTTAGAATTTGCACTAACTGCAAGAAACGTGAACATTATAATAAGATGTGTAATTCAAAGAAAAATAAAGTGCTTGACATTCAGGAAGATGAATCAAGTCTAGGAGAATCTTCTGTAGATGAATTAATAGTGTGGACTATAATGAATAAACCGTCTAAACAATCAAATAATTTAGAATGGGTAGAAAATATTGCAATTAGTGATGTAACCTTAACCTTAAACATTGATAGTGGCTCAGAAGCTAATATTTTAAGCTATGAAGATTTTGAATTACTAAAAAATAAAATTGGTAATTTAGTAACTGATACCAATTCGTTCAAGTTAAAAATCATACAGTCGCCATCAAACTGAAACTTCGGTGTTGTTAATTTGAACTGTAAATTCAAAGGTGACAGTAAAGTCATAAAGTTTCATGTGCTTACAAATAAAAATAGGATTGAAAAGTGCTCTGCAATTAGGTATTATGAATTTTCCTGCACAAAATGTATGTGAAGTAGAACAATGTAATAATTCAATCCAAAGTATAATTGAAAAATATCAAGCTCCGTTCAATGGTATCGGTCTAGTAAACAAGACTTGCAAAATTAGTCTTGTTGATAGTGTTTTACCTAAAGCCGTAGTTATCAAGAAAATTCCTATTGCACTTAAAGCAAAAGTAAAACAAAAAATTGACGAAATGGTTCGTGAGCATATATTAACTCCAGTCATGGAACCAAGTGGATGTGTCAACACCGTGGCAGTAGTATCTAAACCAGGTAATGATATTCGACTCTGTATGGATCCAAGGTATCTTAATTTATTAAGTGTGAATATTTCTATATATCTACTTTTGAGGGTTTATTTTGCCAGTTAACTGAAGCCAAACATTTTTCATTATTAGATGCACCGTCAGCTTTCTTGTAATGTCCTTTAAATTATGAAAGTTCCTTATTATGCACCATTGCAACACTGCTTGGCACATTTTGCTATAAACGTCTTCCGTATGGTTTGTCTGCATCGCCAGAAATATTCCAAAGAATTGTGAATGAAATTCTTGAAGGGGTTGAAGGAACGGTCTCATATTTTCATGACATACTTGTGTTTGGTTCAACCCTGAAATAGCACAAAAGAAATCTTGAAACTGTTTTACAAAAAATATCTGGTGCTGCTTTAACTTTAAATAAGAAAAATCTCAATTTGTAGTAAAAAATGTTAAGTTTCTTAGATATTACTTTAACAAATTTGGTATAAATGCATCAGCCGAAAATCTAATACATTGATGAAAGCTCCTACCAACAAAAATGAACTTCAGAGATTTCTTGGTATGGTTACGTATTAGTGCCGATTCTTGACTAACCTTTCAAACAATACAAATACATTAAGAAAATTACTAAGTGTTAAAGTAGAATGGTTATGGGGACTGGCTGAACAACAATGTTTTGAACATCTTAAGATGTTGGTAACAATGGTACCCATATTATCATTTTTCAATCCTGAACTTAGATTAAAGTGTCTTGCGAAGCAAGCCAGTACGGTTTGGAGTGTTGCATTTCCTAAGAAGGACATCCAATTGAGTTTGCATCAATTTCTCTTAACAAACCTCAACAAAACTATAATCAAATCGATAAAGAGTTATTGGCAATAGTGTACGGTTGTCAACGTTTTAATTATTACCTTCTAGGACAGGAAACATTTGATATTGAAACTGATCATAGACCTTTACTGAGACTAGTGAAAAATCATTAGAGGATCTATCACCTTGTCTGTAACGTTTGGGGATGAAATTAATCAAATGCAATTTTGATTTAAAATTTGTCCCAGGGAAAAAGCTTTTGGTTGCTGATCAACTGAGCAGAGACTCTGAAAACAAAATGTTTAACATTAATGGTCTTGATACTGAACTTAAAATAAATTCTGTAATAATGACAACGAAAAATAATTGTAAACGTTTAGAAAAGTATATAAAGGAAGATCCATTATTAAAAGAAATCAAAACTTATGTAATGAGTGGTTGGCCTAATCACAAAAATATATCTTCTGCAACTAAGAAATTTTGGTCAATACATAATGAAATCTACGTGAATGAAAGTGTTTTACTATATAAAAATAGATTAATTATTCCTGAGTTGCTGTGTGTCGTTGCTGGCTAGTTCCTCCTAGAACAGGTTTCGTATGTTAACCTGTCCCCTTAACCTTAACATAAAATTCCGGAACAATTACATCAATAATATTTGAAGCTTTTTCTTCACTTAAAGAAAAGGCGTAACTCAAAATCACAAACATTCTTAACTTGGACCACAGTTCAACACGAAGAAACTATTATAATGCCCTTGCATCAATTCCCAAAACAAAAAATTCCCACGGTATTGTTGGTTTTCAACCATCGCTTAATTTAACAAATTCTGCTTGCACAAAAACTGAAAGTGTTTATGATAGTAATCGACTTGTCACATATGTATAATTTTACTACTTGCGTAATTATAATTATTAAATCTAGTTGCTTAATCATAACCACCCTAACCTTGTGAATGCGTGCCGAATAACCCAACTCTACTGTTCGAAGGTCCCCGGTGACTCCTACCCACACTCCTTTGTTCGCCGGATGTAACCAACTATCACAAGTATTCGTTGACCTTATTTTAATATCCCGTCCACTACAAAAACCCAAACGTTGCACTTGATATTACCGTGAGACTTATGACAACCACTTACATTGTAAATATCCTTTATTATGTGGCGTAACCTAATAAAACAATTCAATAAACAATAATTCAACAATTCAAACAATAAAACAAAATAAAAACAGTCAGGGTAAGCATTTAACGATGAACTGAAAATGTCCTACAGGGCGATACCAGTGCACCACACAATGCTAGAAGCAATCAAGGTGAATCACTTCAACCTCACGATATTCGTACGTTGCCATGACAAAAGATTGATATTGATTTTGTTGAACTTACCTATCAACAATTCTTAATAACAGTCGACTATTTTAGTAAATTTTTAGCGGCCAATAAGTTGTATAATAAAACTGCTGCTTCCGTTATAAGTTGCCTATAAAGTGTGTTTTCAAGTCATGGACTACCACTTGAAATCTCTAGTGCAATAGTCCACCATATAACTTCAAAGAATTTGAAGCATTTGTAAATCAATATAATTTACAGCTCTCAACTTCCAGTCCCATATTTCCTAAATCTAATGGGATGATTGAACGACATATTCAAACTATAAAAAATCTAATGCTGAAAACTCTTAAGGATAAAGGAGATGCATTTTTAAGAGTATTGACCTACAACATCACACTAAAAGCAAACTTGCCTGCTACTTGCGATTCACTTATGGGTCGTATTTTGAGAACTAAACTTCTCATGACAAAATTTGTCTTGAAACCTAAATATTCAATCAAAGAAGTTAGAAACCCATTGTTGCGAAACTAACAAAAAAAATCTATTATGATACAGATAAATAGATTTTTCCTAGGTTGGAAGAGCAACGCTCTATTCTCATGCAAAAGGGTATTAGAGAGTGGACACATGGAAAAATTGTCAGTAAAGCTGGTCCAAATGATTTGATAGTGAAAACAAACAATGGAACTTATAGAAGAAACAGAGTCCACACTCATGAGTATGTTATTCGAGCCGAAGATCCACCATACTCTCAAGAACCAAATTACAATATACAGTGTAGTGGTTTCTACTATTGGAATTTTAAGTGAACGGGTGATATGTTGCTTTCCCACGTGTGGTAAGGTGGGGAGCTCGTGGAAATGTGAGGATGGTTCAAGATAGAAAGGGGCAGTCGGTTGTGTACTTCAGGTGGAATGTAGTTATAGTATCCTTTATTCTCAAGAAGAGCTACACAAGGTACAAGAATTCTGAGTAGTAATCATTATTACTACAACTTACGTATGATTATCAAAGAAGAACGAACAGCCTCATCCTAAATTTACTATATCCAGTTAAACATGCAAGAATAACGAGGGTTGAATTAGTTATAAGTAAAGTTAAGTAGGTAAGCCAGCAATTCAATGATTGATATTTTGTTTGTTGTCATAATAAATAATAAAACCATTCCATCCTTTATTTTCAATGCAAAAGTACCCTATGAGTATTTAGTCCGGTGCAATTAGTCAAAACGTTACAACAGGACAGATCATTCTCTAGTGAAAATACCAGCGTTGATGAAAATGAAGTCATGAACGACGATAAATGCATCTCCAAGGATGGTGAAATCAGTGTAGAAGAAAATCATTTGATTGTGCACCTAGTTTTGACGTTCAAGGTGAAGCGCATGTCACACGTAGTGGACGAAAAATTATTCCTCCAGTTAGACTAAATTTATAGTTTTTTTTTCTTTTTTGGGAGAGAGGTGTTACATATCTCAATCTTACGATTTGGAACGCACTCCAGATGGCCTTATAAATAATCAAATGTTACAACAAAAATGACAACTAGTGTCACGTGTAATAAAATATGTATTCGTGTCTTTATGCTTATAATAAATTGTATTAACAATTTACTTAAGAAAACAGTCTTACACTGTTGTTAATGTTTTTGAGCTATAATAAATACATCACACCTACTAAAAAATATGATATGGGTAAGGGTGCTAACCAACCACCTATCACAAAATCATTGTCATGTCGTTACGAATAATTGCTCTTGCACCTTATCAAGGACGTTATAAGAATGGACCAAACCATAATGTAAATATCTGGTATAACGTATGTCGTGGATGCGTGCCAACATCAGATGGTGTTTTTGGACACACGCATGTGCGCCATCATTAAACATATAGTGTGTCCATATATAACCTCGTTTGTCTGGTCCCACAATAGACACTACTCATTTATCACAAAACAAAGTGGAGTTAGATTGAGTTTTCTGTTTAGTGTTTGTTTACACTTCAGATAACCATACAATAAATTTTGTTAAATAGTGTTAAGATGGTGCGTTATTGTGTTGTGTGTAAACAAAAGTGCCATAAATCCAGAAATGGTTCGTTTCACAGGTATGAATTTTATTGCTTTAGGTGACATATAGTTTTACAAATTTAATGCTTTTACAGGTTTCCAATAACTTTAAAATTGCGGCAAGAATGGTTAGAGTCTTGTTATTTAAAGGAAACGGACTTCAAATTTACTTTGACTGTTTGCTCTTTACATTTTAAAGTCGCATATTACGATGACAAAATTTCCCAGAAACAAATTAGTTAAAGGTGCTGTACCTTACCCTAGTAGTATTGGAAAGATGGAGGTAACTAATTCATTGCTGTACGTAAAAAAAGTTATTAAATTTGCTCTTGCAGGTGTTGAAAATAGATTTTCAGTAAGTGTATTTTCTATGTCAAGTGTTATACAATCTATCACCACTTCTGCACCTTGCCCTAGTAATGTTTTAGAAGATGGTAGGTATTTATACAAAGAGTTCAGATGGCATGTGCTTTACTATTCTATAATCGCAACCATTCTTTTAACGATCATATTTTCTATGACTTTTTGAGATTGAGAAGTTTATACTATAAAATACACAAAAATCAGAGGGCATACCAATCAGGGGGTCCGAGCAATTTTTCCTTGACAAATTTGTGTAGATTTAGACAGTTTTTAAATAATAGTAACCTGTATACCTTTATATGTCATCATAATTTACGAATAGCTCTACTACATTTAGAGTCTGAGTGTTTTAAACAGTGGCATACGTGGAAAAATCAAGGGTAATACTTGAATAATCGTATTTAATATATGTGTTATTTTGGTTATCATTAAATAAATAATTCGGCGTATTTTAAAACATGGGTAAAATTTTCTTTATGCTTATTTGTCAAACTAATATTTTTAAAAAATAATTTAAAAACAGATGGATTAACGTGTAAAATTTAATTTATAAAACATATAATAAATAGCAAAGCGCTTTAGGATTCCTCTTCAGTGCTTCTTTGACAAATGCATTAAAATTTCATATTCAAAACAATTACTAATTACGCTACGCTAACATTTTTAAAAAACTGAATCAAAATACCTAACTTTAAAAGTTCCCTTTTTAAAAATGTTAGCGTAGAGTAATTAGTAATTGTTTTGAATATGGAATTTTAATGAATTAGACAAAGAAGCACTGAGGATGGTGTGAACCGAAAGCGCTTTGCTATTTATTATATATTTTATAAATTAAATTTTTAATTATGAAGAAACATGTACACTGTCAATTGGGATATTTTTAATATTATTTATGCAATTTTTAGATGTACAAATTGGAGTCCATGAACATTTAGTAAATTCTTCAACACAGTCATTGGTTTTTAATGCGGTTGATGCAGGAACTACATGTCCCGTACCAAATCCTCGCTATATTGGTGATTTGGATGAATACCATTTTGCAACTCCTAGTAAGGCGGAAAAAACTTTGGATTTTGTCAAAGAAACAGTTTCATTTCAAAAGAAAAAATATAAACGACTACTTGCTTGCACATCTCATTTAAAACATCGTATTGCCTGTTTCAATGAATTGATGATGGAATTAAAATCTCAAAATCTGATATCATCTGCAGCTACAAAAACAATTTTGGTAATTCATTACAATATATAATATACAGTAATTTTATATTGTACATACCATACCGCCGTACCATACTGGTCTTGTGTTTTCTTTAATAAGGCATCCCATGTAACACAAGTACATACTATGTACGTACGGTGTACGAAATTTTCTGGACACGAGTATGTTCCATGTACATACAATTATGTACAATGGACATACATAGTACGTTACTTTGGCACTGCTTTGTATATAAAAGTACGTACAACATTGTACATAGTATGTACGTACACCATTGTACATACTCTGTATGTACAACGCCGTATGTACATATTACATACATTAGTGTATGTACATATTACATACATTGGTGTACATACATATTACATATGTTGGTGTATGTACATATTACATACGCTGCTATATGTACATACTACATACGTTGCTGTATGTACATAATACATTACTTTGACACTATATTTGTACATGAAAAGTATGTACAACATTGTACGTACTATGTACATTAAACAATGTATGCACATAGTACATTATTTCGTATGTAAAAAGTTCATTCATCAGTGTACATACTATATACGTACACCAATGTGTGTACATATTATGTACATTGGTGTAGGTATATAGTATGCTAGTTTAGTACTTCTCTGAACGTAAAAAGTACATATAACAAAAATATATCACTGTTACCACAAATTTCTGCAATACCCTGTGTTACTTCTGTATGGAATTCTAAAAGCTAGAGTTCACACTTTTGTTTAACACATTTTTTTGTATCTAGAATAAAAACAACTTAGATAAAGGGGGTCCATTACTAACAACCCCTGTACATACTAGGTACATTTCTGTCTTATATACACATTCAATAAATAGTACACCATTAACACTGTTAATGAAGTACATAAGCGGAAATTATTTGAAGATATGTTTTATTACAGCTCGACAACACGATAATACATTCAGTTCAAAAAGTGATCTATATTATTAAAATTAATTTGAATTCCTTAATTTTGCCTTTGCTCTCTCAGTACATCTGCGTATCCACTTTTGAATGTTCAGCTCTACTTCCTTCTTTGTGGAATTTTTAAATATTTGCAATGAAGCTTCTACATGGAACGTTAGTTTATTTTCATACTTTAATCATTAATAATAGATACTTACGCATGAGTAGTTCATGCAGTTTTAAACTACAAAAGGATTTCTTTTTACGCCTGCCTTCATAACTATATTCTTTGCCACATAAATTATTTGTTATTAGTTTCTGCGTTGACCTAACAATAAATTCATATATAGTGCTACCTCCCAAATGCGACATTTCTTTAACCTACGACAGAAGTATATCTTGTATAGAAATGCCCAATATAATAGTTCAAGTAATAACTCAAATATTAAAAACCTACTGCAAGATTCATTTGATTTTCTAAATAGTTTTCTAACAATTCTAAATCCTCTAGTGTATCAGCGGGTAAATTTTGAATTTCAGCAAATAAAGAATGAGTGGTAGCATATTCAGGTGCATTTACTGGAGCTAGACCTTTTTCTAAATCGGAGATATGATCACTTATATGATTTATTGCTACATGTAAGATATTTTCCTTACGAATTATAGTTTCAAGATATTCTAAAAAATGTTAAAACATTAATAGTGAAAGTATAAAAATAAGTAACTTACTCATAATTTTTACGGACTGGTTATCCACTTCACTTGCTGTATTACTGTTATCAACAGTTTTAATTGATAGATTTTCTTGAATCATAAGGTTTTCAGAAGATAACGATACTTGATTTAATACACTTCGACAGTGAAGCAATGATTTATGCTTAAGTAGGTTATCATTGATGCCAGTTACAGTTGCGACTGACACATTTGTCCCATTTGATTCTGTAACAGACACAATGACAAAAGGGCATCTCAAAAGCATCCACTTACCTTTAGGTTTAAGTCTGTATTGAGGTGGTTGAGGTAAGCTATTATCCTCCTCTTCCTCAATTGATGAAAAGCTGTATGTTTTCTTGAATATCTTCCTTTTTTTGATGACATTGTATATTTTAGATCATGTTTTCCATAAGAATCCAAGTCTGATGTTATTGTGGCTAAATTGGATTTTTTAGTAGCTTCTTTAAAAGTTTCTAGAATTTATAACAATGAAGCAACTGTTATTACCTAACCTAAGCATACCAAAGACATTATTTCGGAATCCAATACATGGAAAAAGTTGCCAACTTTCAGTATTAGGTGATTCGTGTTTTTCTATAGCAGCACGAATTTGTTGTTTATTGTTATAAGGAGGCCAGTAGCATTGGTTCCCATTTAGCATCCATGATGTTGGTACTGTGCACACAGAATCTTCTTCTGGAAACTTAACAACAGACCAAGTAGCTTCTGATACTTCATTCATAATTGAGTTCTCTTTTGATGCGAAT
The DNA here is from genome assembly GCA_036346225.1 of Platerodrilus igneus. Taxonomy (NCBI): domain Eukaryota; kingdom Metazoa; phylum Arthropoda; class Insecta; order Coleoptera; family Lycidae; genus Platerodrilus; species Platerodrilus igneus. The sequence continues at coordinate 93,551 of JARFIW010001686.1, read as the reverse complement.
TATAATTAACAATTGGAATACAATCTAGTTCTTTAAAGTTCATTGTATGACAGTTCAAATATGCATACAGAATTTTTAATGACACTATAGGCGAGGCTAGTTTTACACTTATACGATAACAATTCTAATAACAGCTAATAACATTTGTTAATACTATTAAACGATATGAGATTTACTTTAAAACATTACAAAAACAGCTATTTCCGAGTTTGTATTGAACTTTTGACTACTCGCACATTACTAAAGGAATTTCAAGAATATTCGCAATGTCTTAAAGGCATAACAACAAATTTGTCACCATACACTATTTTAAAAAATTTAAATTTAATTTCATCCACATTCCAGATTTGTAAATCGAGCATTAAATCATTGACAATATAAATATTCAATGCAGATGAAGGACATGGTTGTAAATATAGGTCTTCTTTAAAATTGAACTTCCTACCAATTATATACATCTCACAGCATCCACTATCGTTTTTGGTAACAACATTTTCAATGCATACAATACTGCTGTCCTTTAACCCACAACAGTTATTTCCTTCATTTATCTTCAAAACAAAATTTTGAAAACAAACTTCTTGATATTGATCGATAAAGTTATGAAATTGTAACAATGAGCCATTATTATGCTTCTTAAAAGGTTGTGGGCAGATTCCTATGTTGCTTTTATTGTTTGATTTAATGTTACAGCTATCCTTTTCTAAAATACGCTTAATAATCTGTTGCAAAGGATAACTGCCAGTGCGAATTAGTGATTTTAAAAATTGTAAATAATTCTCAAACGGAAACCCAGAAAACTTCTGTAAAACACCAAAATTTTGGCAGTCCTTATACAAATGCAATAAGTTGTGAACGTTATGTGATACTTGGTCTTTACCATACAAAATAATAAATGTATCTACAAAATACATCAACAAATCATTAGCATATAGTCAAAACCATTTAAGCTGACCTATGACTCACCGCGGTACATTATTAGAAATGATAATGTAAACTGCATTGTCTTTGCCAGTATATGTAACTACTCTGCGCTAAAAAGGATGGATAGGAAAGAAGTACGTCTTTTAAAGATTAGTATGGCAGCATCAAAACGTATGTCTGTTATAACTAATATTTATGTATTATTATAACCTATAAATAATTTTAGTTTCCTGTCACTTTTTGTTGTCTTTTCACGTAGTTCTGCTTTTTTGTTGTATTTAGGTTTTTACATTTAGCTCAAATTACAAATATATAAGTTTTTCAAAACTAAAAGGATTTCTTGCACATTGTAAAAGGTAAATACAGATGTAATTAAACGTAAAATTTATGAGATGCACTCGAAAAGTAATACAAAAATTAATCGTAAATAGTAACTGATTTTTATATTTTTAGGATTGCATGTAACTGCAAAACACTCCAAAAAGAGCTTGCTACTGCCGGCATATATGATTTTAAATTAACTAGCTTAAGAAGACTTTTACCTAACTTAATGTAGTAGAGCAATAGTACAATAAAATAATACAATACCGTTTTGTTTGTTTAATACTAAATTTGATTAAATACAAATTAAATATTTACAAATACACTTTTATATGTACAACCATACTTGTTAACCATTTAAAACAGAACACAAGCATCTTTATACTTAATGTCAATATAATATCTTGAAAATTCACTTTGTTTTCAAAAACCAACAATATTTGCGACACCATGCTCCGAACCAAAATATCCAGTTCTGTTGTACATTTCTATACCAAGATTTTATCTACATTCCTGAATTTCCATATTATATTATTAATATCTTCATTTAAACACAATTCATCTAAATAAAATATTGGTCTATTTCCGTTCCAAACTTCCAATTTACCTTAAATTTTTCGGTTTAATTTTTATTAAAAAAAATGTATTTTATATTTATGTTAACGCCATTGTCAACTGCACATCCAACAAACATGTCTTATAATTCGTAAAAATTAAAAGATCATTTATAAAAGCCTTGGGGACATCTCAGCTCATTTGTCACAATATAAATTTCATGCGCCATTTTGTATAAACAACTGAACTAATCCGAATGCTAGAAATACGTTCTGATTGCATTGATGCATATGCTTTAACAAGATGCGTCATCGGTCAGCTTAACTGGTTTTGACTATAGCTTCCTTGAGAGACCAAATAATCCTCCGCTACTAAAATAGTTATAGCAATATACAAACTTAAAAAGTTTCATTGGGATCTCTTGATAAAATAGATTTTAATACAATTGAACTTGTGTAAAGTAGGAACTGGCGAAACTCTGTAGCTTTGAAACGTCTTAGATCATTTAATGATCTTGGTTTTCGAACAAACTCACAAGGTGTACTAACTCGCAACGATTCTAAATTTTTTGATATTCTTAATATTTCATTACATGACAATTTTGAATTAGGTTTACCATATGCCCACAAAAATAACATTTTTCGCATAACGCCTAAGCATACCAAATGCATGTAGTCCAATGGAATATCCTGTATCATGTCAAAATTTGGTATATTTTCTAGAATCGAAGTACCTGTATGATGGTCCTTATCTTTTTTCGTTCGAAACCCTATATTATTTCAACGTAACACAGTGTCAGAAGAATAGAAACACATGCGGTTATTAATAAATTCTCCTTCGATTCGGCACTTTGAACAAGAATTGTATCCGTTATGTCCTTTAGTAAAAGTCACAAATGATTTGGCTGGCACATCACAAATAAGAGCTTTAAGTTGAAATGGTATCCTACGATTATCGTGTTCAAAACCTTCATTTGTGTAACATATACAATCATTCACAAAGTCTTGAAGTAAAGCATTCGCATCTGAGGGTTTTTCATAACCATGATATAATCCAATTATTTCCACAACAGATGGATTATCTAATAAATTACATGTAATGCTGTAAAATTGACTGCCGGAACTTTTACTTAAAGGAAGACCATCTATGTTGAGACCAATTTTAATGCAGTCAAGTTCATTAAATTCAAATTTGTCCAGCAATTTATTAACAGCTACATTTAAACCAAAATAGTAATACTTTCCAGAGGACATGTCTTTTATAGTAATGGTTCTAGGGGTATTTAATAAAGTTCTAGAATCTATAGGTAAATTTTTGTCAAACCTCTGAAGCAACTGTAATAAGCTATTTAAAGCAACTTGTTCAATACGAAAAGTTGCAGCCCATTTTGCAAGTGAGAATGAAAAGTCGTTTGTTGTAGAATTTGGTACATAAGGTTGTTGTAAGAACTTTTTTGCCTCACCTCCTTCATCTAAATGATCACTTACATTACTGCCACTGGAGATTAAGCTACAACTTGAATCGGGTCGAGTGTTTGGTAAATTATTGGTATAATTTGTCGGAGCTTTACTAATTGCACAACGTGTAGCATTATTATTAGTAGCGTTCACACTAATATTAAAAGCTGTTACACTTATTTCACTGGAGTTCATAGAGTCAATCATAAGCGTTGATAATTGTTGAGCTTTTCGGTAATAGATACGAGATAACTTATTACACTTTGGCATTTTAAAAATATTACCGTATTTTGTGAAAACATTAAACAACTCTGCCCAACCGTTAATATTCACTAAGAACACAATTGGTTTTCTGACGGCAATTGTAACGTTTTAAATATTATTGTGCGTATTTATACGCATTTAGACGTGTTAAACTATAGGCCATAAAAGTATTGTTGTATATGTAAATAAAGTAATATATTGGGGATATACTTACCATATAAACTTTTGAATTTTAGAATATAAAAAAGACAGACGCCGCCAAAACATAAACCAACGAGAGGTTATGTTCTCTGGCTGGCTGTACCTAGCAAACCAATAACATCTAAATAATAGGCCGTGACCAGAGACCCGTCCAGCAATACGTCACTAATGATGTCAAACGCCATTCGTTGAATTCTGTATTGAACAATTATTGGTAGTTTGTTTTATAAATCAAAAAGGTCACTATAAAAATAATGAAACCTGTTCAAAAATATTTGTTGTAATATTATAAATATAATATAAAAGAAACAACAACTAGATCTTTGAAGAGGTTTATTATTATAATAATATTAAGATTCATATACTGGTCGTGTTAAAGGCATCAATGACTTTTGATTACATATCCAATTATAAAAACAATTCAATTGCCGTATCAGTTAGAACATGTAAATGCAGGTGTGGTTTTTAGAAAACTGGTGGTGCATTTTCCTTCAATGCAAGTGCGTATTCACATTAGGATGACGTGACGTACGCACATACATTATAGTGCATACCATGTATGTAAACAGTATGTACTTAGTATGTACGTAGTAACACCGACACACCCATTATATGTGTCAAATGTTCGTACATCATTGTACGTACCAGGTATGTACATAATTGTAAATATCATGTATGTACATATTTTGTACGTGGTATGTACGTTCAGCATTGTACGTCCCACGTATGTTCATATTACGCACATGGTAGGTACATTGTACGTACCATGTATGTACATATTTCACAAGATATGTACGTACATCATTGTACTTACCATGTATGTACATATTAAGTACATGGTATGTACATACATCATTGTACTTACCATGTATGTATATATTTCACAAGGTATGTACGTGCATCATTGCACTTACCATGTATGTACATATTAAGTACATGGTATGTACGTACATCATTGTACTTACCATGTAAATACTTAAGTACATACATCATTGTACGTACCATGTATGTTAATTTTACGCACATGGTAAGTACGTACATCGTTGTACGTACCATGTATGTATATAATGCACATTGTATGACGTACATCAATGTACGTACCATGAATGTACATATTAAGTACATGTACGTAAGTACGTAAAATGTACCAAAAATGTACGTACACTGTACGTAGTGTGCTACATGGGATACTACTTTGTCATATGACAGTTGTTGTGATGTATACACTCTTATGAAGTGATTTATGCATAATATTTTTTTATTGATATTTTGTTGCACAGAAACTACATTTTTCTGAGAACAATTCATTTTTAAAAATAACTTTAGGCACTATAATTTTTCTGTACTACTTACTAGGTTTGAGCATTATAGCTATTACATATATGTTATTTATTTTTCAGAATTCATGCCCAGAATACATACAAGAAATTATCAATAGTCAATTAGTGGCCCATAATCGAAAAAATTCTCCCGAACTTAGAGCGTTTGCCGTGACTTTACATTTTTATTTGCCCCGCGCTTACAAATTTGTTCGTTCAAAATTTTATAAATTACTTCCTCACACAAAAACATTAAGAAATTGGTATCAGACGGTTAATGGAAATCCAGGATTTACTTCAGAGTTATTTGTGGCCATCAAATCAATCGTTAAAGATGAACAAAAGAAAATTTTGTGTATAGGAAACCTATTATATTAAATATTGTTGTAAACGAAATGTGCATAAGAGAGCTTGAGGAATGGAAAGGTGGTAGATGGTACGGACATGTCGATCTAGGAAATATTTGCAAGGAAGATGGAGAGTTTAAAGAAACAGCAAAATACGCTTTTGTAATTATGGTAGCAATGGTCATTGGAAGATTCCTTTAGGATATTTTTTAATTGTGTCGTTAAGTGGTGTTGAACGAGCCACACTCGTTAGAACATGCTTGGAGCTACGTCATGAAACTGGAGCTGTGTGCCACAGCATCACATTTGATGGAACTCCTGCTAATGTATCAATGTGTACAAATTTAGGGACAAACTATGACTTACGGAACTTTAAACCTTTTTTCTCACACCCAATAACCAAGGATAAAGTCTACACAGTTTTTGATCCATCTCATATTAAAATTATGCCGTAATACATTAGACGACTTTGCTGTTTTAATACCTCATGAAGATGAATTTATAAAGTGGTCTCTCATTGAACAGCCTAATTCATTACAATTAATGGAAGGCTTACATCTGGGAACTAAAATAACCAATAGACGTACAGAATTCCATAACGAAAAAATTAATGTTAAATTAGCTGCTCAGACTTTAAACGCAAGTGTTGCCTCACACATGTGAGCAACTACAAATAGATGGGTTTACTGATGTTTATGGTACTGCATAATTCTGTGAAGTTATAAATAATATTTCCGATATTATGGCCAGAAAAGGTTTGAATAAGCCCATACAGATTACAAATTATGAAATAATGAAGAGGAATATTGATATTTATATTACATATTTAAAAAATTTAAAATACAAGGATTCAAATTATTTAGTTAAGAGTAAAAGAAAGACTGGGTTTATAGGTTTCATAGCTTGTCTACAGAATATTCTCAACCTTTATGATGATTTGATTGTCTCTGGAAAAATGGATTATTTGCTTACCTTCAAACTAAGTAAGGATCATATTGAAACTTATTTTAGTGCTATTAGAAACAAAAGTGGGAATAACAACAATCCCTCTGCATTTCAGTTCAAAAGTGCATACAAACGATTACTTGTTCACAATCAATTTACAGCTTCTGAATATGGCAATTGTTCCATAATTGAAACGAGTATTTTATATGTTACGCCTAAAAATAATAGAAGTGACCTCATTACACCAAATAATGAAAAGGAGTTGGTAATTACAGGTACTAAGTACTTCAAATCGTTATTAGCATTAAGTCCTGTGGTTAAAGATGTCGTCAATTGTAACATGTCATTTTACCTATGGTAAATGCCACGTTTCAGCTTGATTTATCTCTCCCTTTAAACCTCAGATTTTACTTTAAAAAGTCCATTGAACCTTAATATACACTTTTACTTTTAATAGATTTATTATAATCTCAGAATATAGAAAGGTTATAGTACTTCATAAAGTACCGTGTTTGTTTTCTAATATTCATACTTGTTTGTAAAGTTGCCTACAATCCAGTATTCTTAGTATTTATTTCCTAACAATTCCAAATACCCCGCTCTGATAATTGAGACAGATGTTTGCCTGTCAAAACGTTCTGACAAAAGATTCATTCCTTGTCTTGTTTCTGTGCACAACAGGTCGTTTTGAATTCAAGGTGATAAGAATTGACCATGAGGTCGTATCAAGTATGTATTATTTTGTTAAATAAAAGATGTGTAATCATTTAAATAATATTACAGATATCTTGCCTAGCGTTTCCTTTCCTTTATAAACTACGAATCCCGCCGGATTACTTTTCCGATGGTAAGAATTTAAGAGATATATTTTAAATTCCTTTTCACTTGTTTTTGCGTGTTAACTAATTCACGTATTATATTTCAGGGTCGTTCTCTACCCCCATGTTTTCCTACTTTTTATTTAAAGTTCCGTTATGATGCAGATTTGCTTTGCTGTCGTTTTTCAATGAGATGACAATACCGTTATATTTTTAAATTACGTTACCTCAACATACAATTTTAGTTTTGTTAATTATTCTCTTAAAATTATGGATCTATGAAGTTAAACACGGAATGTTTTTCAACTTGTTTAAATGCTAGCGAATTCTACCTCATCACTTGTCTTTGATGTTACCTGGGACTCCTGCAGTTTCTACACATTTGATTTGGTTTTCTACAGATGTTCCGTTCAAAGAATTACAGGGTAACAAAATATGTTTTTCAATGCACATGTCAGGTATGACAAATTAAAGTATTATTTATCTACTCAAAATTAAATGAACTGATTTATGCAATATTAAATTTTCTCTTTATTTTACACTTGTAAAACGTATTAATCTTACTGATAATTTATCTACTATGTACAAATATTAATTCTTATTATACATAGTCTTACTGGATGCACACTGTCCAAATGTAAGCCACATGTTTCATGAAACTTATGGTAGTCAAGTACATTTATTAATTTAGTTACGCATTTAAAAGCACAAGATACTTTTCTTAGTATTTTTGAACGTTTAGTTCACGTTAAATATTTTATCGACTTTTCATATGTTACGTTCACATATTTAAAAACTCTCTTAAACTTATATAGCTACATTTACTAGTTGCATAAAAACAAGTATCATAATCTTTACTGATCTATTTTATTTTATATGACTTCATAGAACATTTATGATGTTTTTTGTTCCAAACTTTATTTCTATAAAATTTAATAAATACACTATATAACTTGTCATAGTTTCTCACAGTTGTTTATTTTACAGTCATTAATTCACAAATTTTCTCCCCTTCGAGATTTTAAGTCTCTTGCAGCCTACGCAACCTCAACGGTCGATGCTAGCTGCGCCAGAGTGTAATTTTTTTTTATGCTCTGTCGTGCGCCTATCCTTTTTATAACGCCTGAAAAAGGGTAGGGTACACAATTATATTGCAGGTTTTATAGTAAACAAATGCAAAGTAAAACTTGATTGCTTGACATGTTTACAGCAATTAGAAAGCAAATCTGAATCAGTATTATTAAAGAATAAGAACAAAGGACATCTTTTAATGGCTAGCAGTAGTGTAATAAAAATGTGTATATTAATAGAAAAATTATTTCGAAGTTTAAAAAAATATTGTACCTGTGGTGGTTCCAGACTCGAAGACAATGAGTGGGGTAGAGAGAGAGAGGGTCAGTCGGGGAATGGACGTGTGCGAAGGTAGATGCTAGAGGGCTTCGTCCGGGCATCGTTGGTTGATAGTAGCATATTGTTTCTATAATAATTGGTGCGACTACAACACAATTCGGTGTTGTAGGTACTTTGTGTTTTTATACGCGTTGATATTCAATGTAGAAGCTTGTTTTTGTACACGTTATATGGTTTATAGCATTAAATTTGTATTTGAATTCTGTTTTTATTTACACGTGCCACTGATAAAGAGCCCACCTGAGATTTCAATTACAGCAACAACAGTTTCAACCAATTCATCTGGCGCCCAACGTGGCGCTGTAGGGTGGCCGTGTGATTAAATTCGTATTAATTTGTACTACAAAAACAAAATAACATCACTAACCGAATAAAATAGTGTTACCGAAGGTATAACGGACATAGTGTTGGCATAACCGCTTCACAAAGATACGTCTAGTAGGCGAAAAAGTGCTCAAAACTGATTTCCTGCAGCTGCTCTTCAAACTGATAACCTGTAGCGGACTTACTACACGTTTGGTGAGATCATTTATTTTCTTATAGCGTATATTGCAAGGATAGTGGTATTTGGCGTTTATTTTGAAATAGAATATTAGAGCTTGCCAAGGTGCAATGCGCTATTTGATATGATGATATTAATATCTAAGGTTATTGAATATTTTGGGATACAATCGATGCAATAACTTGTTGGTTAATGAAAATTTCTTTTTATTAACTAGTAATTGTTATCATTAATTAACGTTGCGATTAGCAATTTGTATAAACAGTTTGTCATTAAATTAAGAGTTCAGTTAGGATAATAACAGTTGAAAATGTCGAAAAGTAAAGGTAGAAAAGAGAATGATTCCGTGGAGTCAAAAACCGTCGATTTAGAAAACATAATTTTAAAATTAGCTATGGGTATGGCAGAACTTCGCGATACTGTTAGCAACTTAGCTGTTCATGTTGATTATTTGAACACTGCACAGTCAAAAATTAAAACTAATGAAGCAGTTATTTCTGAAACAAAAAATTTCATTCCGTCGCCGAGTGGTTCGTTTCCGAGCGGATCGCCAAAGCTTAATGATAAAAGCTATTTGTCAAGAGGGAATTGGGGGGTAATAATTTAAGTTTTTACTCCAATTCAAAGACACCCAATGGGGTTTTTGAAAAAATTAAATAAAACACTAGAGGAGGCCAGAGTGCCTGAGCAACACAAGAAGGGTCTGGCGTTAAATTGTCTTAGGGGTACAGCGGCAGAATGGGCGTCGATTAAAGAGGATAGTTTTGAAACTTTTGATGATTTTAGGCGCACATTTCAAGAAAGATTCTGGAACTTAGAGAAACAGAGGGTTTTGTTCATTGAACTTAACTATGGTCGTTATCAGTCCGGTAGTAGGGCCGAGTATTTTTTAAATTTGGTGCATCAAGCGGGATTTTTAACCGAAAAAATATCTGACGACAAATTAATAACTATGCTTTCCAAACATTTTTCAGCGGACGTTCAGCGTGGAATAATTAGAAATGGGTTCCACACATCGGACACAGTAGAGGAATTTTTACAAAGAATCGACGACACTTATTCTGGGGGGTTAACCCGAACTACGAATAGGCCGCCGACGCGAGACATTAATCCGCGTCGAGATAACTATAACACCGGTCGCTACGAATCAAACGAGCAGCCGACATTCGGAAACCCAAATTATGCAAACAATCAAAATGGTGACTCGTCTAATTTGAACGTAAATTATATAACTTCCTTTGGTAAGGATATGGAAAACATTTTAACGGATTCTGAAAGCAAATCAGAAAATCGTGAAATAATTGCGCCAACGGTGCCAATGTTGATAGGAACGGAAAGAGTGGAGGCATTAGTGGATAGTGGCTCGGACGTGTGTGCCGTATCCGAGACTTTTATAATAAGCTGGCAGGGAAAGGAGTAAAGATTCCTATCCTACCGGTTACCAATGTATCGATAGCCGTGGCTGTGGGGGGTAGAACGCAATGCGTTAAATCCCAAGTAAGTTTGCCTGTTAGAGCAGGAGACACAGAAATGGACGTTGTGTGTTTAGTTATACCTGGTTTAAATTGCGACATGTTACTAGGATCGAATTGGATGTTTAAATGTAAAGTAGTAGTAAATTTTAAAGAGGAAATATTGCAGTTTTGGCATGAAGGTTATACTCATACCTTAAATATCAAACCTAAAATCAGCAACGCTAATTTGAGTATAAATCGTTGTGAATTCGTTACAATGCCGTCGGGGGGAATGAAAGGGGTCGCAAAAGGAGCCGTAGTAAACACAAAGTATAAAAAGCAATATGTTAAGTCGCTTAAGGAGGATCAGGAAGGAGAAGAGTGGATAAGGAAAAAGGTGAAAATTCGGGGGGTGGAAACAGTAGACTGGGGTATCACGAAGAAATCGGTTAAAGCAGTAAATGGTTTTGTGGTAAACGATTTTCCGGCGGTCTCTATTGTGAAACCGTCGCGGGAGACCATTTGGCAATTGGTCTACAAAAGGTTAAAATCCAAGGGACAGCGTAGGGCTGACAAAATTAATGCGGGAATCTGTCCGGTTATTTTTAAGGAAGGGGATCAAGTTCTAGCTAGAATACATTATATGTCGGCTGCGGCGGATAAATGCATCAAAAAGTTCTTCCTATTATATGAGGGGCCCTTTTATGTGTTGCATCAGGCTGGGCTAAATTCTTATATAATTGGCGACTCGCAGGGCAACGAATTGTCACGGCAGAACGTGATCAATCTTAAAGCATACAAAGCTGCCACGCCTGTTGATGTTCAAAGGAAGGAGCTTTAAGTTGTTCCTTCTGTTATTCTTACGTCATGGTTGAATTCATGATGCCTATAATATTTTAATTTTTTTTGTTTATTTTGATTGGTCCTCCACCAATTCTATTCTATTCGCAATTATTATTACACATCATTGTATTCTTGTTTCTACTGATACTTAAACCTAATTTATGCGATTTCGATTTAAGTAGGGGGGTTAAGTGGTGGTTCCAGACTCGAAGACAATGAGTGGGGTAGAGAGAGAGAGAGGGTCAGTCGGGGAATGGACGTGTGCGAAGGTAGATGCTAGAGGGCTTCGTCCGGGCATAGTTAGTTGATAGTAGCATATTAATTGTTTCTATAATAATTGATGAGACTACAATACAATCCGGTGTTGTAGGTACTTTGTGTTTTTATATGCGTTGAAATTCAATGTAGAAGCATGTTTTTGTACACGTTATATGGTTTATAGCATTAAATTTGTATTCGAATTCTGTTTTTATTTACACGTGCCACTGATAGAGCCCACCTGAGATTTCAATTACAGCAACAACAGTTTCAACCACTTCATACCTTACATTAGCATACTTGTTTTCAAACTAAGTAAGAATTTCTGTAATGATGTGAAGTTTGACAATCTTTTGTCTAATCAAAATGTTTTGGATAACCATAAAATACAAATAATAAGAGAATTATTTAGGCGAAGACCAATATGGTTTTCGTAAAGACAGAGGGACTAGAGAACCAATACTAATGATTAGGGTAATTATCAAAAAAAGGTTACAAAAAATAAAAAGACTCATTTCGCGTTTGTAGATTTAGAAAAAGCATTTGATAAGGTTATTTGGATTGTTATGTTCAGGGTTTTGCAAAAAATAGGAATCTCTCATAGCGATAGAAAAATTATTTACAGACTATATAAAAACCAAAGCGTAGTAATTAGATTTGATGAAATAGAAAATGAACCTAAGATTAGAAATGGTGTTAGACAGGGTTGTATACCGTCTCCCTTGGTTTTTAATGTTTATATTGAGGAAGCTTTAAACTTAGCTAGAGAGAGAAAAGAGATAGGTATTAGTGTACAGGGACAGAAAATAGACATGTTACGTTTTGCAGATGATATAGCCATTATAGCAGAGTCTAGAAAAGAGTTAGGAGAGTTTTTAAATATTTTAGATGAGATACTACGGAGTAAGTATAGTATGAGAATTAACTCAGTAAAGACAAAGATAATGACAAGTGAGGTACAGCCTAGTTCTAAACCAAAATTAAAAATAGGTAATACCGAGTTAGAGGAGGTAGATGAATTTTGCTATTTAGGTAGTATAATTACGAAGAATGGACGTAGCAGAAGGGATATAGTAGCTAGAATAGCTCAAGCTAGAAAAATGTTTTTAAAAAAGAAAAACTTACTAATAGCTAATGTATTAGTTTAGATAATAGAAAAAGTTTCTTAAAGTCGTATGTATGGAGCGTTCTACTATACGGTAGTGAGACTTGCACAATTAAAGAGGTAGATAAGAAAAAGATAGAAGCTTTTGAAACTTGGTGTTATAGGAGAATGTTAAAGATTAGTTGGACAGATAGAGTAACAAACGAGGAAGTTTATAGAAGGATATGTGAGGATCCCTGTATGTGGAAACAATTGAAGGTCAGGAGAGATAGAATGATAAGGCACCAGTTAAAACATGAGGGACTATTTAGTAAAGTCTTAGATTATAGACTACCAAATAAAAATAGAGTAGGAAGGCCTAGACAAAGCTATATTAGTCAAATTATTAGATTTAGGTTGTGAAGGGTATGTAGACCTTTTTAGACTAGCTCAGAATAGAAAAGAATTTAGAGCTGCGTCAAACCGACTTTAAGTAAGTTCGAAAACAAAACAAAAAAAAATCAGTTAACTAAATGCCACCATGATATAACTCACAATTAGTTAGCGGTCTGGCATGTTGGTAGCGATTCGTTGCTTAAGCCTTACCATAACATAATTTAATAAACGTCACCATGACATAACTCACAATTAGGTAGTGGTCTGGCATGTTGGTAGCGTTTCGTTGCTTAAGCCTTACCATAACATATAATTTAATAAACGTCACCATGACATAACTCACAATTAGGTAGCGGTCTGGCATGTTGGTAGCGTTTCGTTGCTTGAGCCTTACCATAACATAATTTAAAAAACGTCACCATGACATAACTCACAATTAGGTAGTGGTCTGGCATGTTGGTAGCGTTTCGTTGCTTAAGCCTTACCATAACATATAATTTAATAAACGTCACCATGACATAACTCACAATTAGGTAGCGGTCTGGCATGTTGGTAGCGTTTCGTTGCTTGAGCCTTACCATAACATATAATTTAATAAACGTCACCATGGCATAACTCACAATTAGGTAGCGGTCTGGCATGTTGGTAGCGTTTCGAAAATTGCTTAAGCCTTAATCAAACATAACATAAAATTTAAAAACGTCACCATGACATAACTCACAATTAGGTAGTGGTCCGGCATGTTGGTAACGTTTCGTTGCTTAAGCCTTACCATAACATATAATTTAATAAACGTCACCATGACATAACTCACAATTAGGTAGCGGTCCAGCATGTTGGTAACGTTTCGTTGCTTAAGCCTTACCATAACATATAATTTAATAAACGTCACCATGACATAACTCACAATTAGGTAGCGGTCTGGCATGTTGGTAGCGTTTCGTTGCTTGAGCCTTACCATAACATAATTTAAAAACGTCACCATGACATAACTCACAATTAGGTAGTGGTCTGGCATGTTGGTAGCGTTTCGTTGCTTAAGCCTTACCATAACATATAATTTAATAAACGTCACCATGACATAACTCACAATTAGGTAGCGGTCGCATGTTGGTATCGTTTCGTTGCTTAGCCTTACCATAACATATAATTTAATAAACGTCACCATGGCATAACTCACAATTAGGTAGCGGTCTGGCATGTTGGTAGCGTTTCGTTGCTTAAGCCTTACCATAACATAATTTAAAAAGCACCATGAATAACTCACAATTAGTTAGGGTCGGCATGTTGGTACGTTTCGTTGCTTAAGCCTTACCATAACATAAATTTAATAAACGTCACCATGACATAACTCACAATTAGGTAGGGTCGGCATGTTGGTACGTTTCGTTGCTTAAGCCTTACCATAACATATAATTTAATAAAGTCACCATGACATAACTCACAATTAGGTAGCGGTCTGGCATGTTGGTAGCGTTTCGTTGCTTGAGCCTTACCATAACATAATTTAAAAAACGTCACCATGACATAACTCACAATTAGGTAGTGGTCTGGCATGTTGGTAGCGTTTCGTTGCTTAAGCCTTACCATAACATATAATTTAATAAACGTCACCATGACATAACTCACAATTAGGTAGCGGTCTGGCATGTTGGTAGCGTTTCGTTGCTTGAGCCTTACCATAACATATAATTTAATAAACGTCACCATGGCATAACTCACAATTAGGTAGCGGTCTGGCATGTTGGTAGCGTTTCGTTGCTTGAGCCTTACCATAACATAATTTAAAAAACGTCACCATGACATAACTCACAATTAGGTAGTGGTCCGGCATGTTGGTAACGTTTCGTTGCTTAAGCCTTACCATAACATATAATTTAATAAACGTCACCATGACATAACTCACAATTAGGTAGCGGTCCAGCATGTTGGTAACGTTTCGTTGCTTAAGCCTTACCATAACATATAATTTAATAAATGTCACCATGACATAACTCACAATTAGGTAGCGGTCTGGCATGTTGGTAGCGTTTCGTTGCTTGAGCCTTACCATAACATAATTTAAAAAACGTCACCATGACATAACTCACAATTAGGTAGTGGTCTGGCATGTTGGTAGCGTTTCGTTGCTTAAGCCTTACCATAACATATAATTTAATAAACGTCACCATGACATAACTCACAATTAGGTAGCGGTCTGGCATGTTGGTAGCGTTTCGTTGCTTGAGCCTTACCATAACATATAATTTAATAAACGTCACCATGGCATAACTCACAATTAGGTAGCGGTCTGGCATGTTGGTAGCGTTTCGTTGCTTGAGCCTTACCATAACATAATTTAAAAAACGTCACCATGACATAACTCACAATTAGGTAGTGGTCCGGCATGTTGGTAACGTTTCGTTGCTTAAGCCTTACCATAACATATAATTTAATAAACGTCACCATGACATAACTCACAATTAGGTAGCGGTCCAGCATGTTGGTAACGTTTCGTTGCTTAAGCCTTACCATAACATATAATTTAATAAACGTCACCATGACATAACTCACAATTAGGTAGCGGTCTGGCATGTTGGTAGCGTTTCGTTGCTTGAGCCTTACCATAACATAATTTAAAAAACGTCACCATGACATAACTCACAATTAGGTAGTGGTCCGGCATGTTGGTAACGTTTCGTTGCTTAAGCCTTACCATAACATATAATTTAATAAACGTCACCATGACATAACTCACAATTAGGTAGCGGTCCAGCATGTTGGTATCGTTTCGTTGCTTAAGCCTTACCATAACATATAATTTAATAAACGTCACCATGGCATAACTCACAATTAGGTAGCGGTCTGGCATGTTGGTAGCGATTCGTTGCTTAAGCCTTACCATAACATATAGTTTAACACTTTTCCTTTTTGAAGCGGATAACCAGGTTATATTTCATTTCCTTATAAATGGTAATCATGTAAACATGTTAGAGTTCTTTAACAACCATCAGGTTGCTAATATCTATGTAGGGCCAGCTGGATAGGAAAAATATAGAAGGATATAGGAAGACCTAGACCAAACTATATTAGTCAAATTATTAGAAATTTAGGTTGTGAAGGGTACGTAGAGCTTTTTAGATTAGCACAGAATAGAAAAGAAGTTAGAGCTGCGTCAAACCGACCTTAAGTAAGGTCAAAAACAAAATGATGATGATGAAGATTAATATGTAGTCTGTATTTAAAATTAAGGATTATCATGAAGGAAAAAAATACTGATAAAAAGAAACATATTCGCCAGTGGCACTATATCAAATAAATTTTATTTTTGAATATGTAAAATGTCTGTATTTAAAATTAAGGATACATCATGAAGGAAAAAAAAACGCTGATAAAAAGAAACATATTCACCTGTGCTATACCAAACAAATTTTATTTTTGAATATGTAAAATGATTATAACTTAGATATAATGTTGTTTGTACTTACAGTTAATTTACAGTTAATTAATTTAGGAAGCAGTGTGCCTGGTGTGTGCTCAATGTTATGCAAATATGCATTTTTGAAAGTTATCTTGGGTGATTCCATAATTGGCCCATTGTTTAACACTTATCTGAATGTCAACAAATATTTAGAAACCAAATAGTTCCAACTGCTCAACGTATCAAGGTAATTTTTTATGACATTTGGTCCAACAAGAGTTTTTGGAAACTATGTTTCCCAACCATATTATTAACAAAAGACTTACGTAAGAAAACACTCAAACTGATTATTGAATTTTATCTCTGTTTGGGTTACTGCTTTGTGCAAGGTGGCGGTCTTTTTTTCGAACATCTTTTATAAAGTAACGTCTTGAAGAAAGTTTTTGTTCATTTTTACAAGTTGGTTTTTCAATCAGAACGGTTATGATAAAGTTAAATCTTAAACTTATGTCATACTATCAATGTTAAGATTCTTTTCGTAGCTCTTGTAAGTTTCTTCTTTGTTCTTAGAGCAGCCTGTGAAGAAAATATATGATATTGTGTGGAGTTTGATTTTTAAACGATCTAATTCATAGCATAGGTTATACACATATTATGATACAAATGTTATTTATTGTTATATGTTGATATCTTGATTGTTAGTAATAACATAGTTTTTAATTCTTTTAGATTAAGTTTATGTCAGCACTATAAAATAAAAGAAATATGTGGTGTGAATAATGAGTTAGAAGTATATGGAGGCAGATGGAAACACGTGATTAAGAGGATCCAAACAGCTTAATTTGATATACATATATACCACCGTGCTCCTTTCATATCCTTCTAACTCCTTGGATGCGAAAGACTTTTTAGGAACAAAAGTTAAAAGAAATATTGATAATAATAAACGATGTAAGCACATCAATGTTAAATTGCACTTTGTGTTAGATTTAATAAATAATCTCGTACGTATCTGATGTTTTTACAAATCATTGTCATGAAAAATTTGTTAAAATATTGGCACGTAGTTTTAGAATGAATTTTGTTGTTTAATTGCCAACAGGTTTGAGGTCTCTAGGCTTCAGTTCTTGTGGTGTTTAAAGTCATGTTATGTATCAATTAAGTTTCTGTAAGTTTTTCATGTTTCGTTTGTCATAATAACTATTTAATTTTGTATATTTTCATTATATAATATTAAATTGCTGTTGTATTTTTCTTGTTAATTGTATGAAATAATTGAATGAATTAATAATTGATTTTAAAGTATAATGCAAAATTAGGTATAATTTCAAAATTTTCTCCACAAAACCCTACTTACTATTCTGATGTTCAACATAGCAGTTTTCTACATTTGTTCAATTGCATTTACCAACAGTTGCAGCTACATAACATTTAAACCACTATTAATATAGATAGATAGATTTATTTGTACCCATGAATACATGGTAGTTTGTTCATATAAATATTACAATTAAAAGTATAAATACAAATAACATAAACCTAACAGTACAATAAGAATTAATGTAATTACATTAATATAAATTTGCTTCTATTGAAGTTTGTCATTTACAAAGTCATCAACTGTGTAGTAGCAACTTTCGACGAGCAACGAAAATATGGCAGCTTTAAATTTTTTGAGCGGTTTTATTGATTATATGGTGCTTGGTAATTTATTGTAAAATGTAGGTGCCATATATATATATATATATATATATATATATATATATATATATATATATTACTCATATTTAGACCAGGGTAGAAAATTAAATAATCACATCAAATAATTTTAATCACCGTGTAGAAGCTTTGGGAAAAGGCACGCTTTATTAAAACCATGAAGCATAAATAAATTCGGTCGTTTCATTAAGCATAAGAGATTTAAATCATGTACAAGACGCTTTATATCAAAAGAAACAGTATTAAAAAGCTCTACGTGTAATTTAATTATTCCTAATAAAGAAACAAAGGGAAATTACGTGCAAAATTTATATTAATTAACCCTATTTTAAGTAACCGGTATTAAACAAAGTGTACACATAATAATTAACATTTAATTTGTATTCGCTAAAAATGAAAGGATAGAAGTCAATTTTAATTGGAGTTAATTAAACCATTATTAATAATAAGCATAAAAGCCTGTGAAAATCCAAGATTAAAATACCACGAAATAAGGCTCTGAGAATTAATAGTATGTTTGAACACCTGCGTAGTTTAAAAAACTCATTCGGCGTAAATTTTGCAGATAATTAATGGTTCAGAGAATCTTGGAGAAACCGTAGCTTAATAGTTACGAGAAATGCTAAAGGTGGGATATTTCACAGTCCACATGGACTAAAATAATCGATAATAAAGAATATCAATTTGCATCAATAAGAACAGAGTAGACAGAGACAGATAATATGCGCGAGACCGAGACACATATAGTGAAAGGCGTGAGTAGAGCAACGTCACTGGGTTGCAATTGGTTGAAAGTAAAAGGCAAAATTTGAGAGGTAAAAATAACGTTTCTGTATAAAAGTCAATTAGTTATTTCCAGACGTTGCGTGCCGTGTTGAAATTTCTGAGATTTAACTGGGGCGAGTACAAAATTCGTAAAAACCGACGCACAGGCTACGGAATGGGAACCGAGAATGCGAAATTCTTAAGAATTGTCCGTTTTGAGGACTCGACCGACAGACAGGCTAACCTCTATATACACCCAGGGGAATATGAACAAGCTCTCTTACACCCGCGACTTGATTCAATACGTTAAACAGTGCATTTTAGTTTGATAGAATAATTTAAAGTTTGCTCGTATATTTTGTGATTTAAAACAGTTTGTTATTTACGTGCTAACATGAATGTACTTTAGTGCACTTAGATACAAGGTAATAAAATTTAGTATCACTGTACCAATTAGTAAAATTTACAACGACAAATGAATACACCAAAAGTAGGCAGTTTTGGCGTATATTGGTGAAAGAAGTATGAATTTCTTTGCTATTTTTCGGGGGTGTTAATGATTAAATGGTTCATAAATGTGTCTGGATCCACAAAACAAGGGTCAGATAAACACAGATGAGTTCCGGAAAAGCCCAGAAACAACTTTAAATAAATAGCGATGGAGAAAATTTTTAAAGCGTTGAGAATCAGAAGCTGTAAATATAACCCAGTTGGAATGGTGTAATTAACAAAAGGGACGATGTACATTGAAGCTACGAGTGCAGTAAACTTCAGGTAAATTATACTATTTTGTTTGAACTTTGATATTTTGGTGTGGGTTGAATGACTTTATAATTGATTTACTTTAAATGGACATTAGTGAAATTGTACTAACCATAAAATTTTAATTTTAAGGTGAAATTTGCTTGTTTAAGTAGAAAGGGGTATTTAGTATTGATGTTCGGGATTATGGTGAAAATTTGGGTATGTCTTTGAGCTCAATTAGACGAACCTGGTTAATTAACGTAAAGGGGTGGTAGATGCTCCCTTTGTACTCAGACTCCGGTCTGCATATATTGTTATATTAATTAGTAGGCATCCAACAAGGACTTTAATTCAGGATGCACATTTAAATGATAATAAATGTAATCTTGAAAATTTCTGATACTGAAATTTATGCCAAAATTTAATTTTGAAATTTTAATGTATTGTGAATATTGATGTAAATAGAGTTAACGTTCGTGTTTGTGGTAGGAATGTGTTTTTTTTTTATGAATGAGGATGAAAGTTATCTAGGGGAGCAGCCGAGGCGATTAACAAAAGAAAGTCAACGGACCAGGTAATTTAATAACTTTGTAGGTTTCACAGCATTCTTGACGCCCAATCTGTGGGGCTCGAATGTTTTTTTTTAGGACCAGTTCCCGCATTCAAAGGAGCATTTCACAGCATAATATGACGGCCCAACGCTGGGGCTCGAACGGTTTTACTCCAACGAGGATTTTACCCAAGTATTTCACAGCAATATATATATATATATATATATATATATATATATATATATAAAGATTTTTTAGAACATGATGAATTAGGTTTTTGTCTATATAAAGTCTAAAGAAAGGTTTGCAGTGAGCATTAATCTCTGCACCAGACACAATTCGAATAGTTCTTTTTTGCAATTTGAAAATTATATGTGTTAACAAGAGATGAGCTACCCCAGAAGGCAATACCGTACCTCAATCTAGATTCGAATAGTGCAATCCATTGGTAATTCCCTGGACACAGATTTAAGTGCATAGATAACCTAATATAGTTTGGATGATAACATACTAATATGTTCATACCAGTTTAAATTCTGATCTACTATGATTCCAAGGAATTTAGTGGAGATAACTAAATTTAGTGACAAGTCCGAGATGAGACTTAATGGCGGCAGTAAAGGTTTGAAGACCATATAGCAAGGTTTTTGTTCGTTTATCAGTAGTCTATTATTACAAAACCATTTTCTAATGGATAGGAGATCAGTGTTTAATTTTTCTTTTAAAGAATCAACATTTAGTGCATTACACTGAAGATTAATATTATCTGCATAGAGAGTACATTTGGCATATACAGTGCAGTTAGTAAAATCATTAATAAAGAATAGAAACAAAATGGGATCTAAGACCGATCCCTGTGGAACGCCTAAGTTTAACACAGCTTTCTCAGACAAAATATATATATATATATATATATATATATATATATATATATATATATATATATATATATAAAACCGTAAAATTCTAATTTATGCAATAATATTGAGTGATTTACCGAATCAAATGCCTTACTTAGATCTACAAATACCGCGACTATTATTTAATGTTACATATAAATTATTTAAGAAATTATACATTGCATCGCTTGTAGATTTTTTAGGACAGAATCCGTACTGATTAGGACTAAATATTTTAAATTTGAAGGCAAAATTTATAAGCCATTCTTTAACAAGTGATTCGATGATTTTAGAAAAGGTAGATAAAAGAGAGATAGGTCTAAAATTGTTAGCGGTGAAGTGCCCCCTTTGTGTAGTGGAACAACTATTGCAAATTTCAAGCAATTTGGAAACACTCCAGTAAGAAAATATTCATTTATTAATTCAGAAAAGCGACTTATAATGTTAAGTGGTAAAGCCGGTAGGGCTTTTGCAGGTATGTTGTCATGACCTGTAGTATTGTTTTTGAAAGAATTTACAACCTTCAAAATCTCAGTTGGATCCGTAGGGAAAAACACAAAGCAGTCAGAGACATTTCTACGTAAAAGGTTAATTGCAGTTAAAGTGGAAACTTTGTTATTTTCAACTAATTTTGAGGCAAGAGTAGCAAAATAGTTGTTCAAGATATCTGCTGTGTCACGTTCATTACAATTCTCAATGCTAGTTTTCTATGAGGAGTATGTACTTCTACCTGTAAGTTCATTAACAACTCTCCACGTTTCAGTTTGTACATTACCTGAATTTGAAATGCGACTTGCAAGAGATTGAGATTTTGCTAATTGAACTACTTTTTTAAATATTTTTTTTGTAATGAAGATAATAATTTTTTATAAAAGTTGAATACTTTGCTTTCATTAGCGTACAGACTATTTCTTGTGCAAAATTCTAAACATTCCTTATATACTACTTGCAATATATGTATATAACTAGAGTCATTGCAAATTTATACATAATACAATGGCACTGTAATTTAATTCGGTTATTCACACTCCGTTGTATCAAATTATATTCGTGTCTAGCTCTAAAGTAATAACCGCATATTGTAAACAAAAACGGCATTAGCGTTTGTTGAATTCGCAGCAACGAATAAATGCATCGAAATATTTTGTGAAAGAGTAAATGTCCACCGTCCAGCAGTTTTGGAAGAATTCCCAGATAGTATGTTAAAATATTATACTAGATGTTGCAAAAACTTTCCCAGTAAATAGAATATCAATATTGCATCAAATGTAAGGTACATTTTAGTAATTTCAGCCAGTACTGGTGTAAAGAAAGTTCATGTTGCCCTTATTGTGCAAAATAGAAGATGAAAACAAAAAAAGAATGCGATATAATAAAAAAAAACAGACCTAGTTCAGCAACGAAATCGTGCCCTTGAGTACGGTAAGCGTGATGCTTAACGCAACGCTACCGAGATATACCGGAACAGAATCGTTGGCAGTTGTATATGTGGCATTATGAAACCACCAACCAAAAAAACAATTTTTAGTAAAAACCCACATTCCTATTAGTGAGAACTACATGAATGATAGAAGATATATTTTTAGGAATATTAGAAAAGCCAGTAGTAATAAACACACGTCCGAACTATGTTGACACTATATTTATATAAGTATGACTGGGTTCATCCCTATAACATCCTTGCACCTTATGCTAAGGGTGTGCATAGCATCGATAATTGCAAAACATTCCTTGATATATCTTCAAGTGACAGGAAACCAAAAGTCAAACGTTTAAAATTATGTTCCGATTGCAAACAAGTGGGTCATTTTGTTAGTGATTGCCATAGGGATTCACGATGCAAAACTTGTAGTGTTAAACATAATACATTGTTGCATGTGCAATCTACCCCAAATACAATTTCATTACATTGCAATGCAAGTCAATCTCAAGCATCATGGAATCAAACAAGTTTCAACGCCTTCAAGCTTTCAATAGGTCAAACAAGCATCTGAGGAAAATAACGCAAATGTGCAAGAAACACAATATCTACACGTTACACATACAGCCCACAGGTCAGACAGACATGAAATGCAAGGGTTTAAAACTTCAGAATCGGTTTTATTGCCCACTGTGTTGATAGATATTTATAACGCATGTAAGGAACATTGGTTCGCAATCTAATCTTATAAGCAGCTATATAATACAAATATTAGGATTACGCATTTCAAAAATTAATATGCCAATTTTCGGTATCAATCGGGCAAGCACGTTAGCCCAAAGGGAAACCAACCTCGAAATAAAATCGTTATGCAATGATTTTAAAATTAAGCTTCTGTGCCTAAAAATACCAAAAAATATTGAATTGTCTGATCAGAACTTTAATAACTCTGCAAATATAGATATACTCATAGGAGCGAGATTGTTTTTTGATTTGATTTGTGTAGGACAAATCAGTTTAGGCAAGCATCTCCCCTATCTTGCAAAAACAAAATTAAAATGGGTAATAGCCTACCCTTTTCAGGTAAACCAAAACCAGAGATCAGTTACCTGTTGCTTTAATATTCATACAAATACGTATAAGGTAGACACTTTGAGGAATGCTTTAGAAAAGTTTTGGCAAAAAACATATTTCACAAAAGAGGTTGACTGTGAAGAGCAATTTATAAATATTTGTTTTTGACTACCGATTAAGGTTAACCCTAACGCATTAGGTGAATCACTCAGTAAAGCAACACAAAGGTTTTTTTCTATGAAAAGGATATTCTCAAAAATCCTACAACTTAAAAAAGAATACAGTAGCTTCATACACGAATATTGCGAACTCAGACTGTTCGGTTAACTCGCGTATAAATCCGGTATATTGGTCGGATCGGTAATAATAGGTTAGTTCGCGAATAATTCCGATATATATTAGTGATAATGTATTCCCATTCTTTTGTTATTTTTAAAATTAGAGTTACTTTCCATACTTGGTGGAAGCAACATGTAAATATATTATAGACAGGTTAAATGTGTGTACCGCCCCTTTTTTTGTATGTAACCTATGTAGTGGTTACTGTGTGATTTGGAGTCAAGTGTATTTTGGTTTATGGCTGTATATTAAAGAACAGGCAATTCACGGTTGCTGTCCATGTGTGTCCTCAAAACGAGCGCTCGTATATGCAAGTTTACTGGGAGGACAAGGTGAGTGTTTGTTTACTTTATTATATAGAAACCAATTGTTTGCATTGTCTCCAACTCTGAATATTTCATTTTATTTAGTTGTTAAAAATCCTATGTAATTACAGTCCTACTTAAAATTTCTATATCGTGGAACGTGTATAAAACCTGTATAGTTGGTCACTTCGGCCGCATCTGGTTTGTTATCGTTTAAACCGGCGATGTGTTTGACTGAGCGCACATCTGTTAAATATCGATTATTTTAGGTTCATTTTCCACGAAATCTAGTACAACGGTCAAGTTAATTTGTACTTGGTTGTTTTGTACGCAATCGTAAATCTTCCTATTTCCTCGGCATTCCGTTCTAACCTTGCTTCGCGTTTTGACGGTATTTGCGGGTTACATGCCATTTGGAAGGTGATACGTGTTTGTTTACATTGCAGAGATTTTAATAATTTATGCGCATTAGTTCATTGCATATCAATATTTGATTTATTATAGTTTAAATTTGGATTATTGCTTTATTTATTATTAATAATGCCTAAGCTTGAAGAGGGTATTGAAACGCTGGAAAGTTTGATTAAACCCAGTGTGAAATTACTGGATTTAATGCAAGCTGCTGAAAGTTCAGGTATAAGGGAAGAAATCGAAAATTGCATAATACGCACGGAAGACTTCACAGACGTTAGAAAGCGGTTTTGTGATTATCAAACGCGTGTAGTGAAGTCAGGTATTCCCGATAATTTAGTGGATAAAGTTCATTCTTTAACAGAAACTTTTGATGATATTTCCTACTCAATTCGAACAAAGCATCGAAATTTAGTTAGGTTATTAGATAAAGCTCTAGGTGTTAAAGAAGTGGAATCTTGTGGTACTACTGATCAACCACATTTAAAGCTTCCATCTATTAAATTAAAGGTTTTTACTGGAGATATTTCCGAGTATCAATCGTTTATGGAATTATTTAAAAGTTTAATTGATAGTAATGGGAAATTATCCGATGTAGAAAAATTCCATTTCTTGGTCATGCATTTAGAATCTGAACCCGCCTCCCTTATAAAAAGTTTAAAGGTGACAGCAGCCAATTACCCTATTGCCTTGAAGATATTAAATGATAGATATTTTAATATTAGATTAATTGCTAATAATTATCTTCGTAATTTGTATAAGATACAAAATATTTCTGATCGTTCACCCTCCACGATGAAGGGATTGGTGGACCAATTTAATGGAAATTGGGCCGCGCTCAAAGCTTTATTGCCTGACCAGGAGGAACAATTGAATTTGTTATTGGTTAATATGTTACTACAGAAATTAGATGTAGTTACTAGGGAGCAATTTGAGCTAAGCATTGTTGACGAACGTAAGAAAATCCCTGGTATTGATTCGTTATTAACGTTTTTAGAGAAACAAAGTTGTGCTTTAGACAATTTAGGAACATTAGGTTCTTCAAAGTCTAAAAAAGTTGTTAAAGGCGATCAAATATATAACCCTAAAGTTAAATCTACAGTATTGTTTGCTAAATCAGCTACTGGTTGTCCTTTATGTTCAAAGGAACACGATATCTCGTCTTGCCATGTATTCAAAGATAAATCAGCTTTTGAGAGGTTTCGATGGATTAGAAATCGGAATCGCTGTTTTGTTTGTTTGAAAGATACACATACCGTGAAAGTTTGTAAGGACCAGAAGTCGTGCACGATATGTTCTGGCCGTCATAATACTCTGCTGCATTTCAGAAAGTTATCTGTGCCCGAGATGAATAATTCTTCCACTTTATCAGAACAGATATGATATAAGAGATAAAAGATTTTGTCATCCTGGATATGGTTACCAAACGGATTGGACTCGAATGCTTTCCAATTACTTCGAAGTATCTATAGTACCACAAACCTGTAACTCGCTTTTAAGTTTAACTGAAAACAGAATTCGATCATCTTCCAAATACTTCAAATCGGCTTGTAAATCTGGTCCATGGGTTAATGAACCAGCATTGGATCGAGAACTAAAGCAAAAATATCCAAATTTGTGTGAATTATGTGACTCTCCTAGTGTATGTTCAAAAGATGATAAATACTGGGGACGTCGGGGCTCTTTATTGTGTTTAACTGATGGTGCCGGTGATATTAGCTGGGCTCGACTCGATGATGTTCGTCTCCACTTTGGATTATTGTCCCAGTCAGCACAATTTGCAAGTCCTGAAGGATTTAGTTACTTGTGCCCTAATGGTACAATGATTCCAGTTAATTCAACACAAGCACCTTTTATCTGGGTTGCCAAGCCATGGTCAGTTATTGCAACACAAAGAGGAAATGCTCAAGAAATACAGGAATTTGTTTCTTCACTATCGCATAATGACAGTAGCTCATGGAAGTCAGCTCTACTGAACTTAATGGAAACTTATCACATGGATGTGGATACACTTACTTCTATACAATCGGTAGAGGGATATCTGGCAACAGCCACTGGTTTTCTAAGTGCAAACAGTTTTCCTGGATGCCATCCACCTCGAACAATACGAATCTGTACCTCATCAAATCGCGAGATCTCTAAATGCAGTTGGTTACGTGAAGCTGCAGCAGCTTACGGGGTGGAACCTGATATAGATTGTGTCAAAGCTGATAATAAAACTCATTGCATGCAAGGTGTTTTTCACAATTTAGCTGATTTGGTAATGGTTAGTCCTGATGAAATAAATGTTGCACGAAGTGAGTTCAACTTGAAACCCTTATTTTATGAAACTTCTCATGATGAAGACAAATACATAACAGTTGCTGTTGTAAAAAAAGTTCAGGAATTAAATCATTTAGTGATCTTCGAGGAAAACGGGCGTGTTTTCCAGAATACAATGGAATTGCGTGGAATTCTGTGTTAGCTATATTAAACAAAGCTAGCCTGCTAATGAAATGTCCATTTAATGAGGGAATTGCTGAATTTTTTGATGTTAGTTGTGTACCTAATTTACCTAATACTGCCCCAAACACCTTACGAAGTATTTGTAAAGGCGAAATATACGATGGTGATTATGGAGCAATGCGATGCTTAACTCATGAAAATGGAGATGTAGCTTTTGTTTCTAATAATACGTTTGTTACATTCTTTAAAGATTTGAAACAAAAAGGTAATATTGAATTAGATTATGACAATTATGAAATACTCTGCCAAGATAGTGGAAAACCCTGTCATTTAAGTTGGGCACCTCCAGGGCAAGCAATGATCAGGGGAAACAGTAGCAGTTTGTGGATTAAAGACAGTGTAGATGTTTTCCTTCAAATGAATAGTTTGTTTGGCAAAGACTACAAGACCTCAAGAAATTCATTTACATTATTTGGTTTATTTGATGGAAAAGAAGATGTGTTATTTCATGATGCTACTATGACGCTGCGAGAAGTTCCTATTTTAAGAGATACTGATGACATGAAAGCACATTATGATGACATTTTAAATAACATGCACGAATGTATTACTGGTGGTAGTACTAATATGGTACCTACATTTTGTATATATTTTTTATTATTTATTTTTTTGTGTTATTCAAATTTTAAGAATATAATGTGATCTTGTTTGCCATAAAACTGCCTATAGTTATAAAATACTATTAATAAAAAAACTGTGATATTATTGTACTTATTATAGTGTAGAACCATTGGCTTCGCCAGAAGATAGTGGAGTATCCTATCCTCCTGGGGTGACCCCATTTTCAGGGATGGCCCAGTTGAATCCTACAGTTCTATTAGGTACAGCGATTGTGAATGTATTAAGTGCAGGTAATGTGCCAGTACCTATTCGCATTTTGTTGGATTGTGGTTCACAAGTCAATTTTATCACAGAAAATTGTGTGCAAAAATTAGGTTTTATTCGAAAACATTCAAGTATGTTTATTCGTGGTTTGAGCCAAACCTATGTTAAGAGTA
This sequence comes from Platerodrilus igneus, assembly GCA_036346225.1. Taxonomy (NCBI): domain Eukaryota; kingdom Metazoa; phylum Arthropoda; class Insecta; order Coleoptera; family Lycidae; genus Platerodrilus; species Platerodrilus igneus. The sequence continues at coordinate 65,323 of JARFIW010001686.1, read as the reverse complement.
GAGGGCTTGTCACTTGTTCCCTGCAATCTAGAAAGGGAGTAGGCCCCCTGATTTCTCTCAGTGCTCAAATCTCATTGTCTATTTGTGGTGAAATGCCTGCAAATAATTTACAAAAGAAGAATTCGTGGAAACATATACAAAACTTATACTTAGCAGATCCACATTTTGATGTTACTGTGCCTGTGGATATGCTGCTAGGAGCGGAAGTGTTTCCCCAGATTTTATTGGGTAATGTAATTTCGGGGCTCAATAGCAAAGAGCCATCGGCTATTAATACCATTTTTGGGTATGTTTTAATGGGTAAGATTTCCGCCAAGGAGTCAAATCAGACTTCTTGCTATTTTGTTGAGAGTGCATTAGAGGAAAATATTAAAAAGTTGTGGGAATTGGAACAGTTGCCTTCTCACAACCAGGTAGAACTTTGTGAAGAAGATTTAAAAAAAAATTATAGAAGAGATAGTTATACAGTAAGTCTGCCATTTGTAGACGGTTGTCCTCCTATATTTGGAGAAAGCTATTCTACAGCTCTACAATGCTTAAAATCATTAGAAAAGCGTTTAACTATCAATCCTGAATTACGTGGCCTATACATAAATGCTATGCAGGATTATATTGATTCGGGGCACATGACAGAAGCTGCTCCCATAGAGAATTCAAATGTCTATTATATACCTCACCATGGAGTTTGTAAATTGCAATCATCATCAACGCAATTGCGTGTAGTGATGAATGCCTCGAGTAGGTCTTCGAACGGCATCTCGTTAAATGATGCTTTGCTACCTGGTCCGAAATTACACACGGATATTGTTGAAATTTTATTGAATTTTAGGTTGCATAGGTATGCCCTCATTGCAGATATTAAACAAATGTATCGACAGATATACATTTGTGAGGAGCATCGCAATTTTCAGCGTCTTTTATGGCGTTTTTCTCCTGAACTTCCTGTTCGGGAATTTGTTATGAATAGAGTCACGTTTGGTGTATTGTCTGCACCATTTTTAGCGTTGCGAACTATTCAGCAACTAGCTTGGGATGAGTCAGTGGACTTCCCTACAACAGCCAAGGTTTTGCTGTCTGAAGTGTACGTGGATGACATAATTTCGGGTTCTAGCTCGTCAGAAAGCACTCGCCAGTTAGCAATGGATTTAGTCGCACTATTATTTTGAGGTGGGTTTGAGCTTAAGAAATTTGTTAGTAATAATTCTACTGTTTCACAAGGGTTGGATGTCTCACGATAGCAGACTATATCGTTTAGCCTTGATGAACCTTCATCTGTAAAGGTCTTAGGTTTGGAATGGACTCCTGCGACAGATTGTTTTTCATATAATATTTGTTCCCAGGAAACACATTGCACAAAGCGTCACATCCTCTCGGAATTAGCCCGGATATTTGATCCTGTGGGCTTTGTGTCGCCAATAGTGGTGTTTGTGAAATGTTTAATTCAAAAATTATGGATCTTGGGCTTGAGTTGGGACGAAGAACCTCCCCTTGAAATTGTTCATTCTTGGAAGAAGTTTCAGTCGGAGTTACCGTTAATCAAGGAAGTGTCTATACCGAGATTTTATGGCATAGATAAGGCATCTATTTGTGAATTGCATGGATTTAGTGATAGCAGTGAAGCGGCTTATGCAGCTGCAGTGTATTTTCGGCTGTCCAACAATTCAAATGATGCAATATCTACTTTTTTAGTAATTAGCAAAACTCGTGTAGCCCCTCTGAAAAGATTATTCATTCCTCGCCTGGAGCTTTGTGCTGCTCTTCTTTTGGCGGAATTGATAGCTTTCGACCGAAAGGCTTTTAAAGAAAAAATAAGATTTACCAATACAATTGCATGGTCTGACTCGCAAGTGGTGCTGTCCTGGCTTAGGTCGCCGTCTCATACTTGGAAGACATTTGTGGCGAATCGTGTGTCCCTAATCCAAGAGCAATTGCCTGGAGATCATTGGTTTTATGTTCCATCACAAGATAATTCTTGTGACTGTGCTTGGAGAGGCTTATTACCCTCTCATTTAAAGTCGCATCCCCTATGGTGGGCGGGTCCCCCTTGGCTTATTGGACCGAGAGTTGGTTGGCCCGTTCAACCAAATTTGATTAAGACTAACGAGGAAGTAAACCAGAATATTTGTTTACTAAGTTCGGTGGAGGATACAGGGGCTGTAATCGATAGAATTTCGTCTTTACCGAAGTTGCAACGAATCATTGGTTACTGTCTTCGATTTATTTATTACAGTCGTAAGATTAAATATTTTTCTGGAGCATTTACTACTCCAGAACTTCAGAAGTCTCTGTTGGTTTTAATAAAACTTGTCCAACAAACTGAATTTAGCATTGAAATAAGCCAGTTGAGAAAGGGTAAGGTATGTTGTAAAACTATTCGAAAGTTGAATCCATTCTTGGACGATAATGATATAATCCGTGTGCGAGGTCGTCTTAGGAATGCTTCACTTAGTTTTGACCAAAGGCACCCGATCTTGTTGCCTAGAAAAGGCAACTTAACGTGTTTAATCATTGGTCATTTTCATAGAATTTATTTGCATCCCGGATATCACACTTTGCTGTCCCTACTTAGGCGACAATTTTGGATTTTATCCCCGCAAAGGGCTATCCGTTCAGTATTGTCAACTTGCTACACATGTTTTCGTGTCTGCCCTACTCCTTTCACTCCGTCCATTATGACTGATTTGCCAGAAAGCAGGGTTTCTGAGGTAACGGCTTTCAGGATTGTGGGTGTCGATTTTGGGTGACCCTTTTCTATTACTGCCAGTAGAATTAGAGGAGCAAAAGTATTGAAGGCCTATCTTTGCTTATTCGTTTGCTTTTCAACAAAAGCGGTTCATCTGGAGTGCGCCTCTGATCTCTCCGTAGATGCATTTTTAGCAGCTCTGCGTCGTTTTATAGCCCGCAGAGGGTTGTGCGCCCAAATATTTAGTGATTGTGGCACTAATAAAGCAATTTTGCAGTATTTTCGTTTAGCGGTTGAAGCCGAACATGTGGTCTGGCACTTCAACCCGCCGGCAGCCCCCCACATGGGTGGCTTGTGGAAGGCAGGCATTAAATCAGTCAAACGCCATGTAATAAAGGTTATTGGAGACAACATACTCGCCTTTGAAGAGATGTGTACTCTTTTTCGCAAATCGAAGCTGTGCTCAATTCGCGACCGTTGTGTCCTAATAGTTCTGATCCTAACGATTTGACGGCTATTACTCCAAATCATTTTTTAACGATCGAACCTTTAGGAACCTTTTTTGATGAAGACCTGTCGGACATCAACATGTCACGTTTATCTCGATGGCAGAAAATACAAGCGCTTCATCAATTATTTTAGAAACGCTGGCGGAATGAATATTTGGACACTCTGCAACAGCGTTCAAAATTTCTTCTTGAGGGCAATCCTGTCAAAGAGGGCATGCTCGTTTTGATATGCAATGAACTCTTGCCTCCTTTGCAATGGAAGTTGGGGCGGGTTGTCTCTCTCCATCCCGGGTCTGACGGGAAAACTCGGGTAGTTACTCTCAGAACCTCTACAGGTTATTTAAAGAGGCCTGTCATTAAACTATGTCCTCTTCCTAATCAATGATTAACTATATAATCTTGATTTAGTATTTATTTTTTTTTTGTTTGTTTATGCATTTTTCTTTGGTTGACGTTCTGAAAAAGATGAATTTATCTTACACGTCTTTAGTTGGGTAAAATTGGGTATTTTACGGTGGGCGGAATGTTCGGTTAACTCGCGTATAAATCCGGTATATTAGTCGGATCGGTAATAATAGGTTAGTTCGCGAATAATTCCGATAAATATTAGTGATAATGTATTCCCACTCTTTTGTTATTTTTAAAATTCAGAGTTACTTTTCATACTTGGTGGAAGCAACATGTAAAATATATTATTGACGGGTTAAATGTGTGTACCGTCTTTTTATTGTATGTAACCTATGTAGTGGTTACTGTGTGATTTGGAGTCAGTGTATTTTGGTTTATAGCTGTATATTAAAGAACAGGCAATTCACGGTCGCTGTCCGTGTGTCCACAAAACGAGCGCTCGTATATGCAGTCTACTGGAAGGACAAAGGTGAGTGTTTGTTTACTTTATTATATAGAAACCAATTGTTTGCATTGTCTCCAACTCTGAATATTTCATTTTATTTAGTTGTTGAAAATCCTATGTAATTACAGTCCTACTTAAAATTTCTATATCATGGAAAGTGTATAAAACCCGTATAGTAGGTTTCCTTCCATTTCTACCTGATAATCGTACCTTTACCTGTATTCCTGTCGTCCCTCTACACAAGGAAGAAGAAGATAAATTAATTTGAATTCAGCAGGGGGCAAAAGGATGACCCACACCCATAATGCCCACAATTCTCAATGAAGCCCAGCTGACGTCAAAATAGCCGTAATGCTGTGAGGAGTCCTACAGTTTACGTGAGTACCTTTTGTCTTCTCTTATAATTAAAATAAACATTTTTGTATGCGATAATAATTTGATCATAAGTATGACGTAACCGCTTATTGTGCAACATTTTGCAATTATCTTTTGTGTTACCAACTGTCGTAGTGGCTCTCATACATTACCCGCCGGGACTTTAAAAAGTATACCTTAGAGTTTAGACCTTAAGTGTAACGAGATTCACCATACATCAGAATTAAAATTCAAAATAAGTACACTGTCATAAAGAAATCCTCGTACTGCTGGTTGATGGACGAATTTTCCGGTAGGTTAAGTACTGATAGGCTGATGCGATTTCTAACAAACACCCAAATATATTAAAAAACAACAAAACAAAATATATTCTGACACAAGTTTATAGAAACCTACTAAAAAGAAATTTAAAAAACATCTTACAAACCGGTCATTCGCTATACTATATTGAGAGCAATTGATATACTATTGCGCACTAGTTACAGCCGCGTCTCCTATAACACGTATCACCACGTTTTAAGTATTGCGTAATAGACAAAGTTTCATGCACATACAAAGTCGAATTTCCGACACAATATAAGTAAAACAGTTACTCACTTGTATTTTTTAATATCTCAGGATCCTCGTTTTGTGGGAACATTACACCATTGCTGAGTTAAATTTCCAATCCGTTCATCCTAAACTCTAGGCTCTCGTAGGGGAACGATAAGGAACAACCAGGTATGAGGAACGATAAGGCAAGGTAGAAAGGAACCTACCACCTGAAAAGAAAAGACACACCACACAGATAGATGTTCTTGGCTTCAGATCACGTAGCTTAATGACATCTCCTAACACCGCGCGCACTCCGCCATTTCACTCCGCGCAGGCGCGACTCGGGAACAACAGAAATTGACAAGTTCATTTAAAAATATTCGTGAGAATTTATTTACAAATTAAACAATGTATATTGCCAATTTTGGCATGTAACAAACAAGACACAAAAATTGAAAGTAGTACATCTGAGAGTACATCCGATGAACTGTTACGTGCCGAAATCGGCACTAAAACATTCTCAATTAAGTTTTAATTTGTAAGAATTTCGCGCCATAAATTTAAAAGGACGTGTGCGTATTTCCGTCACTTTAGAGAGTGCGTTGCTCGAGATTGCGCCGACGCGGGTGGACGAAGGAGGATAGTGGAAATTTACGGCATACGTGACGGGACTAGCCACCGAGACGTGAACAAGGTAGTTGTCTTGTATCTTACTGTGTCTTTTTTTGGTTATGTAGGTTCCTTGCCTTATCTCTGATATCGTTCCTTATAAACCAGTTCCTTTACCGTACCTCTACATACAGAAGAGAGAAGACAAATCGAATTTGGTTTCGACCGGGCTCAAAGAATTCCCACGCCCGAAAGATCAGCAAAGCCCGCTGCCGACATCCTGGAGTAATTCCGCAAGAAGCCCTGCAATTTATGTAAGTAGCATTTTCGTTTCCTTTATGTGATGAAGTAATTTTATATAATTGCGTGACGTAATCTTTTATTTGCGCGTCAAATCGCAATTATCTAACATTGCTGCCAACTGACTGTAGTGGCTCGCGTACCTCGCCGACGGGGCTATAATAAAACAAGAACATCAAGTTGTATTAAATGATTCATCAGATGCCGAATCATTTTCTGATTCAAGTACTGACACTATGTCTCAGGATGAAACACTTCTGGTTCCTGAGGTATGCATAGAAAGATATTATGCTGTTCTCTATAACTGTCAGTGGTTCATAAGTAGAGTCATAGAACAAGCAAAAAAAAATAAATTACTTTAAAGTAAAATTTTTAAAATCTGATCTGGGTTTTCATATTTGGCCAAAACTCGAGGATGTTGAAATAGTATTGTATTGTATTGTATTGTATTTATTTGAACCCATATATACATGGTAGTGGCAGAGACAAGCAATTTAACAAACAATATAACATATAGTGTACGACAGTGTCAAAAGTCTAAAAATAATTACAATAAAATATATTATAGTCATAACCAATAAAAATTAACCAACAATAGTGATTAACAAAGTACCTGTCATAATAGATCTACTTGACAGACTCATCATTCAAAAACTCCTCCACCGTGTAATAACACCGGTCACGCAGCAAGGCTATTAGTGACAATTTAAAATTATGAGTATTCTTAGAGTTTTTTATGCTGTCAGGAAGTTTATTGTAGAGAGTTGGTGCCATAAAAAGTATTGATTTATAAACTCGGGTGGAAGTAGGTGTAATTTTGTAGATATCTCTTGAATTTCTTGTAATGTATGAAGAATTAGTGTTGGCACTATTATATTTAAGAGTGTTTTTACGGAAGAGCAGCAATGTATCTAAAATGAATAGGGAAGAATATGTGAGAACTTTAAGTCGTTTAAAGAGCGGTCTGCAGTGTTCATCCCTTGGTTTATGGCAAATAATCCGGATAGCTCGTTTTTGCAACTTGAAGATGAGAGACATCTTTTCTAGCGTGGTATATCCCCAAAAGGGAATACCATACCGCAGCCTGGATTCAAACAAGGCATAATACACCTTAAGGGCAGAGTCAATTGCTAGTTCCGTGGATATAGTTCTCAGTGCAAAACACGCTGATGCTAAGTTAGCAGCAAGCAAGGATATATGATCTGACCAAGTTAAGCCATGGTCGATAGTTAAGCCTAAGAATTTAGTATTAGTGACAATATTTAATGATAAATTGTCAGATAAACTTATAGTTTCAGAGGTGACTTGAGGTTTGAAAATTATACAGCAAGTTTTTTTAGTGTTTATAGAGAATTTGTTTATTTTGAACCAGTTTTGAGTAGAAACAAGATCCAATGAAATGCAATTGTGAAGTATAGGAGCACAAGAAGAGTCCCAGTACAAAGTAATATCATCGGCAAATAATGTACATGAAGCATATTTAACAGAAGATGTAAAGTCATTAATATAAAGTAAGAATAATAAGGGTCCCAAGACAGAACCCTGGGGAACTCCTAAATTTACACGTACCATATTTGATACAATTGTTTTATGTTGACTAGTGAGTTTAACGGATTGAGTTCTGTTCTCTAAGTAAGATTTAAGCCATGAATTTGCCACCCCTCTAATACCATAATGGTCAAGTTTATTTAAAAGGATGCTATGATGCACGCAATCAAAGGCTTTACTAATGTCTACAAATACAGCAGCAGATGCAGACTTTCTTCTATTCAACGTTGTATAGAGACCCGCTAAAAATTGATGTATAGCATCTGCTGTGGATTTGTTAGAACGAAAACCAAACTGATTAAAATTTAGGATATCAAATTTGTTAACAAATCTGGTAATACGTTCCTTTATAAGTGTTTCTAATAACTTAGAGAAAGTTGAGAGTAAAGAGATTGGTCTTAAGTTATTAAGCGTGTTGGCTCCTCCCTTATGTAACGGGATGATAATAGCATGTTTCAAGCACGAGGGAAATATTCCATTCAGAAAAGAATCGTTTATAAGCTTAGTAAGGTATTGTATAACATGAAGCGGAAGAAGTAATAAAATTTTAGCTGAAACATTATCAATTCCTACTGTATTTTTATTTTTAAAAGCTTGTAGGACCCTAACTACTTCGTGCTGATCGGTAGGGTATAGGAAGAGACTATTACGATTTCCATCCTTGTGTTTACGCAAAAACTCAATAGCATCAGTAGCCAAAGAATCGTTCTCTGACACCAACTCACTAGCTACCTTAGCAAAATGTACATTTAAAGTGTTTGCGATATCATCCACGTGACAATTCTCGAGCATAATGTCTTGTTTCTGAGTATTTACTCTATTAGTCAGTTCATTTATAACTCTCCAGGTTTCTTTAGGAATATTTTTCGAATTTAATATACGTTTAGATAAAGAATGTGACTTTGCTGTTTTTACTAAATTGTTAAAAATTCTTTTATAGCGAAGGTAATAAGATTTAATGAAAGTAGAATTGGAGAAATGTTTATACAAAATATGAAGTGACTTTTTGTTTTTTGCTGAAATTCTCAAGCCCGCAGTTAGCCAACTTTTATTCCCAGGCTTAACTAACACCAGGGGGAAGGACATGTCAAATGCTGAAGAGATTTTGTTAACTAATGAATTGAAATTATAGTTAAGGTTAGTTAAATTTGAAGTGGGTAGACTATCAAAGGAACTCACAAAAGTAGATATGTTTGCTGGGGAAAAAATTCTGTGGTATTTAGGGGCTGGTATGTTCGGATTTTGTAAACTAGTACTGAAAAGAATTGCTTCATGGTCCGATAGATCACTACTGATTATTTCAGTATTAATAATTAAATTTGGACTGATATTTGTAAGAACATAGTCAATTCTGGAACTAAAGTTAGCTGTTATTCTAGTGTCAGATGCTACCTGCATAACTAAGTTGTAGCAATTAATAATTTGTTTTAACCGAAGAACACTTTTATCCAGGTTGTTATTAAAATTAAGATTAAAGTCCCCTGTAATGATTAGCTTACAATAAGAAGAAGTAACCGAGTGTAAGAGTGTATCCAGGGATAAAAGGAAATAGTCGACATTACCTGTTGGGGAACGATAAATGGAAAAGACATGTAGTTTACGACTTTTGCTGAAGGCATGAGAGAGTTCAAAATTGAGTTCACTCCGGAGTTCATTAAAATCAGTGTCTTGGGAGAAATCAGTGGTCAAACTACAATAAATGGCTGTGCCACCATGACTCGAGTGCGGTCTGTGATATATACTAATAATGTGATAATTTTCAATATGAACATATTCCTCTGAGTTTAGCCAATGTTCTGTCAGACATATAATTTCTGGAAAGCCTATGCTATCTAACAATACAAGTAAGTTATTAACCTTGCTGTGCAAACTACGTATATTGCACAGTAGGAGGGAGAGGCGCCGTGGTTTCATAGTTCTAAAAAATTTTTATTATTTTTAAGATTATTCCCTAGATTAGGTTTGTCAATTCGATTACTTGAATCAGAAATGTTCAAGTTTGAAATATCATGTGATGAGTGTGTGACTGAAGACCTAGAACTATATGTAGATGTTTTTATATATATGAGATTTTGATTCCTAATGTTAACAGATAGTGTAGATTTGGAGGTAAAGCTATTAGTGATCAGTAAAACGTGCTTCAATAAAAGTTCCTTTCCACTGTTCTTAATATGTAATCCATGGTTGGTGAAGTGTTTTGATGATAGAATGGTGTTGATATCAACGTAAAAAAAGTTGACTTTAGCTGAAACAAGCAGCGAGTACAAGTCACAATTAAGTGAATGTATAAAGTTATTTAATATATGACGACCTTTCCAAAATGGGGAACATATCAGGACCAAATTTGTGTTGACAGCAATGTTGAGTAATAATTTTTTAGTATCCTGAGAAATGTTGGAGCCTCTAAGAGCATTGTTAGTTCCACCCAAAATAATAACATAATCGTCTTGAGTGAAGTCTCTGATATGTGATGATATGTTTGCAGTAACAACGTCTAATGTTGCATTAGGTTTGCATTCATTGAAGATTGAGAAATTATTGTGTTTAATTAATGAGCTTAGGATTGCGTAGAAATTTTTCACATGGCTGTCGCCATATATAACTATCTTTTTCTTTTTCAGATTAGGTATAGCATGACTATATTGAGAGATGGAGAGAGGCTTTACTGAGCGAGTCCAATTGTTAGAATTATCGGGTTAGTTATAGACTGGTGTGATGTAAGTGCTTCCTGAAGGTTCAAGTCTATCATAATTATCTGTGTAGATATTATTTTCAGCGTCAGTTATGACTGTCGTACTCATGGAGGTTGTTATCCCAGAAGCACTAGTTAAAAGATCTTGATTAATGGCAGAGGAATGAGTGGCACATCCAGATGTCAAATCTGTTGTTTGGTTTTGTGCATCAACCATATCAGTGGATGTGGGCTCAGTTTGAGAGTGCATACTATTGACTATAACCTCAGATTGTGAGTGCTCATTAAGTAAATTACTACTCTCAATCCGATGTGAATTAAAAATTAAGAATTTGTCACTCGAAGTTTGCGTAGCTTTATTAATCCAAACAGAAGGTTTGAAATGCTGAGCAATGACAAGCTCAGATTTAAGGGATAAGTTTTCAGTTTCAAGTATTTTTATTTTAGAAGAGTAGTCCTTTGAAAGGGATTGATTTTCCTCATTAATTTTATTGAGCGAATCTTCCATACATAAACTTTCTTCTAAGCAGAGGTCGACTTGAGCTTTTAATCTTTCAACATGGCGAGTTAAGTTATTGCATTCTTCTTTTAAGATTTCATTTTCCGCTTTAGTGTTATTTAACTCATCAATTAGGGTGCTGTATTCTTCCTCAGGAATGGAAAAAGCATTAGTGGTACAGCAGGATACTTTATAATACTCTATTTTTTTGAATTTGTTCGTTTTAGCCTCCAAGCAACTCTTGTGGTATATTGCATTACAATTGATGCATACATAGTTGCTATGAAATTTGGCTTTGCAGCAATTAAAACAAAACGTCCAGCCATTAATATGAATGCTGGTGAATAACTACATGTGAAGGAATGAGGAAGGAAGCAAAATTCTTCACACTGTGGGGTCCTTCACAGTGACTAAGTAGAACAGAAAGGGGTAGACCACGGTAGAGTTGTGAAATAGAGGACAGAGGAATGGAAGAACATATATATATATATATATATATATATATATATATATATATATATATATATATATATATATAGGAGTTTTTTCAGTGTCAATAAAATTATAGTAAATTAAATACAAATACAATCACAGTGCAGGCTATCCAAGTTTGCATAAAACTCTTTATAGTGAGATAAGAGAATTCAATAATAAAATATAAGAATAGCAATATTATAGTTGATAAGTGATAAAATTACATCTGGCATACAACTCAATTGTAATCAGTTTATTATAAAGGTGTTCAGTTTAATTGCAGGTATAATAAAATTTATACCAAGGTCAAGTAATAATAAATTACCTATGTTGTGATATAATATTTGAAGATTATTAATGAATCCCTTAGTCAGATGTGTCCAAAATATAAACTAAATAAGCCAGCCTTGGTTCTTGCACAAATATACTAAATTTAAACAATTAATACTAGGTTTGTCCACATTAACAGCACAGAAAAGAAGAGCACATTTAACACACACCATACTCTTCAAAAAAAAAAAAAAAATGTAAATTCTAAGTATGTGTTTTATAGGTCTATAAACTTAGTAAGAAATAGTCCATTTACTTTATCTAGAAGTGATGTGATTAACATTCAAAAACAGTATAAACGAGCAAAACAACTATTTTTAAACACCAACTGAATATAGGGAAACTATTTATTACAGAGTAGGACGATTTTGAATAAATTCGCTGTGCTCCAGACTCAACGACCGCACTGTATATAAATCAACAGATGTGTGATTCCGACCGCATAATGCTTTGTGATTTTCACTGTTTCATTTTTTTCTGTTTATATACCATTTTATTTTGCTTGTGTGCTTCAGAAATTTCAATTAAAACTATATATTGTTGGTAGCAATAAATACGTGCTTAATATTGTGCAATAAGCGGTTACGTCATATTCATGTTTCAATTTATTATCACATGCAAAAAAAAATAAATGTACTCACGTAAACTGTGGAACTCTTCACAACATGGCAGCTATTCTCGCGTCAGGCTCTTGGCGTGGGTTGAGCGTTGTTGGGTGTGGATCGGTCTTTGCCCCCTCGTCGAAACCAATTTTCTGTCTTCTCTCTTCTTATGTAGAGGTACCGTAAAGGAATAAGGTGAGGAACGATACAAGGCAGAGATACGACAAGAAACCTACATTACCTCAAAAAAGAAGACAATGGCACACAGATAACCACACGGTTCGACGTTTCGTTGACTAGTCCATGACATGACGAAAATCACCACTTCCTTCCCCACTCCATGTCTGCGCAATCTCTCTGACGCCGACGCAACTATCTAAAGTGTCGGAAATGCACGCACAAGTCTTTTAAAATATTGGCGCGAATTCACTCGCAAAATAGAAACTTGTGCGCGCATTTCCGTCACTTTAGACTGTTGCATCGGCGCCCGAGAATGCGCAGATGCAGAGTGGGGAAGTAAGTGTTGATTTCCGTCACGTTAAGACTAATCATCGATACGCCGAAGAGTGTGGTTATCTGTGTGCCTTTTATCTTGTTTTTTTCTCTTTTAGGTGATGTAGATTTCCTTTTATCTCTACCTGATATTGTTCCTCTTACCTGTATTCCTTTCGTATCTCTACAACAAGAAGAGAGAAGACAAATTTAATCTAGTTTCAATGGGGGGACAAAGGTCGAACCACGCCAAACAACGCTCAACCACGTCAAGAGCCTGACGCCAGAATAGCTGCAATGTCGTGACGAGTTCTACATTTTACGTGAGTCTTTTTTCTTTGTATGTGATAATAATTTGTGGCGTAACCCCTTATTGCACAATATCACGCACGTATTTATTATGATACCAACTGTCGTAGTGGCTCTTATAAATTACGCGCCGGGACTTTAAAAGTATATCTTTGAGTAGAACACCTAGAGTATAACAATATAAGGCAAAATTATTATTTTTTATAAAACTACAATCGATTATAAATGTTTATTCAGGCTATATAAAATCATTAATGTGACCATGATGAGTCATTAAATGTGAAATCAGTGTAAGCCCATGCATATTCGTGCAATCTCTCTAACCAATGTATTCCGTGATATCTGTGTAATCCCATGTGTCTTCCGTGAAATCTGTGCAATCTTAGTATTTTGGGTAGTCTGGTGTTGTAACACCCAAGAACATTTTTAAATTAATTTAAATTTCAAATGATATTTTCTGCCAATCACAAATAATTCTATCTAAAATGTAACCCATCACTGACCAGAATTAATATAGTTATCCAATCCTAGTTCGACTTTGGGTGACAATTGACACTTTAAATGAACATAACCTATCAACTGATATCTAACATCCCCTAATATTTAGACGATTTTAAAGTAAGGCGCCAAAGGAAATGCTAGTTTGTTCTAGAGAATTCGAAACCGGAAGTGCGTAATAAAATGTTTTTTTTTCGTGATATGTATAAAAATATTAACAGGAAATACTGTAGAATATTGCAGAATAACTTAAATTTAAATATAGAGTAGTTTCAATTAGCAATGGCAATAATAAAAGTCGATTTAAATCATTAACCTAAAAGCACATGTAGGGATGATGTACGATTGTGAAATATGTAAGATTTTTGATTGGCTAGGACAGTCACGTGATCAAAGGTATATAAATATTGGAAGTGGAAAAATTCAGACACACGACACACAAAGACTCACCAAGACACACAAAAACAAAAAGATATGAAAGAAGGCACGTAAAGATAATAACTAGCTCGGAGCTAGTGCTGGTCACGCCGCAAGGCCACGTAGCAGTATTGGTTATATGCCCGTGTAAATTAAATCAATGGTTAGTGAACAGAGCTAATAAATTAGTATGTTTATTACGGGAAAAATAGTGAATTTAAGTAGTGAATAAAGAACACATAAGTTCGGCTCGTAAAGGAAAAGTAAATCGTAATAAATTTAAGTATAATCAAAAAACGAAATGGTTCAGTTGTAAGGCGGTTAATGGTAGATAGAAAGTGAAGATTTATTAACTGCAAAGAAAATGATACTTAACTACACCTATATGGTTCATTATTCATTGATTGTGGAAGTTCGGATTTTAGAAGTTCGATTCCAAGCCAAGTTGGTACAGGAGTAGCGAGATCTCAAGAGTTTCGAGCAGAAAATTTATCAACACCCGTGTTAAGCATTATCAACCCTGGTGAGGATAAGTTACTTTGAGGTATTGTAGAGAGTGGAGCAACAGTGGATATTGCATACCCGTAACAGGTATTGAGTGAATTTTTGAATAAATGGTTCGAAAGAACAGAAGTGTATATGCATGCATACACGTGGGGTTGTAAGTATGAACTTTTATATAGTTATACCTATGCTTTTACATGAATATTTTAAGTTGCTAGATTAAGGTTGGAATTTTTGGACATTATTCTTAACGTTACCGCTTATTATTATGAATTTTGTGTAAAATATCAAGAGTTATTGGCTATGTTTAAGTTGGAGTCAATTTGTTTTAACTGTAGAATTTGCAGTGCTTAGTACTGTATATAACCGCCCGGCTTAAAGTAACTTTAGTTAAGTAAGAGATATTGCTTTTATTGCATTCAAGTATGTCAATATAGTAAATGTAAATAGTTATATCACCATATTAAAGGTTATTAAATTCATTACTTGATACAAATGTTGAGATATATGTTACAATTAAAAGGGGTTTCTTGAAATACATTTAGGTACAGACACTTTGTAAACTTTTGGGTAAGTTAAGTAACTCACCAGTATCGGTTTCAGAATTCTAGGCCTAACCACCCTGAGACATGTCCATGTACTCTCCGCTGTAGAGGAGCCGAGGCGTTTGCGGGAAGTAGAGTGAAGTCTATTGGATCAGAAATAGTTGACAACCTTATGGAATAGGTAAGTGGACCCTTGTATTGCAATTTTGAACCATGAAAAGTGATATAGAGTTGGCATTCGATTATACATGTATTAGGTAACTCGTTCCTTGTTTCTTTGCCTGCTACTTAGGTCAGGAAAGGAGGGCGAAGCATTACAATTTCTGTTTTGAATTACACAATTTCTCTTTAAAATTCCTAAAATTTCTAAAGTCGTAGTTCGACAGGGGGATTCCAATTGAAGATTGAAGGCTTAACTTTCAACCTGAATTTACCGCTCAAATTTTGAATTTCCATTTTAAAGCAGTCAAATTCAGCTTAAAATACTTAAAAGTTTTAATCTAATCGGAGTTCGATAGTAAAATTCTAATTTAAAGTGCAAAATAAAACTTTAAATCTGAATTTTCAAATAAAATTCTGAATTTCTATTTTAAATTAGACAATTTCTCCTTAAAATTCCAAAAATTTATAAGTTCGACAGGACGATTCAAATTTAAGACTGAAGGATTAACTTTAAACCTGAATTTACAGCTTAAACTTTGATTTTCCATTTTAAAGTTGCCAATTTTTGCTTAAAATACTTAAAAGTTTTAATCTAGTCGGAGTTCGATAGTGAAGTTTTAAGGTACAAGATGAAACGGACAATTTCTTGTTTTATATCAGACAAGTTCTTTTTAAAATTTTTTATTTACCTTAGAGAAAATTCAGTCATAAATCGGAATTACAAACTGTTATGTCTGTATTGAATATAATGGCACTAACTCAGCTTATACTTCGCTTGAAACTGAATAATGACTCTACTATATCTAATATAAACTTGTTACATGCCAACCAGCATGTATCACGTTAGATATAATTTGCAAATAAATTCCCGCATATTTATAAATGAACACGTCACTTTCCGTCGTCCATTACAGCCGCATCTGCGCAAAAGGATGCAGTGTTACGTGCCGAAATCGGCACTAGACGTTCATAATTAAGTTTTAATATGTAAGAATTTCGCGCCATAAATTTAAAAGGACGTGTGCATATTTCTGTCACTTCAGATAGTGCGTTGCGCGAGATTTGCGCCGACGCGGTGGGCCAAGAAGGCAAGTGGTGGATTTCCGGCATACGTGACAGACTAGCCTCCGAGACGTGAACAAGTGTAGTTGTCTGGCATCTTATCTTGTCTTTTTTGATGTAGGTTTCTTAGCTTTGCTCTGTATCGTCCCTTACCTGTATCCTGTGTTCCGCTACAGAAAGAAGACAAATTTGAATTTGGCATTCAACCGGGCTCAAGAATAACCACGCCCAGAAGATGAGCGAAGGAGCCAACGCCCGAATGATTAGCGAAGCAGCCAACGCCCGAAAGATTAGCGAAGCCACCGCCGACATCATGGAGTAGTTTTGAAGGAAGCCCTACATATTCATGTGAGTACCCCGTTGGGCGAAGTGATCTTGATCCGATCGACTACTAGAAGTAATTTTGACAAAGTCTACTCGGGCGAAGTGATCTTGATCCGATCGACTCCTAGAAGTGATTTGACACAGTCTACTTGGGCGGAGTGGTGATCTTGATCCGATCGACTCCCAGAAGTGACTTTGACAAAGTCTACCAGGTCGAAGTGGTCTTGATCCGAACGATTTTCCAAAATAGTTTCGACAGTCTACTGGGGTGAAGTGGTTTTGATCCGATTGGCTGTATGGCAATTTTCTAGGCTGTTTGGCAATTTTCTAGGCTGTTTGGCAATTTTCTAGGTTGTATGGCAATTTTCTAGGTTGTATGGCAATTTTCTACGCTGTATTGGAATTTTCTAGGCTGTATGGCAATTTTCTAGGCCGCATGACAATTTTCTTGGCTGCATGACAATTTTTTAAACTGCATGGCAATTTACTAGACTGTATGTCAATTTTCTAGGCTGTATGGCAATTTTCTAGGCTGTATGGTAATTCTCTGGGTTCGGAAGGAATTCTCTGGGTTCGAAAAGAATTCTCTGGGTTCGGAGGGGATTCTCTGGGTTCGGAGGGGATTCTCTAGGTTCGGAGGGGATTCTCTGGGTTCGGAGGGGATTCTCTAGGTTCGGAGGGAATACTCTAGGTTCGGAGGGAATTCTCTAGGTTCGGAGGGAATTCTCTAGGTTCGGAGGGAATTCTCTATGTTAGGAGGGAATTCTCTAGGTTCGGAGGGAATTCTCGAGGTTCGGAGGGAATTCTCTAGGTTCGGAGGGAATTCTCTAGGTTCGGAGGGAATTGTCTAGGTTCAGAGGGAATTCTCTAAGTTTGCAGGGAATTTTCTAGGTTTACAGGTAATTTTCTAGGTTGGAAGGGAACTCTGTAGGTTGGAAGGAAATTCTCTAGGTTAGAAGGCTAAGATTTTTTTTAGGGAAATTTCTCAGTTTTTTTTTAAAATTTCTAAGTTTTCGGAAAATTTCTAAGTTTTTGGAAAATTTCTAAGTTTTTGGGATAATTTCTAAGTATTTTGGAAAATTTTTAAGTTTTTTGAAAAATTTCTAAGTTTTTTTTGGAAAAATTTCTTAAGTTTTTTAAAAAAAGTTCTAAGTTTTTTCCGAAAATTTCTAAGTTTTTAGGTAAATCTCTTTCTGAGTGTTGACGGAATTGTCTAGATTTTGACGGAATTTTCTAGATTTTGACGGAATTTTCTACATTTTGCCGGGCTTTTCTAGATTTTGACGGGATTTTCTAGATTTTAACGGAATTTTCTAGATTTTGATGGATTTTTAAATTTTGAGGAAATTTTCTAGATTTTGACGGAATTCTCCAGATTTTAACGAAATTTTCTAGAATTTGGCGGAATTTTGTAGATTTTGACAGAATTTTTTAGAATTTGGCAGAATTTTTTAGATTTTGACGGAATTTCAGAGACTTTGGCGAAATTTTCTAGATTTTCATGGAACTTTCTAGATTTTGGCGGAACTTTCTAGATTGTCTAACAATTATCCAATCTTTTATGGCGATTTTCTAGGCCTTTGTGGCAATCTTCTATGCTTTTATGGCAATCTTCTAGGCTTTTATGCCAATCTTCTAGGCTTTTATGGCGATCTTTACGATTTTATGGCAATTTTCTAGGCTTTTTGGCGATTTTCTAGGATTGTTAGCAATTTTCTAGGCTTTTGTGGCAATTTTCTAGGCTTTTTCGGTGACTTTTTACGCTTTTCCAAAGATTTTTCTATAAACATAACAAACATGAAAACTTGGTGAAACCCAAATTCTGGCGCAATGTAATCAAAATTTAAATGTCTTTATTAAGGACATTTTGCTCTTCAAAGAATTAAGTCTATCTCCCATTTTAAAAACCATTGTCAATAATATTAAATCTTCATTACGAAGATACGTGCTAAACTTGAGAGAGAAGGGCACAGAGAGTATGAGGGCGCTCAAAGTAGTACCGAAGGTACTACAATGCGTTTCTAGTTATGTGTTAAATTATGGCAATGACGTGTAGTTATCGCGAGTATAACAATTGCCCGAAAGTGTAACAAACTTTCAATATGATTTTTATCTCCCATATTTCTCCAGCCAATCTTGCGAACAATTATTTAGGATGGCTGTTTCTATGACAGGAACTTACTCCACAGTTATCAATTTTAGTATAAAAGAATTTATTCACAGAATAAATAGAATTAGAGCTATCAATAATATTGTGAGTGATGTTAGTAATGATTTTATTTTCCCAAGAGAAGAAAACAGTTTTATTTCTTAATTCCCAAAGGGGTGTAGTGAAACTAGAACAAATTGAACATCATCATCATTTTGTTTTCGACCTTACTTAAGGTCGGTTTGACGCAGCTCTAACTTCTTTTCTATTCTGTGCTAATCTAAAAAGCTCTACATACCCTTCACAACCTAAATTTCTAATAATTTGACTAATATAGTTTAGTCTAGGCCTTCCTATATCCTTCTATCTTTTTCCTATCCAGCTGGCTCTACATAGATATTAGCAACCTGATGGTTGTTAAAGAACTCTAACATGTTTACATGATTACCATTTATAAGGAAATGAAATATAACCTGGTTATCCACTTCAAAAAGGAAAAGTGTTAAATTATATGTTATGGTAAGGCTTAAGCAACGAATCGCTGCCAACATGCCAGACCGTTACCTAATTGTGACTTGTGTCATGGTGACGTTTATTAAATTGTATGTTATGGTAAGGCTTAAGCAACGAAACGCTACCAACATGCCAGACCGCTACCTAATTGTGAGTTATGCCATTATGACGTTTATTAAATTATCTGTTATGGTAAGGCTTAAGCAACAAAACGCTACCAACATGCCAGACTGCTACCTAATTGTGAGTTATGTCATGGTGACGTTTATTAAATTATATGTTATGGTAAGGCTTAAGCAACAAATCGCTACCAACCTGCCAGACCGCTACCTAATTGTGGGTTATGTCATGGTGACGTTTATTAAATTATATGTTATGGTAAGGCTTAAGCAACGAAACGCTACCAACATGCCAGACCACTACCTAATTGTGAGTTATGCCATTATGACGTTTATTAAATTATCTGTTATGGTAAGGCTTAAGCAACGAAACGCTACCAACATGCCAGACTGCTACCTAATTGTGAGTTATGTCATGGTGACGTTTATTAAATTATATGTTATGGTAAGGCTTAAGCAATGAAACGCTACCAACATGCCAGACCGCTACCTAATTGTGAGTTATGTCATGGTGACGTTTAGTTAACTGATTTTTATTTTTTTTGTTTTGTTTTCAAACTTACTTAAAGTCGGTTTGACGCAGCTCTAAATTCTTTTCTATTCTGAACTAGTCTAAAAAGGTCTACATACCATTCACAACCTAAATCTCTAATAATTTGACTAATATAGCTTTGTCTAGGCCTTCCTACTCTATTTTTATTTGGTAGTCTATAATCTAAGACTTTACTAAATAGTCCCTCATGTCTTAACTGGTGCCCTATCATTCTATCTCTCCTGACTTCAACTGTTTCCACATAC
This sequence comes from Platerodrilus igneus, assembly GCA_036346225.1. Lineage (NCBI taxonomy): Eukaryota > Metazoa > Arthropoda > Insecta > Coleoptera > Lycidae > Platerodrilus > Platerodrilus igneus. The sequence continues at coordinate 45,423 of JARFIW010001686.1, read as the reverse complement.
AGGGTTCCTCACCTATCCTTCTATAAACTTCCTCGTTTATTACTCTAACTGTCCAACTAATCTTTAACATTCTCCTATAACACCAAGTTTCAAAAGCTTCTATCTTTTTCTTATCTACTTCTTTAATTGTCCAAGTCTCACTACTGTATAGTAGAACGCTCCATACGTACGACTTTAAGAAACTTTTTCTATTATCTAAACTAATACTATTAGCTATTAGTAAGTTTTTCTTTTTTAAAAACATTTTTCTAGCTTGAGCTATTCTAGCTACTATATCTCTTCTGCTACGTCCATCCTTTGTAATTATACTACCTAAATAGCAAAATTCATCTACCTCCTCTAACTCGGTATTACCTATTTTTAATTTTGGTTTAGAACTAGGCTGTAACTCACTTGTCATTATCTTTGTCTTTACTGAGTTAATTCTCATACTATACTTACTCCGTAGTATCTCATCTAAAATATTTAAAAACTCTCCTAACTCTTTTCTAGACTCTGCTATAATGGCTATATCATCTGCAAAACGTAACATGTCTATTTTCTGTCTCTGTACACTAATACCTATCTCTTTTCTCTCTCTAGCTAAGTTTAAAGCTTCCTCAATATAAACATTAAAAATCAAGGGAGACAGTATACAACCCTGTCTAACACCATTTCTAATCTTAGCTTCCTTTTCTATTTCATCAAATCTAATTACTACGCTTTGGTTTTTATACAGACTGTAAATAATTTTTCTATCCCTATGAGAGATTCCTATTTTTTGCAAAACCCTGAACATAACAATCCAATTAACCCTATCAAATGCTTTTTCTAAATCTACAAACGCGAAATGAGTCTTTTATTTTTTGTAACCTTTTTCGATAATTAGCCTAATCATTAGTATCGGTTCTCTAGTCCTCTGTCTTTACGAAAACCATATTGGTCTTCGCCTAAATAATTCTCAGTCAAAGCTTCTACTCTATTTTTAATTATTATTGTTAGTATTTTGGAAGCATGAGAAGTTAAACTAACCGTTCTAAAATTCTCACACCTATCAGCTCCTGACTTTTTTGGGATTGGGATAATATTTTTTTCGAAATCTATTGGAACCTCACCTGTGTCATATATTACTTTTACTAGTTCATATAATCCGTCTAAAGTTTTCTGACTTGCATATTTTATTAATTCTGCGGGAATATCGTCTATCCCTGGCGCTTTATTTAGTTTAAGATCCCTAACAGCTCTATCAAATTCCTCTCTTAATATTGAGAACCCTATTTCTACATCCTCTTCTTGGTCGTTCTCTAACTCATCCATATCGTCTCTCTTATATAAATCTTCTAAATATCTTTTCCATCTATCTGCTATCTCAACTTTATTTATTAGAAGCTAATTATTCTCGTCTCTAATACCATTATATTTTTTCCTATCTTCCCCAAAAAACTTTTTAACTGCCCTGTAAGCCCTGTCTGTCTTACCTACTCTCAAATCGTCTTGTATTCCCCTACAATTCTCCTCCATCCATTTATTTCTAGCTTTTCTACACTCATGTACTATCGTATTTCTAACTGTATTATATTTTTGCTTACTTTCACTATCCACTTCTCTGAAAGGTTTAAGCTTTCTTCTATTCTCTATTAAATCTAATATCTCCTTTGTTACCCACGGTTTTCTCGCTTCTATTTTTTTCTTACCTATAGTCTGTGTTGCTGTATCATGTACAGTCAGTTTTATTTCTTTCCATAACAAATTGAACAGATCAGTATAAAAACTAACATTGAACGAGCTCTTACAGACACGCTAGTGGAAACTAGGAATTTTTGCAGTGCCAGGCGATTGGCTGGACATTGGTATAGTTGCAGACAATGTAAAATATATACACGCTGACTACAATGACGATTCCGATAACGAGGATATCCACATTTATAACAATTTTCTTCCTGGTGATGCTATCGGTCTTGCGGAAAACTCACCGACAATTTGCTAACTCCACACAAAATTAAAGAGGATTTGAATTTGTAAGACTTTTCCTGCGATATAAATAACCCATCAGAAGAATCTCCCTTATTGCAAATCAGTACAAACGATAAATGTATGGTAGTCAAAAAGCCGTCTTATCGTTGGCTTCTTGATTAATCACCAGCAAAATTAAGCAATGACAGACTACGATGCTTTACGAGCAATACAAAGGGCGCTCCAAATGTTTCAACTAAAAATTCAACGCAGAAGAACGTTAGAAAAAAATTAAGTTAGTCCAATCTTATTCTGACACTTCCTCAGAAGAGGCGATGTCAGAAGACGATTCCTTAGACACCGAGAACATCTCAGATGCATCCGGAGAAATAAAACCCACAAACAGCTTAAAAATATCCTTAGAAAATTATTACGTTATTTGCTATGAACTCCGTTGGTATATTGGGAGAGTCACAGAAATTGTAAACGGCGACGACGACTTACTTAAAGTCAAATTTCTTAAAGCTGAGTTAAACGAGTTTGTATGGCCAAAAAATCAGGACATAGACATTGTCAGTAGAAATTATTTTTATGGGCCACTGTTATTCATTGGTAATGGTCTGTTTATGGCAAAAACGGCAAACATTCATAATATTGCTAAGCAATATAAGGAACTTAAAAGAAACTTAGTTTAGGTTTCAAGTATACGTGAAGATTTTTGTAGCTGTAGGCTTAGTAGAAGTAACGACTTGCGTTAAAAGCTAATCAGGCTTATTCGGACATGAGTTTGCTCGTACTAAGACAGCGATCGATGTCCTACTCTAACAATACCCCTTATAAAGATGAATAAAACTTCAACTTTATCAATATTTACAACGACACCTTCAAATCCTAACTAAAACTATGTAAATAATTTACTGAATATTGGAAAACTACAGATAACTTCGCATAATTTTTAAGAGAACTTCTGAAATTTGCCAAGCGATAGCTTACCTCAGAATCGGCTGCTGTCCATATTGGCAAAGGTAAAAATTCAAGGCGTTGAGTCTTGAATAAGCTATTTCTCCGCTCATGGTGCCCATACTTTACAACGCTAACACATCCTTCAGTGGCCAGGACCTTTGGGAGTCACAAGCGGTAATAAAGCTTTAGGTGTATAGTTAATCCCATAAATAACACGACGATGACCGGAGAAGCTACAAAAAATTCTTACCCACAATTGGCTGCTGTCGAATAGCGACAAAACAAGCCCAGGATTGTGAGTCCTGTGTTACCATTGAAATACGAGCACGTGTTATTCTACTCACCGTGAGAAACTGCACGTTTAAAACCGGCATTTGTGATCTTTAGCAGGGTAACGAGAGCGAGACAGTCATCCACTTCAATTTCCCGATGCATTTCTTAATTCCACTGTACAATCTTGAATGGAAAAGCGACAGAATCAGCCTTTGTCAAGAAAGGTATGATCCAATATCAGTGAAATCGAAATCTCAGGTTTACTAAGACCACGAGCACGTGCTTCATGATAAACTGCAAGGTTTAACACATCCCTTAGCGACCAGATTGACCATTTCCAGAATCCCAAGAGTTGGTAAAGCTTCTCCACTTAAATTTTACACATTAAGAACTTGAAGAACTGTAACGACAAAATCCAATCAGTGAAAACGAAGACAAATGGCTGCTGAGGCCACAGGCACATGCTTTTCTACTCACCCTGAAATGCTTTATGATAAACTGCAAGATAAAACATCCCTTAGGCTACCTTTAGTGCTATGGAGATTTGGTGATTTGGATATTTGGAGAATGATCCTATTGGTTAAAGTGATCACGTGACACCGCCGAGAAACGTCAAAATCACCGAATCTCCGATCACCCAAAAGTTGGTTCAAGTTCAACTTTTCTAGCTATTTTGAGATCGGAGCATGCGTGTTTGTTCAGAAAAGCACGTGATTTGTTTGTTTTGTTATAACCTTAACCTTACCTTTTCGTTCGAATGTTATATAGTTTGCGTTTTGCCTATTAAACATATTGGAAATGAATAGGAATTCTGTTATTTCTTTAGATACTCATAGCTTAGTAACAAACATTGAAAACTTAACATCCAGTAACTCAAAACAATAACAAATATCATCTGTCAAACTTCTCCAAATACCCGAAGCAGAAAATACCCTAGATGATTAAAAATGAGAATATCTAATTCCCCAAATATCCAAATCGCTAAATCTCTATAGCACTAAAGGTAGCTTTAAGGTACCCTAAAGGTACCTTTAGCGACCAGATTGCAAGATCACAAGGGGTGGTAACGCTTTTCCACTTCAATTTTGATGTGCAATTAATCTTGAAGAACTGGAACGACAGAATCAGCCTTTATTGAGAAAAGTATAATCCAATATCAGTAACGAAGACTCAGGGTCGTTGACACCAGGAGCATCTAATTTTCCAGTCACCCTGAAATGCTTCATAATACACTGCAAGGTTTAACACATTCCTTAGGGGTTACATTGACTATTTACGGGGCCACGAAAGGTACTAAAGCTATTCCACTTCAATTTTGGTGAATAATTAATCCTATGAATAACATTGAGAGGGTCGAAAGAGATGCATACTTCGAACCTCTACGATTGTTTTAAAAGGAAGGTTTTTAACAACCCTTCTCGTGTAACTACGAACAATTCTTTCACTTCTAGTTAGATATTAATAAAACCCTTCAAGAAGATTAATTTTAGGGAAGACAAAGTTTAGACGCTTGTTAGTTGAAGGGTGAAGGGTAAAATTGTATGACCTTGAGTTTGTGAAACTAGGTACTTGCACGCTAGTAGCAAGTTTAAGGGTCGGGGTGCCTAAACCACTTAAGAAAAGGGTTTTAATACAAAAATGTGAGGAAGTTTTCACAATTTTCCCAAAAATAATTAAAAAAAGCTGAGTTTAGGACACGTTGGCGCGAAATTTTAAAATTTTAGTGAGCGACAACCAATCAATGGCTTCCAATGCACGCTCGCGTGTACGACAACACCCGATTAATCATTATTATTCTCAATTGCAAAAAATTGTCATTTTAAATTAAAAAATATAAAATCCTTAGTATTATATCAATTGCAACAAACCACTTCGAAATGCGCGTTTTTCAAGACAGTGCGCAAATTAAAAAAAGCTCACAAATTTTCCCCCAAAAAAATAGAAAAAAGTTGAGTTGAAGGCGGGTTGGCGCGAAATTTTAAAGTGGAAGTGCGCGACAACCAATCGCCGGTTTTCAATCCACGACCGCGTGTACGACAACGCCCGATTACTTCTTATTTCCTCAATTGTAAATTGTCGTTTTAAACTAAAAATTATAAAAACCACTTCAGAAGGCGCATTTCTCAAGGCAGTACGAAAATTTAAGGAAAGCTTAAGAATAGTCCCTAAAATAAATAGAGGCAGCTGGGTTTAAGGCGGGTTGGCGCGAAATTTTATAGTGGAAGTATGTGACATTCAATCAACGGCTTCCAATCCACGACCGCGTGTAGATTGCAGAAACTTACAGCTTTAAACTCAAAATTATAAAATTACAAACTTTTAAAAATTCCGCTAGAAATTTAGACATAAAACAGGAATTTTCTTAAGGAGTAAATAGAACGGGTGAGTTTTGAGCGAGTTTACGCGAAATGGATACGTAAACAACCAATCAGCAGCTTCTAAATTAGGACTAAGGGTTCGATACGCCAGAACGATCGCTTTACTAATCGTAATTTGTAAAACAAGGCGTAGGAAATATTTTGAAAGCTGCTCAGAAAAGCCTTTTCAAAACGTCGTACAAAATCGGAATAAAATCTTTCCAGAATGTAAATAAAGCAGCTGGGTTTTGAGCAGTTTTTCACATCGCCTTCCCCGCCTGCACTTTCTTCAGTAGCCTCCACGTCTTACCAACTACAAGTGATTCCTGGACCACCATGAAATCGGTCGTACTGCTTGGAGCTCCGCTATATCTTTTATGACATCTTAGACAGCATGTTTTTTGAACAACCTCCATGTCTTATCAGCTCCAGACATTTCTTAGATTACTTTCAGATCATCCACGTTGTTCGATACACCACATCGTTCTCTAGGAAGTCTTTGACGGTATCCTCTCATTAGCCTTAATGTCGTACCAGCTCCAAACGGTTTTTGGACCGCCTCGAAATTGTTCGTGTGTCTGAGGCGCTGTATTATCTTTTATGACATCTTCACTTGTCCGTACGTCTTACGAGCTTCAGAAGATTCTTGGTGCACTTGTTCGGTTCAATGGTACGACGACACTTTCTTCAACAGCCTCCATGTCGTATCAGCTCTAGACAGTTCTTACATCACTTTCAGATCGCCACATTGTTCGATTCACCACATGGTTCTCTAGGGCGTCTTCGACTGTATCTTCTAGCTAGACTTAACGTCGTACCAGCTCCAGATGGTTCCTGGACCACCTTGAAATTGGTCGTGCTGAGTGGGGTGTCGCATTATCTTTTATAACACCATCGGCCGTACGTGTTTCGACAATCTATTTGTCTTACCAGCTCCAGAAAATTTTTCGTCCACTTGCTCGGTTCAACGGTACAACGGCTTTTTCTTCAACAACCTCCATGTCTTATCAGCGTCAGATTTACACCACCTTAAAATCGGTTACGTTTTCCGACACACCACATCGTTGTCTACATCTTCGACAGTATCTTCTCGCAAGCCTTAACATCGCACCGGCACCAAGTGACTCTTGGACCGCCTTGAGTTTGGTCGTGCTATACGGGGCGACGTATTATCTTTTATGACATCTTCGACAACACGTTCTTCGACAGTCTTGACGTCTTACCAGCTTCAAGAGATTCCTGGTCAACTTGTTCGGTTTGGTGGTACTACAGCACTTTCTTCAACAACTTCCATGGCTTACCAGCATCATATAGTTTTAAATCGGTCGCGTTTTTCAACACACTACACTGTTTTCTACGGTACTTTCTCGCTAGGCTTAATATAGTACTATCTCCAAATGGATCTTGGACCACCTTGATATTGGACGTGCTCTCTGGAGCGCTGTGTTATCTTTTATGACATCTTTGACAGCACGTTCTTCCACAATCTTTACGTCTTACGAGCTTTAGGAGATCTTGGAACATTTGTCCGGTTCAACGGTGCAACGGTACCTTTTTAAACACTTTCCATGTCTTATCAGCTCCAAACATTTCTTAGATCACTTTCAGATCGGCCACGTTATTCGATACACCACATCGTTCTCTAGGACGTCTTTGACAGTATCCTCTCATTAGCCTTACCGTCGTACCAGCTCCAAACGGTTCTTGGACCGCCTTGAAAATGGTCGTGCTGCCTGGGGTGCCGTATTATCTTTTATGACATCTTTGGCCGCACGTACTTTAACAAGTCTTTACGTCTTACCAACTCCAGGAGATTTTGGTCCACTGCTCGCTTCAACGGAACAACGGTACTTTCTTCAACATCCTCCACGTCTTATCAGCGTCAGATATACACCACCTTCAATTCGGTTGCGTTTTTCGACACACCACATCGTTCTCTACGATATCTTTGACGGTATCTTCTCGTTAGCTTCAACATCGTACCAGCGTCAAGTTTTCTTGAACCGCCTTGAGATCAGATGATGTATTATCTTTTATGACATCTTCAACAGCACGTTTTTCGACAGTTTTGAAGTTTTACCAGCTCCAAGAGATTCCTGGTCCACTTGTTCGGTTTGGCGGTACTACAGCACTTTTTTCAACAACCTCCGTGATTTATCAACGTCAGATAGTTTTAAATCGATCGCGTTTTTCGACACACCACATCGTTCTCTACGATATCTTCGACGGTATCTTCTCGCAAGCCTTAACATCGCACCGACTCCAAGTGACTCTTGGACCGTTTTGAGATCGGTCGTGCTATATGGGGCGATGTATTATCTGTTATGACATCTTCGACAACACGTTCTTCGACAGTTTTGACGTTTTACCAGCTCCAAGAGATTCCTGGTCCACTTGTTCGGTTTAGCGGTACTGCAGCACTTTCTTCAACAACCTCCATGGCTTATCAGCGTCAGATAGTTTCAAATCGGTCACGTTTTTCGACACACCACACTGTTTTGTACTATGTCTTTGACGGTATCTTCTCGTTAGCCTTAACGTCGTACCAGCTCCAAATGATTCTAGAACTTCCTCGAAATCAGTCGTGCTCTCTGGGGCGCTCTATTAACTTTTATGACTTCTTCTTTCTGCATTACGTTCTTTCACAGTCTTTATGTATTACGAGCTCCAGGAGATTCTTGGTACACTTGTCCGGTTCAAAGGTACGACGGCAATTTTTTCAACAAACTTCATGTCATATCAGCTCCAGACATGACTTTCAGATCGGCCACGTTATTCGATACATCACATCGTCTTACATATAAAACGGTAGCATGGTGTAATAGACACTATCAACAGTTGGCTGCACTTATTCTTATACAGATTTAGGGCGCGTCAACTATCAATGATGTCATCAATATTACGCAATCCTACGCAACTGTACTACATTTTTAACACCACGAATAAGGCATGCACAAAATAAAAATAAGTAAAAGATAACTCACATCAGGTATCGTGCTTCCGCCTGAAATCGCATCGGGTAGGCCTCTAACCGCTCCAGTCGGGCTCCTCCCGGAGGAATCAGAGATGAACGTCGACGCTACCAATGCGTGCGGAGCAGCTTCGGCTAGCTACGGTAGACATGAGGGCTCTCCATCTACAGATGTGGAGGTCGGTAGGCCCTAGGTGACGCAGATTCTTACCTATGTAGGGATTTGACAGGAAGGAGGTAGATGGTAGACAAACAAAAGATAATTAGAGAAGGAACTACATAGGTAAACCCTAACGATACGTTACCAGAGATAGAAAAAAGCACTTCACGACGATACCCGGTAAAAGCCACGTTCGCGAGAGCAGCGGAGAACTCCCCCACCCCATTGTCTAGTATTGCCATACCCCTCTAGGGATAAGCACACTACGCAAACTCACTACCATGACGTATCGAAAGCACCGCCTAGTCTATTTAAAAATTCCCGCGTCTCGCGTATTTGAAAATATGGCGGGAAACTTCCGTACACCAAAAACTAACCTATAACAATGTTTAAGTGGCAATGGCACGTAACAATCGTTCTCTAGGACGTCTTTGACGGTATCCTCTCCCTAGCCTTAACGTCGTACCAACTCCAAACGGTTCTTGGACTGCCTTGCGAACGGTTGTGATGCTTGGGGTGTCGTATTATTTTTAGGACATCTTCGGCCGCACCTAGTTGGACAAGTCTCTACGTCTTACCAACTCCAGGAGATTTTTCGTCCGCTTGCTGGGTTCAACGAAACAACAGCACTTTCTTCAACATCCTCCATGTCCTATCAGCGTCAGATATACACCATCTTCAAATTGGTTGCGTTTTTCGACACACCACGTCGTTCTCTACATTTTCAACGGTATCTTTTCGCTAACCTTAACATCGCATCGGCTTCAAGTGACTCTTGGAACGTCTTGAGATCAGTAGTGCTATCTGGGATGATGTATTATCTTTTATGACATCTTTGACAGCACGTTCTGCGACAGTCTTGGCGTCTTACCAGCACCAAGAAATTTCTGGTCCACTTGTCCGGTTTGGCGGAACTACAGCACTATCTTCAACAACCTCCATGTCTTATCTTTTAAGTCAGTTGCGTATTTTGACACACTTACATCGTTCTCTACGACGTAATCAACGGTATTTTTTTCGCTAGTCTTAACATCGTACCATCCCAAAAGGTTCTTGGACCGCCTCGAAATCGTTTGTGCTGTCTGTGGCGGTGTATTATCTTTTATGACGTCTTCAATAGTATGTACGTCTTACGAGCTCCAGAAGATTCTTGGTCTACTTGTTCGGTTCAATGGTACGACGTCACTTTCTTCAATAACCTCCATGTCTAATTAGCTCTAGACAGTTCTTACATCACTTTCAGATCGGCCACATTGTTTGATATACCACATCTTTCTCTAGGACGTCTTCGACCGTATCTTCTCACTGGCCTTAACATCGTACCAACTCCAAACGGTTCTTGGACAGCCTTGAGAACAGCCGTGCTGTCTAAGGTAGCGTATTATGTTTTATGACATCTTCGACAGCAAGTTCTTCGACATATGTTTACGTTTTACCTGCTCCAGAAAGTTTTTCGTCCACTTGTTCGGTTCAACGGTACGACGGCACTTTCTTCAGTAATCTCCATACAGTTTTTATATCACTTTCTGATCGGTCACGTTGTTCGACATCCAACAACGCTTTCTCCAACGTCTTCGACGGTATCTTCCCGCTAGTTTTAATATCGTACTAGCTCCAAATGGTTCTTGGACCGACTTGAGATGGGTCGTGCTGTCTGGAGCGTTCTACCGAGCATAGAAGCTAGAGGTAGGATCGGGGTTAAGCTCGATCACAAAATGGTGTAGTTGATAACAGGGCACGGCGCCCTGAAGGCGTATTTACAAAGGTTCGGGCTAACCAACAGCGACCGCTGCGAATGCGGTGAAGGCGCGGAAAGCGCAGAGCACGTGCTCTTCGACTGCCCGCTTGAGGCGGGAAATCGAGGGTTGGCTGATAGCAAACTAGCTATCCTAGGTCTGGCATGGCCAAAGAAGTCGGGGAAGTGGTTAACCAGAAGGCGTTCTGGACAGCCTTAAAAGAATTCGCGGGAAGGGTCGCGATATTAGACAATCAATGATAACCGCGTGTAAAATTCGGTGGGGTTGGTGGGAGGATTGGAAATTGTAGATTGACTTGGCGTGAGTAAGGATACGAGCATAACCAAAACCTGATATTAAAAATTAAAATAATAATAATAATAATAATAATAATAATAATAATAATAATAATAATAATAATAATAATAAAATAACATGATAATTATACCCAAATGTCCAATATGCACAAGAAACCCCCACACCATTAATACAATCACTCCCTATCTTCATAATTATGTGCGGAAAATCGGGAATAAATAATAACAAATAAACAATAACAAATAAATCAGAAACCGTCATTAAATTAAATCAACAAAATAAACAAAGATAATAAAATAGAGTGAAACCGCGCATCCCCCCAGGACTTGAAAGTGAAGTGATAGTGATAGTGATTGTGATCCCCCACCCCCAAGAACATTTAGTGCATACCCACCAGGACTTTAGCAGTGCACCCCATCTTCCCCTTAGAAGTAAGTTACAGTTAGATGTAAGCAGACGACCAGATCTTAGGATGCTGGAGAATTTTATTATGGAGGTAAGATTTAAATTGTGGCGGCTGTACTCGCACAAGCATTGATTTACATTAATTAGTAGTTTTTGAAATAATTTAACAAGCACGTTTTGTGTGTAATGGCGCTAGCCAACATATGCTTGTGGGAGTGCACCTGATAAATAGGGTTATGCTTTTGCTATTTTGTGCACTGCTATATGCTTAACGCTTATTAGACATTTATTTATATATTTATATAATTATATTTATTTATATTTTATATTTACACTTTGTAGCGTGATCCCTTTTACCGCACGCCAATAATTAGTTTTAGTGGAACACACTCCTAACCTCCTAATAAGTAGTATGTGTTATACCGTGTAGAGGAATGGTCGTATCCTTCCTCGTTCATGTATTATGCATTGTTTTGATTGTCAAGTCCTTAATATACGTAGTTTACTGTGTACCTTTGCTTTATATTAAAAACCCTGAGATTAAAATACAAATACATATATTGTGTACAACGAGTATTATTAGTAATTATAACAAAAACCGTCCCTCGTCCCGTTAAACTGGCTGCCCTACGTGAGGCTGCGAATAACATTACGTGAAACTTCGAATAATAAATAATATCGTGCTTTGATTGATACAAGTAAAAAACCACCCGGTGGTAGTGATTAGTGATAGTAATAAAACCTAGTGTTTGGAAAGTTAAATCAATAAGTTTTGTAGATGTGCTACTTTTGCAAGGAATTATTAAGGATTTTCCGTAAGCTTATCAATGGTTCGTTGCATTTATCGTCAAAACTGTAAGTAGAAATTATATTTGTTTTGATCGTTGCTCTTGAAGAATCCAGCTGCTTATTATCACACAAACTTACGAACAGGTTTGGTTTGCCGTTTGTTTACGTTGCTCAGAAACGTATGGTTTTGTTTCGAAATATTAAAATCATTGTCGTATCATTGAAAGGGACAATAATTACATTTTGAACTTTTACTACGAATATATTATATTTTACGCATAAAATACTATATTGAATGCGTTGGACTTTTATTTTGTTTATATACAGTGCATAAAGAACATTACGGTTTAAAATATTTACATAGAACATTTGCGTGTTTCATTAATGCCTTTGACTAGAAGTGGTGCTACAACTAATTTAAGCACCATGGCTCAACAAGTAGTGTTTACTGATGAACAATTCGCCGCATTATTAGATAAAATCGGTTCGGTTTCGGTTAATAACGACGACACTAATGTATCTAAACTTGAAACAACCACCTCTATATCTGCAAATAATCATGGTAACTTTTCACAATGTACAGCAAGATTCGATGGATCTGATTCATCGGATGTCGACGCTTTTCTAGATGCAGTTTTAACTTATAAAGATTGCTTAAACGTTTCGACTGAAAACGCGTACCGCGGATTACCTATGTTATTGGAAGGTATAGCAGCAAAATGGTGGCAAGGTGTAAAAAAAACAATTCTTGATTGGGATAGTGCCGTTAGTTCGTTAAAAGACGTATTTTCTAGGCGATTACCTGCTCATTTAATTTTTAGAAAATTCTTCAGTCATGAACAAAGCGTTAATGAAACCACAGAAATGTGTGTTTGTAATCAAAGAGCTTTGCTCTCACAATTACCATACGATGTGAATGAAACTATGGCTATTGATATGGCATACGGTTTATTTCGATGCGATATTAGAGAAAAACTTCCTCGGTCTGAATGTTTGACTTTCAAGGATTTATTGACACGCGCCCGTAGCGTTGAGCAGTCTTTGCAAGAAATTTTTGTCGACGTCCATCGTAACCATAATCCTGTTAAAAACGATAGTCAAGAAGTAGTTTCGAAACGTGTTTTGCGTTCTCGTTGTTCATATTGTAAAACATATGGTCATGTTAAAGAAGATTGTCTTAAATTGAAATCTAAGGAATCAAAATTACACTCTTTAACTACCGCTACATCTTCAATCATTAAATGTTTTGGGCGTGGTGCACCTGGCGTGTTATGCTCTAAATGTGCTAATTGTAATGATAAAAACTCTACAGTTTTAGAGTCAAAGTTTGTTCAATTTTGTTCAGCCACTACTGACGCTCCTGTTTTGAATAAACCTATTTTGGGCGTTAGTATAAACGGTCGATATGGCAATTGTACTTTGGACTCCGGTTCTACTGTAAGTTTAGCGAGTTATGGTCTTTACCAAATTCTTTTGAACGATGGCCAGAATTTTTCAAAGCGTTCCGTTAAAATTTGCTTTGTGGATGGCATAGTTCGTGATGAAGAGGTTTTAAGTACGGATGTACAGGTTACTCTTGAATATAAAACTGTCACTGTTACCGTCAACGTATTGCCGCATGCACAAACTAAATCTACGTTACTAGGTATTGATTTTATTACCAGTGTCGGTCTTGTTTTAGATATTTTGAGTAATCAATGGTATTTTAACGATGATCCTGTTAGAAAATTTAATTTTTATGGTAACTTTCAGGTGAATCGTGAAAATGTTAATTTCGTGTCTCTGCGCGAGGATGAAGGAGAATCCCTTTCCTCAGATCAGCGTATGATTATAGAGACGCTTTTGGAAGAACATTCCACTGTCTTTAAGATGGGGGAGCCCCCACCGACTTTGCGGTTCATAGGATAAAGACTGTCGATCACGATCTGATTTCAGTTCCACCTAATCCTCTTAGCAACCCGAAAAGACAATTTTTAAAGGAAGAAATAGATATAATGCTCTCAGAAGATATAATTGAAGAATGTGAGTCACCTTGGGGATTCCCGGTCGTTCTTGTCCCGAAAAAGGATGGAAAGCTTCGCTTGTGTGTTGATTATAGGCGTTTGAATGCTATTACGGTCCCGGATTCCTTCCCCTTACCTCGCATCGAACAGCTTCTGCATACTTCTAAACGGACTATGTACATGAGTACTATAGACTTACAGTCTGGATTTTTACAAGTTCCTATAGCTGAGGAAGACAGGGACAAAACTTGTTTTGTTACACCCTTCGGTACGTTTCGCTACCTTCGAATAGGTTTTGGTCTTCGAAACGCTCCGGCTACTTTTCAAAGATTAATGTCCAGATTTTGCAACGGTCTTGGTGACCGATCCGTTTACGCATATTTGGACGATATTTTAGTGATATCGGACAGTTTTAAACAGCATGTTGATGATTTATGTGCAGTTTTCGAAAGGCTTAAGTTATATAAATTACGTGCGCGTCGCGAAAAATGTTGCTTTGTACGGAAATCTGTCAAATACTTGGGTCACATTCTGACTACTAATGGTGTTGAAGTTGACAGAGAAAAGATTTCTGCAATTAAGAACATTAACGTTCCGTGTTGTGTTAAAGATGTTCTTAGTTTTGTTCAAACGTGTTCCTGGTATAGGAAATTTATTCCGCATTTTTCATCCATAGCGCGTCCGCTAACTAACTTATTAAAGAAAAATAGTGTGTTTTGTTTTGGCGAACCTGAGCTACAAGCATTTAGTACGCTCAAGGAAAAACTTACTTCAGCTCCGGTATTAATTCAAGCTGATCCGAACTTACCATATTTTTTACAGACTGATTCTAGTGGTTTTGCACTTGGAGCCGTTTTGTTGCAAGGTACTAGCAATGATTTGCTTCCTATTGAGTACGCAAGCAGACTTCTTACTCTAGCTGAGCAAAATTACTCCACTGTAGAACGGGAAGCTTTGGCTGTTATCTATGCTACCGAAAAATTCCGAACATATTTGGAAGGGGCAGAAGTAAATGTAATTCCTGATTGCCAGCCATTGCAGTGGCTATTAACATTGAAAACATCTACGGGTCGTTTAGCCCGTTGGGCTTTGAAAATTCAGGGAATGAATATGAAAATTTCTTATACTCCCGGTAAAAGAAACGTTGTGGCTGATATGTTGTCCAGACCAGGTTGTATGAACAAAAGTGATACCTGTGATGTCTGTTTTGTTAGTGTTGAAATGCCGAAGATTAACGCTACTGATCTTAGGGTCGCACAATTAGACGACCCAGATTTGTCATTGATTGTCAAAGCATTAGAAGGTGAAGACACTCTTGATATGATACGATGGTTAGATCGTGGTTATATGTTAAACAATGGGATACTTTATCGTAACAATCCTCATGAGGATGTAGAGGATCCGCAATTAGTAGTTCCTGCGAGTTTGAGGCAAGACTTGCTAAATCATTATCATGACTCACCCACTGGTGGTCATTATGGTGTTGATAAAACTTATCAAAAGATGTTTGATAAATATTATTTTGTTGGTATGAGACGTTTTATTGCAGATTATGTAAAAGGTTGTATTGAATGTCAGCGTTATAAAGCTAGTAATACTAAACCTGCTGGTTTATTACAAACCCCAGCTCCTGCACAACGCTTTGAAATCATAGCCGTTGATTTATTTGGCCCTTTGCCAATAACTGAAAATAAAAATCGATGGATTTTAGTCTGTGAAGACACAGCTTCAAAATGGGTTGAGCTTTACCCATTAGAATCTGCTAATGCAGATGCATGTGCAAAAATACTTATCGAGGAGATATTTTTACGTTTTGGCACTCCGAGAAAAATGGTATCTGACAACGGTGTACAGTTTATTTCAGATATTATGCAAAAGGTGACATATTGTTTTGACATAGATACTTGTTTTATTCCAATGTACCATCCGGAAAGTAACCCGGTTGAAAGGAAGAATTGAGACTTGAAGACTCAGCTTTCGATTTTAGTTCAAAATTGTCACACAAAACGGGATATTCATCTCCCAGCAATACGTTTTGCTATTAATTCAACCATATGTGAGTCAACTGATCGTACCCCTGCTTTTCTTACTTTCGGTCGTGAATTACGTGCTCCTCACGATACCGTGTATGATTTAAGAACTGTGGTAAACGCTGAGAATTTTGTTCCTCGGATTACTCCGTATTTAAAGCGGTTATCACAAAAACTTTGTACGTCACAAGAAATTTTACAGCAAAAGCAAGACGTTCGTAAAGCACAAGTCGATAAGACAAGACGTGCTGAAAATTTTCAAGTTGGTGATCAAGTGCTGTTGAAATCTCGCCTACTTAGCAATGCCAGTAAAGGCATTACTTCTAAATTTGCACCTAAAAGTGATGGACCTTATGTTATATTCAAGGTAGTTACTCCAACTACCTTTGAGCTTACTACAGCTACGAAACCCTATGAAAAGATCGGTAAATTTCATTCCGTTGATTTAACGAAATTTGTCCCGTTTAGTGCCGGTGTGCCCAGTGCTTCGTCGGTTATACCCGCGCCTGTGGTGCCTAAAAGAAAACGGGGACGCCCCCGTAAAGTGAAAAAGTGATTTCTAAACGCACGTCAGTAACTTCTGTACGTTTAGAGGGGGGAGTGTGTAGCGTGATCCCTTTTACTGCACGCCAATAATTAGTTTAGTGGAACACACACTCCTAACCTCCTGATAAGTAGTATGTGTTATGCCGTGTAGAGGAATGGTCGTATCCTTCCTCGTTCATGTATTATGCATTGTTTTGATTGTCAAGTCCTTAATATACGTAGTTTACTGTGTACCTTTGCTTTATATTAAAAACCCTGAGATTAAAATACAAATACATATATTGTGTACAACGAGTATTATTAGTAATTACAACAAAAACCGTCCCTCGTCCCGTTAAACTACTCAATAATTTTTAACCTAACCACTATCATTATTCTTTCCTGACAAGGGCAATTTTAAAAAAGTTTTCATTTTTGATTTGTTCTATAGAACTCAACTACAACTTGACAATAAAGATTGAGCGATTATCACACACATATCTTGAGTATATATAAAGATATTAAACAACAAGAACAGCAGAAAATTCAACCCATGTCAGACAGCTTTTTTCTTGTCAACGATAGTCTAGTCTAATGCTTCTTCAGCATTTGCATTTCCATAGTTACGTACTGAAGGCAAATCTGCAATTTTAGATCACATGCATTTCTAATTTCAAGTGCAAAAAATATAAAAGCATCTATTTGAAATGCATTTCTAACTTTAATCGCAAAAAATGAGAGCATCTATTCGAAATATGCACTCAGATTAAAAGTCAAAAATTGTTTTACACCGTTCTGTAAACTGAGATTACGTAGTTATTACATCGGGAGTAATGTGAAATGAAACACACAATGTATTTTTCTTTATTGTAATTTATAAAATACACATATATATATATATATATATATATATATATATATATAAAATGTTATGTACTCTAGAATAAACATACTATAATTCACTTAAGTTCCCAAATATAAAGAACAGTTCTAACTCACTCCAACTCTGAACGGTAAAAAAATATTGCATTATCAGTTCTATGAGGGCTGTCTTCTTCATCTTTGACGCGCGGTTGTTTCTGGTTGTTCTTCTTCTTCGTGTTCACTAAAAAAAGATTCAAATGAATATTAGACCAAGTAAATGCATTAAGAAAATTAAATCTATATATTAAGCTAACGAATACATACTCTGTATTGGTGTCATCAGGTCGTACGTTGCAATTGGTGGATCTGCTCACGGCATCAACGATTTTTTTCTCCAGTACTTAATTCGGATTGACTATAAACTACTCAATAATTTTAACCCAATCACTATCATTATTCTTTCCTGACAAGGATAATTTAAAAAAAAAGGTTTTCATTTTTTGATTTGTTCTATAGAACACACAACTACAACTTGGCAATAAAGATTGAACGATTATCACACACACACACACATATCTTGAGTATATAAGGATATTAAACAACAAGAA
Organism: Platerodrilus igneus; assembly: GCA_036346225.1. NCBI lineage: Eukaryota > Metazoa > Arthropoda > Insecta > Coleoptera > Lycidae > Platerodrilus > Platerodrilus igneus. The sequence goes on along the minus strand of JARFIW010001686.1, from coordinate 27,489 downwards.
CAGCAGAAAATTCAACTCATGTAAGCAAGAATTTAATGCTAAGGTATTGTCTAGATAGCAATTGTAGAACATATGAAATTTATAGAAAATTTAATAAAGCCAGTCATGTATAAATTTTTTTAATGCTGACATCCACAGGAAAAATAAAAAGCGAGAAATTTAATGCTAACATCAACAGAATAATAAATAAATCCACTTAGTCAGCATTAATGGAAGACCGGTCTGGCTTCGAAACGGTGCACGCGTATATACCATATTTTAAAATTAAAGTTGTCAATTGCAAAACAAAAAAACGTAAAATTTTACCTAGAATTCATTTGAAATATTTACTTTTTTTCAGTACAACTGAAAGAACTTGACTTTTATACATTTTTTTATCGATATCATAGACTTTTTTTCTATACTGTTGGTAAAATCTACGTGAAGTATTTATATTAAATAATAAACTGACCTGTTAGAAAAAATTAAAAATCTGCATCGTTTTCTGAAAAAAAAATTGCATACTTTTTTCAGTACAACTGAAAGAACTTGACTTTTATACATTTTTTTAATCGATATCAGACTGTACAGAAACAGCAATGTTTAATTAGATCAGTCAAACATGATGTGACTATTAAACAAAAACAAAATTGTTCTTAATCCAAGTGATGATAAAAGAATTCTTAGTACCTCAACGATTGATACTAACTATTGCCTATTTTTTGTAGTATTGATTACAAAAATTACATACGACAACGAGTACTGTGTTAAAAATTGTTTTCGTTGCAGAAAGTAACATCAATACCCGTCAATATTACTGTATTAGTCGATTAAGGCATGAGTTAATTTTTACTACGTTTCTTTTTATTCGCTTAGGGCAATGCAGAGAAGAAGTTTGAATTGGCAACATTTTTTTATAATAAAATAAACCTTGATACAAAATCACATTCAGTTTTATTGAAAAGTAAATCGGAGGAGATTGCTAACTATACGGCGTTATAATATTTTTATATATCTGTGTGAATAAACTCACAAAGCACCAAATGAGCGGTTTGGCTAACTGATTTTTTCACTTAAAGCGATTGACATTCATTTCAAACAAGTATTTATTAAGGTCATATAAAAGACCAAAAGTTTTATCATACAAATAACGTTGTGTAATTTAAATTTCATTACGTAGCATTCGTTGAATTTTAAAAAATTATTTTATACCTCCATCATGAGTTAGTTTTACTACGTGCTATAATTAATCCTTTAACTGATGAAGAAATGAATTGCTTTAACAAAGTTTTATGGAAAATGTCATGCGTTGCACATTGCATATTCTATAGTGCGTGTAAATTAATAAACAACATTGACGGTTTAATCTGAGACATTTTTTCAAAACTTAGTTTAATTTTTATTAAAAATTTGTATATGTAACCATAAAAAATAGCGCTGTAATGATAGCGTATTTTCTGTACACACAGCATAAATCAAAGGTCGTATAAAAAAAATTTGATTACTATACTAAAAGCAAGCAAATTTTTTCAGTAAACGCAGCTGAATGAAAAATGATGTTGTATGCTGATTCATTTACAGTTGTTTTGCTTTTGTCAGATGATATTTTTGTATAAATAGTAAATAAAGCTGTACATATATTAAGTAGTGTATTGATTTGTATAGAATCATGAATTCTGAAACCGTGGCCGAGATTAATAGCGCTATTTTGAAATTAACTGTGAAATGCGTGAATCTAATCAGATCAGTCGATGCAATAACGAAACACATTATAATTATCAAAGCAAATATTAGTATATTGAAGCTTGCTATTAGAAATAAGGTATACGAAGACAATCGTCAGGAAAATCCTAGTAGGCTGGAATCTAATTTGGCACATCTTAAAAGTTAACTTGTACGATTGAGGCACTTGAAACGCTCTTTGGAATATCAAGGTAAAGGTATTGATGCAACGCTTTCTAGAGGTCATATTCGAAAAAATCTGATTTGGCATGATGTACAATCATGTTTTGGAAGTCGAATAATTACGGGACTTATTACCAATTTAAGTTATAGAGATCCTCTAGTGTTCTTAGACAAGGCGTTCGCTAGTTTTAAACGCAAGATTGTTGCTTGCTTAAAAAAGTCAATGTTGAAAGTTAATGTAATATTGACCGCTAACTTTGTTAAGCCTACAACTGGCGAAAAAGATTTGAAAACGTTTCCTACTGTAAATCGTCACATCGATATAAATACCAATCTCAAGCGGTGGTATAAGGAGAACGTATTAGACAAGATTTCGAAGCGATTAGGTTGGGCAATCCAAGAAGTTTTACACTCGAAGGTAAATATAAACAATAATGATCCACTTAAAGGAGGGTGTTCAACGTTTGTTCCGGTTCCGGACTTATAAACAATACCACAATGTTTCTTGATTTTATATTAAAAGTTCCTTTCAAAGCAAGTGGAGCCCACGACATTCAAACATGGAAGTATTTATTAATTGTATTCAATAAATCCTGATTAGAAAAAAGTATTATGGTAGTTGCTCAATCAAAAGTGAAAGAGGATATAGTAAATGAACTTCATAAACCAGCAGGAATAAATTTCGAGAGACGCAAAGTGATAGTAAAAGGTCTAAATGACCTTCTTGAGACCGATTTGATTGAAATGCTACCATATTCGCAAACAAACAAAGGATTTAAATACATTTTAGTAGTTATTGATTGTTTCTCCAAATACGTATGGGCTGTACCACTTAAAAGTAAAACGGTTATTGATGTTACTGCTGCAATGAAAACAATTTTAAATAAATTTAAAAATCCACCAAGAAATTTGCAGTCTGATTTTGGTAAAGAATATTATAACAAACACTTTCTATCCTTAATGCAGACATATGGCATAAACCATTATAGTGTTTTTTCTACAAAGAAAGCATGCATTGTGGAACGTGTAATTAGAATTTTAAAGGGAAAAATATGGCGCTTGTTTAACCTGAACGGTTCTTACAATTGGATAAAAAAATTAAGCGATATTGTGAAACAATACAACAGTACAGTTCACAGTACTATCGGAGTCAAACCTGTAAAAGTTGATAAATCAAATGAAAAAACTATTCTTAAATTATCATTTACCCACATCAAACTTGCAACCAAAATACCAAAATTTTCAATTAAAGACAGTGTGAGGATTAGTAAAAACAGGGAAGCATTTACGAAAGTTTACACGCCAAACTGGTCAAATGAAATTTTTAAGATTAAAAAAGTAAACGTAACCAATCCGACAACATATATATTAGAAGATTAAGACGAAAAAGAAATCAAAGGTGCATTTTATGAAATGGAGTTGCAAAAGGTTAAACATCCAGGAATTTACCTGGTAAAAAAAGTCCTAAGAAAGAGTGGAAATAAAGTCTTTGTAAAATGGTTAGGCTTCTCTAACGTACACAATAGCTGGATCGATAAAAATAATGTTTGCTAGAAGTTGTTATAATAATAGATAGTAAGGCTAACATTGTAAAATTATATTAAAATAAATACTACAGACAAAATCTTTCTATTGTTTTTTATTATTATTAAGCCATTCCTTTAATAAAAAAAAAAGGTATTTTGTTTTGCGCATTGCAGATTATTATTGTTGTGTCTATAACAAGGGATGTTATATATTTTAAACGATTGTTGATTTTTAACTCCGATAGCTTAGGACAACCTAGTGCAAGCATATCAGTTACAAAGTTTTGCATTATATATGTTTCAATCAATTTCTTCTTTTGTAGACCCTTCACAAATACTTCTTCACCGGGTCGGATAATTTGCTTCAAATAAAGCGCTATATATGATAACACTATTCCAGCCGTTGTTTCTACAATCGTTAGGACTGCATTTATTTAATTAAAATGTAAAATGAATAGTGAAATACTGAACGTGCGTGAAAAAGTTTACTTCGACTATGCAATTGTTAATATTGAAAAACATACTCATCAACCTTATGCTAACACATCTTTAAACAATAACAAACTGGATTTTTTTTAAACAGAACGGTTACTACTACTATTTTTTCTCTACAATACATTTATGCTAATATAGTTCAACTCGGGTAGATTGAAAGGTATCCTATTTTTAGATAAATCCAAAACGAAAAACTGCGTACTTGTGCAGGTATAAACATAACACTGAAGTTTTATAACTAAAAAATATTATATGTTAATCGAGATAAAATAAATTGCATTCTTTATTTGAGCCAGTGGTTGAAGCTTTATAAATCATTTCTGAGTGTATAGTTATACCCCCAAGGTTTTAGTATCAATGGTTGAGGTACTAAGAATTCTTTTATCATCACTTTGATTAAGGACAATTTTGTTTTTGTTTAATAGTAAAGACATCATGTTTAGACTGATCTAATTAAACATTGCCGTTTCTGTATAGTCTGTTTATAAAACAAAGCATTCTTATAATCATCAAAAGAAATTTGCTTAATACTTGCTAAGGAAGATCTCTTTGACTTTTTTTTTATTTATCCTATCCTGAACTCTGTAAGTGTACATTTTAGATCTAAGCCCTACAAACTCTAGCATGGTGTCATCTAAAAAATTCTAAATCTCCATATGGAAGATATTCAGACATTGCAGCCCCATATAAATTATTAACATCAAAATACATTAAATATTTAGAATTAATATTCTGTCTTTTAATGCAATTGGAATTGTATCGTAATACTGAATCAAAATGTGAATAGCTATAAAGTCCGAAACGGGAACAAACGTTAAACACACTCTTTAAGCAGATCATGATTGTTTATATTTACCTTCGAGTGTAACACTTCACTGTTTAATTTAAAATACCACTACTAACTTCAGCCACTAGCTAAATTACTTTATACATAAATATGTTCTGATGTAAGCAAAATAGCTATAAAATTAGACATTTGCAATTTTTCAGAAAAATAAAGCAAATTCGAAATCTTGCCTTAACAAAGCACGTTCATCAGCAGAAAAATTAATACTAAATTTTAATTTCCAATAACAACAATTTCACATCATTTTTCATTCCGGTGCGTTAAGGAAAAAATTTGCTTGCTCGCGTCAAAGCAATTCACATGCAAGCATTTTTCCATATTTACATACTGAAGGCAACTCTGAAAACATTCTGCAATTTTATCATAATATAATTACGTTGTGCAATTTTTAATTTATTGGAAGAGATGGATTTAATCTCAGCAAATTTTAATAATGATACAATTTTCCCAAAATGTTGCTTCAATTAAAAAATTCCTAAAGATTTGAGTATCCCAGGAAAAATCTGCATCAAACTCATGCGTTTTGTTTGTTTAACTAAAAATTTAGGGAAAAAATAACTTTAATTTACACAAAAATATCAATGTGAAATATTTCCTTTTCAGTAAAACTGAATGTGATTTTGTATTAAGGTTTATTTTATTATAAAAAAATGTTGCCAAGCGTTTTTCTTGTTTCATGTCGTCCTGCAAATAGAATATGCAAATGTGCAACGCATGACATTTTCCATAAAACTTTGTTAAAGCAATTCATTTCTTCATTATTTAGCATAATTATAGCACGTAGTAAAAACTAACTCATGTGGAGGTATAAAATAATTTTTTAAAATTCAACGAATGCTACGTAATGAAATTTAAATTACACAACGTTATTTATATGATAAACTTTTGGTCTTTTATATGACCTTAATAAATACTTGTTTGAAATGAATGTCACTCGCTTTAAGTGAAAAAATCAGTTAGACAAACCGCTCATTTGGCGCTTTGTGAGTTTATTCACACAGATATATAAAAATATTATAACACCGTTTAGTTAGCAATCTCCTCCGATTTACTTTCCAATAAAACTGAATGTGATTTTGTATCAAGGTTTATTTTATTATAAAAAAAATGTTGCCAATTCAAACTTCTTCCCTGCATTGCCTTAAGCGAATAAAAAGAAACGTAGTAAAAAATTAACTCATGCCTTAATCGACTAATACAGTAATATTGACGGGTATTGATGTTACTTTCTGCAACGAAAACAATTTTTAACACAGTACTCGCTGTCGTATGTAATTTTTGTAATCAATACTACAAAAATAGGCAATAGTTAGTATCAGTCGTTGAGGTACTAAGAATTCTTTTATCATCACTTGGATTAAGAACAATTTTGTTTTTGTTTAATAGTAAACACATCATGTTTGACTGATCTAATTAAACATTGCTGTTTCTGTACAGTCTGATATCGATTAAAAAATGTATAGAAGTCAAGTTCTTTCAGTTGTACTGAAAGAAAGTAAATATTTCAAATGATTTCTAGGTAAAATTTAATTTTTTTTTGTTTTGCAATTGACAACTTAAATTTTAAAATATGGTATATACGCGTGCACCGTTTCGAAGCCAGACCGGTCTTCCATTAATGCTGACTAAGTGGATTTATTTATTATTCTGCTGATGTTAGCATTAAATTTCTCGCTTTTTATTTTTCCTGTGGATGTCAGCATTAAAAAAATTTATACATGACTGGCTTTATTAAATTTTCTATAGATTTCATATTTCTACAATTGCTATCTAGACAATACCTTAGCATTAAATTCTTGCTTACATGAGTTGAATTTTCTGCTGTTCTTGTTGTTTAATATCCTTATATACTCAAGATATGTGTGTGTGTGATAATCGTTCAATCTTTATTGCCAAGTTGTAGTTGTGTGTTCTATAGAACAAATCAAAAAATGAAAACCTTTTTTTTTAAAATTATGCTTGTCAGGAAAGAATAATGATAGTGATTGGGTTAAAATTATTGAGTAGTTTATAGTCAATCCAAATTAAGTACTGGAGAAAAAAATCGTTGACGCCGTGAGCAGATCCACCAATTGCAACGTACGACCTGATGACACCAATACAGAGTATGTATTCGTTAGCTTAATATATAGATTTAATTTTCTTAATGCATTTACTCGGTCTAATATTCATTTGAATCTTTTTTTAGTGAACACGAACAAGAACAACCAGAAACGAACCGCGCGTCAAAGATGAAGAAGACATCCCTCATAGAACTGATAATGCAATATTTTTTTTACCGTTCAGAGTTGGAGTGAGTTAGAACTGTTCTTTATATTTGGGAACTTAAGTGAATTATAGTATGTTTATTCCAGAGTACATAACATTATATATATATATATATATATATATATATATGTATTTTATAAATTACAATAAAGAAAAATACATTGTGTGTTTCATTTCACATTACTCCTGATTTAATAACTACGTAGTCTCAGTTTACAGAACGGTGTAAAACAATTTTGACTTTTAATCTGAGTGCATATTTCGAATAGATGCTCTCATTTTTTGCGATTAAAGTTAGAAATGCATTTCAAATAGATGCTTTTATATTTTTGCACTTGAAATTAGAAATGCATGTGATCTAAAATTGCAGAGTTGCCTTCAGTACGTAACTATGGAAATGCAAATGCTGAAGAAGCATTAGACTAGACTATCGTTGACAAAAAAAAGCTGTCTGACATGGGTTGAATTTTCTGCTGTTCTTGTTGTTTAATATCTTTATATATACTCAAGATATGTGTGTGATAATCACTCAATCTTTATTGTCAAGTTGTATTTGTGTTCTATAGAACAAATCAAAATGAAAACTTTTTAAAATTTCCTTGTCAGGAAAGAATAATGATAGTGGTTAGGTTAAAATTATTGAGTAGTTTATAGTCAATCCAAATGAAGTGCTTGAAAAATTGTTTACTCCGTGAGCAGATCCACCAATTGCAACGTTAGCATATATTTCAATAGATTTATTTCTAGTTTTTTTGAAGTTGGAGCATTTCATAAATTTCCTCGTTTATATATTTCTTGCAGATAAACTGAGTTTGCGATTTAATAACTACGACTTGTTATTCTTTAAAAGCGAGAATGAGAAAATTGGTGCAGTCAGTCTGTCTGTTTGTCTATTTGTCTGTCTGTCTTTGGCAAAATTTTCGAGATATCTGTACAATTTGTTAAATGGTGTATAACCAGTAAAGAGCTATTGCGTTGATCAATTATAATTGCTTTCAGGGTTGAGAGTACCATTCGTGCTGTCTGAGTTTAATTGTTTTTTCTGCAGACATCAGCATTAAAGATTTCTTACTGACTACAATAATAATACAGACACAATCTTTTCTATTGTTTTTTATTATTATCAAACCATTCTTTTAATAACAAAGTATTTTGTTTTGCAATAGATAGGTCTCCATCTATTTCTTATTCTTTTCTAGACCCTTCACACATATTTCTTCACCGGGTCGGATAATTTGCTTCGGCTAACATTGTAAAATTATATTAAAATAAATAATATAGACACAATCTTTCTATTGTTTTTTATTATTATCAAGCCATTCTTTTAATAACAAGGTATTTTGTTTTGCACATTGCAGATTATTGTTGCTGTGTCTACAACAATGGATGTTACATTTTAAACGGTTGTTGATTTTTAACTCCGATATCTTAAGACAGCATAGTGCAAGCATATCAGTTACAACGTTTTGCATTAGATAGGTATCAATCAATTTCTTCTTTTCTAGACCCTTCACAAATACTTCTTCACCGGGTAGGATAATTTGCTTTAAACAAAGCGCTATATATGATAACACCATTCCAGCCGTTGAAGATTCATCCCAAGAAAGACCATGAGTATTCTTTGTCACCCAGTCGTTATGTTTTATATGATCTTGGCTCAAACAACTAGACTGCATTGGCAGTTTAAAAATTTGATGTCAAACAACACCTTTCAACAAGTCCAAAACCGCAATTTCTTTACACACAAACACGTTTTTCTTAAATTTAAATCCCTGAATATCAATTATATACATGCTTGTATGTAAATATATGCAGTAAACTTCGACTAATTAAATTAATATTAGGAGCAATCTCCTTATATAGCAGATTGTCACATCTGCGTACTTTGCCAACCCACTTTCCAACCTATCACAAGAGTGAACACATTTTGAATTGAAACCGGCGCATGCGTATTTGCAGCCTCTAAACATTAATAAAAAACATAAATCAGAATCCACTTTAATTAAACACAATTGACTTGAATGCGATATTTTGCATCTGTCATACTTTATAACTTCTCGCTAGAAAACCAAATTCAAAACATCTATACACATTTTCTCTGCACTTACATTTTTCAACATACGTGTGTTTTGAAGTATGTATGTTCCATTGAAAGTAATATAAAGATCCTAATTCAAAACGTGCCCACAAGTATTTTACATTGAAAGTATATAAGAATTCATGTTTTCACAACTATTTTACATTGAAATTATATAAGGCCGATCCTAATTCAAAACGGTGCACGTGTATTTTACATATGGAAAATACGTCTGAACACGTTTTGAATTAGGACAGGCCCTACCCCACTACTATAATTGTTGTAAACCTTCGTTATTTATAAGGGAGCATGAGGAGCCTGTGTCCAATAAAACTATTACATTTAAGGAACCAATTGAGATGGGTAAATGTGGACGATTATCATAGGGTTTCTTAACAAGTTGTAAAGCGGCAGACTTTTTATGGTAAAAGGAATTAACGGTTTGTAGCCAATTAGGCCACTCTGATGGAGTAGTATAACATAATTCTTCTAATGAAGGTAAGGCATTTTGTACATTGACAGTAGCGACAGTAGCGTTAGATAAATTTAATAACGGTACAGCGTTAGAGGTATTTTTATGGTTTAATTTTATTGACGTCTGGGTCCGTTGAATGATTGGTGTTGAGGACGATTTTGATTCCTTGAGATATTCACGCCCTGAGTTGGAATATCTCGACGCGAGTTTCCCGAACATTAGGAATACTATTCGTGCAGTTAAATTTATAGATATTTGCGCGACCACAACCATAACAAAAATATTTTTTGGGTATGTGCAGACATTATAGTTATGTCCACTTCTCTTACAGTTCCAACAGGTAACTGAGTTATTTATTACGGTAGAAGGAACATTAAGGGTAGATACTTTATGAGAAGCTCAAACTTGACAAGCTAAATCGGGTTCTAGAAGGCCAGATTGTTTTTCGGGGGCGGTATTTATCAATTCTTAACTTTACTTCCTGAAGAGAACGACATAAATCTTTAAAGTGGGTTAATGAAGAAATGTGTTGTAAGGCCAGACGTTCAGAAAAATAAGGATTTAAATTTCTAAGTAACTGGTCGATAATTTCAGATTCTGAAGGTTTATTATCGAGTTTACTATATAAGGCTTCTAATGAGGTAATGAAGGAAACAACATTTTCGTCAGGTCCTTGGGTTCGATTTCGTATCTCGTTCCAAAGGTCGGTAATATAACCATGCGGAAGAAAATCTCGTTTTAAGCACGCAACTAACTCCTCCCAGGTAGAAATTTGATCTCGAATGTTTCGGTACCAGATCAACGCGGAATCGGAAAACAATTCACCTGCTGAAACAAATAAATCCTGATCGGTACACTGCCGAGAAATTTTAAAATCATTAATTCTGTCGAGGAAGACAATAAAGGGACTTGCGGTCAAACCCTTGAAAAATTAGACCCCATTTGTAAACAGGTATTGATTTTCCTACTGGTTGAGCTTGGGCAAGTACGAGATTTGATAACGGTGAAGATATATCTGCGTCTGCGTTTGGATTGAGTCTCTCAAGAACAATCCCTTCAAGTAATAATACATCTGATAGAAAAGTTTGTTTAGCTAGGTTCGCTTGTTCATCGTCATATAGGGACAATAATTCTATACGCTGTTTGTCATGAATTATTCTCGAAACTAAGCGCTTTAGCTCGATATCACTGAGGCCAGGATCTATTCTATTTATTGTACTAGTTATATCGTCTAAAGACAACTTAATTTCAGATACGTTATGAAGCCAATCGGAAACGATTTTCTTTAAAATAGGGACGCCTCTCATTTCCTGGGCTAAAATAGCTCTAAGTTGTGATCGTCTATCATTTTGATTAGGGGCAGGGGTAATATTTCTACACTAAATCTCGTAAATGAACTCCGAGAACTTATGGTGTGAAATATTCATCTTGAATAGAATATTTGAGACACGATATATATGAGATATACAATACTGAGGTAATTCAGAAGGTAAAAAACGGTACAGCTACTTCAAGTCAGTACGGTAAAGATATTTAAGGGTAAAAACTGCCTATAAAAGGCATTCGTAAGATATAATATTCAAATTTAATCACGCTAAGTATCCAAAGCACTAAAGAAACACGTTTAGAACTGTACGAGGGTAATGTTAGTGTTAAATAAAAGGAATATATCATTGATAAACTACAAAAAGACACTCCAAATTATAAAAAAGGTAAGTAATATGTTATTTAACAAATGCAACAAGATCCCGTTAGTCTAGCGTTTTTAAAAAAAGGATATTTTAAAGCTCAAATCGTTACGTTATGTGCTTTTAAACACAAAGTTTCTTGTAAAGGTAATTGAAATATCATTAAATAAATAGCTAGATTAGTAAAAGACACCTTTATAATGTAACCACAAAACAGTGTATTCACGGTTTCAAAAACGGTCTTTTAAAGTCGAAAAACAGACAAGGGTTATGTTTTAATTTAATATAAAGTAGATAATTTCATAATAAACCGTGTTTAAGGCATGAAATTACTTGAATGCTTATTTATTTATGTGTACTCACGTGTAAAAAGTAGGGTTAAGGGATTGATCCTTGCTAAAAGCTCATACCTGCATCTAAAAACAAACTAATCACACATTTCAAATAATTTAAGTTATACATGACACTGCATTTCAAATTATTAGAAAATTAATTATAATTATTTTAATGAACAATTTTTCGGACCAACGTTATACATTGTAATCAGCTGACATGTCATTTCAGAAAAATCTCTGGGGAATTTGCAAGATACCAACCTAAAATATAAGGTCAACAGATATCTTAGAGAATATAGATAGTTATATTTATAGGTTTTTTTAAATGAAAAAGCTTCAAACAACATTAGTTAAAACACTATATAGTCATAAAAACAAAAGAAAAACTCTTATTGCAACTTTCACACGTTGAAGGCGCCAATTCTTACAATTTAAAAGTCGTAAATACAACACCGCAAGCGCGGTTTACTAGACACCACGGGCAGTTGGTAACGCTAATCTTTGTACAGATTTTGGCGCGCCCATCTGTCAATGACGTCACCATTAACAAATTAAATACGCCATTGACGGAAAATATGCGAATTTTGAAACAATAGTTTATAACAGCGAAATACTCACATGAATATGTCCCTGAGTTAAAGTTGGTTTCTGTTGAAGTCTATCAGGGCTACTGATGGCCCTTTTAAGGCAATTAACGGAGGGTACGCCTAACGTCCATCCAAATGGCTTCGACTTGATCTCAGGGCTCCACTCCGGAGTGATTAAAGATGGTGCTCCGGCGTGGAATGCGGTTCGGTCAACGGCAACAAATTACCTCTACCCATGTAGGGAAAGGGCAGGAACAGGTATAAGGGCGACAAACAGAGATAATCAGGCAAGGAGATCTACATAAATAAAGATAAGGCACGATACGATACCTGACAAAACCGCTCTTCACGAAGGTCAGAGGCCAAAAAAAAAACCGTTTCCTAAGCGTCTTTCGGAAACTCCCCACTTTTGTTCTTTCACGCGTCGGCGCGAAGTTCCCGCGCGATCTCGCGCAAACGCCCTCTGGCGTGACGAAAATACACGCCAAGTCTTTTAAATTTTAAGGCGCGAAAACTTCCGGACATAAAAATTAAGCTAAGACAATGTTTAGTGCCAATTTGGCACGTAACAATGGCTTAGGTCTAACTGTAGTTAGGTCCGTAAATGATTTGTTAGAGGCTTGCAAACAATTAGAAATTAATAAACAATTAGCTGGTAGTTGTCGTCGGTCTACGAGCAGTGTTATTAATAAATTAGAACCAGATTTAGCCTGCGCATTGGATACTCCAGAGGTAAAGTTTTTAGGGAAAGGTAACACTAGAAATCTTCACAGGGTAGGGACCAAAGCTATTCAGTGTTGGAATTGTCATGAAACGGGTCATCTTTTTAAGTCTTGTCCTAATACTCGAACTAAGAAATTTTGTTTTGGCTGCGGTGCCACAGATGTTACAAAATATACTTGTACTAAGTGTTCGGGAAACGGGGTAAGAAGTCGTCGTGTAGCCGGTCGGCGATCTTAAATGCTAAGGCTGACAATTCCTGGTCTTCTTGGTTAAATGTTGTGCGAACTGAGTTTAAATGAGATCACTAATAAATTTTTGTGTATAGGAAATGATCCTCGGCCTTATTTACAAGTCAGTATTTTTGACATTCCATTCACTTGTTTATTGGATAGTGGTGCTACACAAAGCATCGCAGGAGACAAAGGTCTTCGTAAATTAGAAAAACTTAACATTCTTCTGCATTCCCAGACTTCACAAGCAAAAGTTGCTGATGGACGCAAATGTAATGTTGTAGGAGCAGCACATTTACCAGTTAAGCTGAACAAAAAATCACATTAATAGAAGCCTTACCAGATGTGGTAGAAGAGATAATATTAGGCATGGATTTTTGGCTTTTGACGGAAATTGTTCCTTCATTTAAAGACATGACTTGGGAATTTAGGAAGACCACACAAGTAAATGCTATTTGCACAAAAGATAGTTTGGGTGTAGACAAACGTAATATTTTGGGCGGTGTTGTAAATTCTTTTCTTGGAAAAATACCTAATACCCTAGGTTGTGCGAAAGGTGTTAAACATGCGATAGATACTGGTAGAAGTGAACCAATTAAACAAAGGTACTATGTGGTTTCTCCATATATAAAGAAAATTATGGATGAGAAGATCGATAAAATGATTAAGTTAGGGGTAATTGAGAAATCTAATTCACCATGGAGTTCACCGGTTGTAATGGTAAAGAAACAATCGGGAGACTATCGATTTTGTATAGATTTTAGAAAAGTTAATGGAATTACCAAACGTGATGCCTATCCCGTACCTTATATATCTAACCTTTTAGATCATCTAAGAGATGCAAGGTTTTTATCCTCTATTGACCTGCAATTCGCATACTGGCAAGTGGAGTTAGAGAAATCCAGTAGGGAAAAAACTGCATTTACAGTACCAGGTAAAGGTTTATTCATTTTTACGGCTCCTTTACGGTCTAAGTAATGCTCCTGCCACATTTCAACGTTTAGTGGACACTATATTCGGTCTGGAGTTACAAGAATACGTGTCAGTGTATCTCGATGATATTATTATTGCCACCTCAGACTTTGACACTCACATTCAAGTTCTTACGGGAGTTTTTAATCATCTCTTGACAGATGTTCTTACAGTTAATTTAGACAAGTGTGAATTTTTAAAGAAACGATTGAAATATTTGGGCTATGTTATTGACAAACTAGCACTGAGAACAGATTCTGAGAAAATTGAATGCATGATTAATTATCCAATACCAAAATTTACTAAAGATGTTAGAAGGTTTCTAGGACTCGTATCTTGGTATCAGAGATTTGTCGAGAATTTTGCTAGTTGTGTGGCACCGCTTAATCGCTTGACAAGGAAGAAGGTAAATTTTTTGTGAAATTTTGGATGCCTAAAAAGATCGAAGCAGAACAAGAATATTTTCAAATTTTAATTTGGGTGTATACCTACTCGTTAGAATCCCGAGGTATATGTCACAATCGTGACAATACGAGCTCACACACCTCACATGCAACATACGAGTATTTGAACACACAAAAGATTGAATTGATGAGTCATCCGCCTTACAGCCCCGACTTGGCACCCAATGACTTCTTCTTGTTTCCAGTAATTAAAGATAAACTGTGTGGACAACGATTATCATCGCCCGAAGAAGCGGTTAAGACTTTCAAAACGCATGTTTTACACCTACCATCTTCTGACTGGACAAAGTGCTTTGAAGGGTGGTTTAATCGCATGCAAAACTGTATAGATCTTAAAGGCGATTATTTTGAAAAACAATAAAACTATTTTTCATCAAATTGATTTGTTTATTCTTTCTCTTCTCAATACATAAGTAGCGTCCCTTGTATTGTATAAAAATGGAATTCTATATTTCTGTATGTTCTCCACATAAAAATCGTCTTCGAGTTATAGCTTTTGGAGAAGTCCTAAATCTATTTACTAAAAACAGAAACCTATTGACTAACTTAACTTAAACACAGATGCACTTGTAAGTAAATTTAATGTATACATTTTATAATTAGGTACTAACCTACACACCAGTATAGTTTCAGCATTAGGTTTTTTTTGCTTCAATTTTCTTGCAATCGGGAGATCAGTTTTGGGATTAAAAGTTGCCTGGTACTTCCTCTCATTCGCTACAACATGAAAATTCCAACACAATGGTTGTCTCTTTCTCTCTCTCTCTCTCTCTTTCTATCTATGGACAGTAATTTTCCTAAAAAGAAACTGGTTCACTTGGCAGGAAATTATCCGAACTTAGGGTGCTTTGTCTTGTTTGCTAACCTCTACTTAAGGTAATTAGCCTACCAAAGCGGCATGTTTAGAGTTTAGATGTTGGAACGGAGTCTTTCTTTAAAAAATGGAACTGATCTTTTTAAAACCACTCGAGACAATTTCGACAAACTTTGGACGGATGAATCAAAATTGGACGTCTTTTTGTCGCTTTCTCCATCTACACTTTATATATTTAAACTTAAGTAATTCGAATTTTAGACAAATCAGAGTCAGTAAAAAACTATATATGACCTGTTTTTGTATTTTCTAGACAGAACAAACCAAACTGTATTAATTACCAGCATGACCTCACCTCTATCCTTTTTAAAAACTGACAAGAATTTTATAACCTTTAACTATGGATCAAATATGATGCAAAATAATTCTCTTTTAGAATAGAATTTATAGAAGCCTAAAACTTATATGTCCTACAGGGAATAATATAATCTTATTAATGGACTTTACTTACACAGAAACTATTAAAATGAAATTTGATTATAATTATTTTGAAGGGAATGTCGCATCCCCTGTAATTAATAAGATTTTTTCCAAAGATTTTGAGTGAATTAAGACAAATCGGCATATATAGTGAAAAACGGACACCAAGGCAACAACCCAAAAGTATGAAATATATCGGAAAATTGGGTGTGAGTAAATGAAGGTATGTGTATTTGTGTCGGTGCATCTATGTTGACTTAACCTAGGTGAAATTTTCAATGCCATAGGTGCTATGGGTTGTGAAACGTTTTCCTTCTTACCTTTAAAAGTAGAGAACACCTACGATGAGACTATTGGGTAGGTTTTGGTGAAGTCATAACCCTCAAAATAACAAGGTGTGGGGTTCCCTGATCTTGATCAGAAAATATTCCTAAGAGAAGAAATAAAAAATATGTTGAAATTGGTGTAAAATGTAAAGTACACCAAATTTTAACTGAATTCAATCAAACATTTGTGATATAAAGAAAATATTTAATCATAACGGATAAGTGAACAGGAGAGAGGAGAGGAGAGAGGCCTTTATTCACACCTGTTTTATATGTTAATTCATAAAAATTATTAGACTTTTTTTTTTAATAAAAAATGGTCCTGACAAAACCAAGTTCCTACGTCAAACTGAATATTCAACTTGAAATAGTACCTCTCGTCTACATAAGTCATAATTAATTTTTGCTTTTTGATAAACATGGTCTAATTTCTTACCTGTATCTTTATAAACTTTGTCAAGTTCAGGTACCATGTCCTTTAAACTATTTCAACTTTCGAAAGATAAGTCTTGTATATTTTCAGAATCTTCTGCCTTTCCAAAAGAAGAATCAACAATGACCACCTCTCTTCCGAAATTCGCAAAATACGGAGTTATATTAATATCTTCGTGCACTGTAGTGCGTACAGCACAACCACCCATAGGTAAATATTGTTACGAGCTACTATTAGGCAACCTGTCAAACACACAAGCGCCGTAAGCAATGTATATACTACAGAAGCTTCGAACCTTCTAGCATATATCGGAATATGAATCATCTATTTTATTCAGGGTATATATAAGACCACTGATGAAGTACAGAGTTAGTCTATATCTAAATGTCGAATATAAATTATATCGTGTAAAGTTAATTAGTTACGCTTTTGAAAGTCCAAGAGTAAATATAAATTTGTGTTATGTGAACGTGTATATTGTACCGCCAGTTTGTAGAATACATAAATAGATAAAAGTGTAATAAATAAATTATAGTAGTGTTTAGTGTTGTTAAGAAGACTTATGGTTAAGGAATTAGTTTAAGAAGATATTAGTGCTTATAAATAGCATTAGTGTAATAGTGCTTCATTGTTAATTGGAGTGAAAACATCTATAAATAAGGCATATACTGTTAATTAGACTTGTGAACAGTGAGTAATAAAGACTTGTTATTACTTGATTCAAATTGATGAAATGCGTTAATAGTAGCCCGCTACACTGGTGTCAGGCTCTGTGGGATATATAGTAATTAATTTAAAAAAAGCACAAGTCCAAAGACATTTAAGTAGTTTGTATATGCCTGTTACAAGAACCCAAAGTAAATGAACGCAGAAACTTTAATGAATTTCCTTAAGGATTTTAAATCCGGTATGGAAGACAGGTCGGCTAAACTAGAAGTGACACTTAGTGAAAATGCTGAGAAAATGGAAGAGAGGTCGGCTAAACTAGAAGTGACACTCAGTGAAAACTTAGTGAGGTCAGTTGAATTGGAATCGACCCTTAAAGAGTTTAAATACAGTATGAAACTAGCACTTATTGAATATGCTGAAAAAATGGAAAAGTTAAGTGAAAATGCTGCGAAAATGGGAGCAAAATTGAATGAAAGTACAGCCACGTTAGAACAAAGATTAATGGAAAGCTCCATTCCATTGAAAAAAGATTTCACTGAATAGGTAAAAACAGTTGAGCAAAAATTGGACAGTAAATTGGTAAAAATGAAAGAAGATGTGATGAGGCTGCAAGAACAAATGATTTCACTAACAATGAGGCCACTTGAATTAGTAAACCAAGTTGTAAATCAAAACATCTCAGAAATAAGGAGCATGGAAGGAAGCGAGTCAATACCGTCAAAATTTAAAGTGAAACCACTCACGTTCGATGGTAAAACAACTTGGCCCACATATTTGAAACAATTTGAAGCTGCTCCAATAGCCAATGGTAGGTGCAACAAAGAGTGGTCCTACGGGGGGAAGTTTTTAATATCTTACAAACGATTCCCGATCACCAGCAGAATGATTACGGCCTTTTAACATCAAAGCTTGAGATGAGATATGGAGACGCTCACCTTCAACAGGTTTACCATGCACAAGTTAAGAACCGCTCGCAAAAGACAAGTGAAAGCTTCGAAGAATTTGAAGCTGACATTGCCAGATTAGTGAGATTGGCATACCCAACGGCACCAGCTAGCTTTCTCGAACAATTGGCTGTTCAAACATTTGTGGATGGCGTTAAAGACAGCGAAATACAGCAAGCGCTAAGATTAGCACGGCCAAAAATGTTAGATAACGCACTGGTTTATGCGCTTGAATTTGAAGCAGTCAAGCAAAAATCACACAGGGTGAGTCACAAAGTGCGGTCCGCCTTAGAAGAACCTGGTCAATTGCAGAACCGCATAGCAGAAATAATCAACCGTGTGTTTGAAAAGCAAAAGACGGAAAGGCTGGAAAGACAACGACCACAGAAATGGCATCAACCGGTTGAGTAGCAGGAAAAACTAAAGCAAGTCGACGTAAGGGGGCGAATGTCGACAGCACAACGTAGTGCCCCGGAGATTATCATCCATGCGGCATCGTCAATGGGAAGTCTGGACAGTATTTATATCGATGGTGAAATTAATGGTAGGGTTGTCCGATTACTCGTGGATACAGGAGCAACAAGGACTATTGTAACACAAGATTTGGTTGGTCGTCGAAAAGTGGTATCTGCATCGGTATGTCTTCGAACGGCAAGTGGTGATAAAATTTCTACTCACGGAGAGACTGCTGTTACGTTGGCAATTGGAGATAAACTAATTAATCATCGGGTGGTGGTAGCTGAAATTACAGAAAAAGTGATCTTGGGAATGGATCTCATGAGAGAATATGGGTTTCATGTGAACATGAAAGAAAATGTGCGTCGGATAGATCTCTGGTTCTCAAACTGTGGGTCGCGACCCCCAGGGGGGTCGCGTGGTGTGTCCAGGGGGGTCGCGGGATAAGGAGGAAAATCAAAAAAACAAATCAGTCATAGCTGTAGTTTTTATTAATAACAAAATTTATAGGCTACACAAATTTGTAATACACATACAAGTTGAAAAAGGCCTAATACTATTTAATGGGAAACATGAGCTTGTTTGGAATTAACCAATTTTTTTATGTCCGGAATGAGTTTTGTAATACACAAAAGAATGTCATTTTCCAGGGTCAAACGATTTCTTGATTTTGTTTTGATATTCACCATTATGGAGAAACCTTGTTCACAGTTATAAGACGTAGAAAATGGCATCAAAGTCTGTAATGCTTTTCTGGACAGTTCTGGGTATTCATTTTTAATACCTATCCAAAATTTGTCGATACAAGCACTGTTAAAAGTGAGTTTTGCTGACTGATCACTTGAAATTTCGATCAGTTGATCATGTTGACGAGCAGTTAGCTCAGCCTTTGTTACGACTTGATCACTGAACGGATTGACTACCCACAAAACCCCACTTGTATCCTTATTTGGAATGTAATCTGTCAACTGTTCAATCAAACCTTCGAGATGAGAAGATACTAGTAAGGAGAGAGATGAAGTGTCAAGGGATGTACAGTAGGATGTAGACAGAAACTCTATAAACTCTTGAGTTAGTGTAAAATTTTCAAAATCTTCTTTCTTAACTCTTGCGTTCCAAACACTGAGTTTTTTTATAAATGCATTTACTCTGTCTTGAGCATATAGCATATTTTTGTCTGGTTCTTGTAGGGATAAGTTCAAAATATTAAGGTGAGAGAAGATGTCAGCCAAATAAGCAAGCTTAACCAACCACTTTTCATCACTGAAAAAAGTGGAAAGTTCGGGTTTACTATCAACCAAAAATAACAACATTTCTGACTTTAATCCAAACAGTCTTCTTAATACATTACCACGGGATAGCCACCGTACTTCAGTGTGAAATAAAAGATGTTTATGCAAGGCTCCTACCTCTTCACACAAAATATTAAACATCCTACTTTGCAGCAGGCGACTTTTGATGTAGTTCACTATCTTGACAGCTTCATTTAAAACTTGCCGTAATTCATCTGGCATTTTCTTAGCTGCCAAAGCTTGCCTATGTAAAAAGCAGTGGACCCAGCTTGCATTCGGTATAAATGATTTCAACCTGGCAATCAAGCCACTCTTCTTTCCCGTAAGGGCCATTGCTCCATCACTACAAATTGAAACACATTTCTTCCAATCAAATTCAAAAGGTTCAGTTGCTTGAACAAACACCTTATAAAGACTTTCACCTGTTGTATTATTCGGCAGGGGCTTACAAAACAAAATATTTTCATGAATAGCATCACCGTAATCGTACCGGATGAAGCATAAAAACTGAGCACAGTTGGCAACATCTGTTGACTCATCCAACTGAATTGCAAAAAAAGTACTGTCTTTTATTTGCTTCTTTAGCTGGTTCTGAACATCTTCAGCCATGCCACATATTCTTCTTGAAATAGTATCATTTGATAGCGGGATTTTTTCAATTTTTCAGCATCTTGAGGACTGATTATATTTGAAACCATATCAATTGCAACAGGAAGAATTAATTCTTCAGCAATTGTATGGGGTTTTCCTTTTTAGCAATCTTCAGTGCTACCTCGTATGAAGCTTTAAGAGCATTCTTATTAACATTAGCAAGATCCGTAATGTTTACCTGTTGACTTCGAAGGGATAACAGTTTTCTTTGGAAAAATTCCACTGGTTTGTCTTTCAAGGCAAAATGTTTAGTTTCAAGATGGCGTTTCATTTTCGAAGGCTTCATGCTTTCAGCTGACAACACTTCACTACACACCACATATTGAGGTTTGTTTGCCAGTTCAGTGAAACCGAATTGTATGTACGACTGGTCATATTTGCGGAATTTTGTCTTTCCGCACTCACTAGCACTAGCATCACTACTTGACGACGATCTTTTCAAAAACTTATCCATTGCTACTTTTTCTAACTGTATTTGCTCGCAATACTACTCACAAAGTACACACACAGTGTTCAGTGATCGACTCAAGAAGCCAGACTGTCGTGTCGTCTGCCGGGCACCGGCTAGCAGAGAGTGCGCACGCAAACAGGCCCCAAGAGTCATCATTGCTTTGTCCTTGTTCGTGCCACGAAGTGAGTTATCCCACTTTCTCTTATTATAAACAATTCAAGGGACAACAATTTGTATTTATTTTTACTAGTTAATAGTATTTTTATGGATAAAACTTAGCCAATAGTGTTTTTTTTCATTTTTGTTTATATTTAAAAATAGGGGGGTCGCCGAAATACTAGGTCTAAAAAGGGGGTCGCAGTGGCAAAAAGTTTGAGAACCCCTGGGATAGATGATGATGAGATTCCGTTTCAAGGGACGAGTAACCAGGCGATGCAAGTTTGAATGATTTGTGATATGAAAATACCTGAGAAGACCAGGAGAATTACGCCGAATTAGGTCGTATTATTGAGTGGAAAAGTAGATGACAACGATTAGCTTGGGAAAAAATTAGTATTTCAAGTAGGAGCCTGAAGGCATACTGGGCATAGTGGGACTCCTTGGTGATTGAAAATAGAATCTTGAAACGATGCTTGGAATGTGAAGATGGCACTGAGAGACGACCTCAAGTGATAGTGCCGAGAAGCAGAGTGCCGGAAGTGTTGCAGCACTTGCACAATGGTATTTCCGGAAAGCACTTTGGCATGAAAAGAACTCTCGAAAGAGTGAGAGATAGATTCTATTGGGGGAACTGCAAAGAAGATGGGAAAGAGTGGTGCCGGAAATGTGAGTTGTGCGCCTCTGGAAATGGCCCGGTTACAAAAGTTATATTGATGTGTGTAGAATTGAATACACTACAGTTTGGTGTAAAAATTTCTTGAACATTCTATTTGTTAAATCACTTTTTCAAATATTAATACTATCATAAGCAGCCATTTACACAATTACTTTCAATTATTAAATTATCTGTAGTGGACTACATGTGGTACTCACACTTGTAATTGTATATTATTATCTATATGTTTATCTATATGTTTATGTTTATGTTTATATGAACATTGTGCAGGGCTGTATTTGATAATATGTTACATTGCACCAAGTGTAAAAATACAGAGGAGGATGCCCAAATCTGGAACTGTGATCACTGTGCCAAAAAAAATTTGTCAAGGATGTGCAAAATTAACAGCATCAGAAATAAAATGCATGGTTTTGAAAAAAAATCATTCCCTTTGTTTTCTCTGTGAAGATTGTCAAGCTGGTATTAGTAAAAATACCACAAATAATGTAGAAATTCAATTAGAAATTTTTAAAATTGAATTACTTTATGAGCTAAAAAGTTTTGTGCAAGTAAGCATATTGGAATGCAAAAATTCGTTTCAAGTTCAGTTGAGTGAACTAAGAGCTTCACTAAAAACAATACAAAATGATATAGGAAAGCATGATACTGAAATAAATCGTTTTATAACGAAAATGGAATCTGAAATTGAGAAACTTAGCCCAAAGTTAGATGAGGTTACACCAATACTAGATGAAATTAATCCAAAATTAGAAATTATGAAGTCCAAACTGGTTGAAATTAATACGGAAAATGTCAACAAAACATTCGCACAGGTGGCTTCAAACAATAAAGTAATTGTATAACATAAAGATACTCAGGATAATAAGACAACTAAAACTGATCTTTTACATTGTGTCAATCCTATTAATGAAAGCATAAATATTAATAGCCTGAAGATGATCAGCAAGGGGGGTATAATAGTTGATTGTCCAACAAAAGCAGAAGTGGAAAAATTTCAAAAATTAGTAACTAATAAATTGTCTGAAAAATATGAGGAATCAGCAACAAATATGCAACCAAAGATACGTATTGCAGGAATTACAGAAAAGCATAAGAGCATGACCTAATAGAACTTATCAAAAAGCAAAATATAATTATGATTAACCCACAAGCACCTGTAAAGATTATCAATTTTAAACCATATAAGAAAAATGATCATTTATATCAATGTTTACTACAGGTAGACATGGAAACTTTCTACAAGATGTTAGATAAGGGTTATATTATGATAGGGTATAACTATTGTCAAGTTTTTAATGGATTAGAAATTAGGCATTGCTTCAAATGCTGTGGATTTCATCATCTAGCGAAACATTGCTCTAAACCAAAGGTTTGTCCTAGATGCTCTGAAAGCCATTTACTAAGGCACTGGAAAAGCAGAGGTATTAACATGCTCAAACTGCAAAATTTCGAATGCTAGATCGATGTAAACATTTGATGTAAATCATGCAGCATGGGATATTAACTATCCAGTTTATAAACAAAAAGTAGAAGAATTTAGACTGAATTTTTCAAAATAACATTACCAGATGCATTTATCGACAATACTTCTACTGATCGAGTTAAAACTAAATATCAGAAAAGTTTAACCTTGGCACATGTAAATATTAGATCCTTGATTCCATCATCTGGTGAATTAAAAAACATTGCAATGCGTTATAAATATGATATATTATGCCTTACAGAGACCTGGCTCTGTGAAGATTATTCTACCACCTTATTGACTATCCCAGGCTATGTCTTATTTAGAAGTGATAGAGTATCAAGAGGAGGGGGAGTAGCCATTTATGTGGCGTCTCCGTTAAATTGTAAAGTAATTGATACTTCTTTTTTAAAGTTGAACAATAATCAGAGGGAATGCAATATTAAACAATTGTGATTAGGTGCAAATATTAAAAACTCAAAAGTATTGGTCGGCGTCATTTATAGGCCACCTTATGTTTCAGTTAGTCAGTTAAACAGTTTAGAAACTCTATTGGCAACATTGTCAATAGAATTTGACTATACATTTTTCCTAGAGGATCTAAACATCGACTTTTCTGTAAAAAGCAAAGAGAATAAGTTGCTATCTGATCTGTTAAACACCTTTAATATGGTACAAATTATAAATGTTCCTACTAGAGTCACTAGTACCTGCAGCACCTTGCTAGATCTAATCTGTGTAGACAAAACAGCAAAGGTAATTCAGAGTGGTTCAATGGATATATATATATATATATATATATATATATATATATATATATAACGTAACTGATCATAGATTGACATACTGTGATATTCAAATTGAAATGCCAGTAAATAATAAAAAAGTGCATACATATAGGAATTTTAATCAGTTTAATATACTGTAACGGGCTACTACTACCGCGTTTCTTTAATTTAAAACAAGTAATAATAAAGGTCTTTATTACTCACTGTTCACAAGTCTAATTAACAGTATATGCCTTATTCATATATGTTTTCAGTCCACTTAACAATGAAGCACTATTACACTAATGAATTTACAAGCACTAATTTCTTCTTAAACTAACTTCTTTACCATAGGTCCATTAACAACACTAACACAACTATTTGCTTATACACTTCTATTTATTTATGTATACTACAAGCTGCATGTACATTAGACACAGCATATAACATTTATGTTTACTTCTAAAAGCTCAAACTACTATTACTTTACAACGTTATAATTTATATTAGACATTCTAGTGTAGACTGACCCTTGCATTTCTTAGCGGTCTTATATATACTCAGATTTAAATATATGACTCATCTTCTGGTAATTACGATAAGCTTCCAGGTCTGGCGAGAATGAACAGTGCTGGCGGCGTTTTGTGTGTTTGATTGCTAGAAGCATTCTAGAATCCTGAAGACTATGCAGACCCTACAACGCTTGTGTGTTTGACGGGTTGCCTAATAGTAGCTCGCAACAATACATATGGAACAAATAAATTGGAAGGATTTTGCAGGTATTCAAGATATTAATGAAAGAGTGGATACATTAAATGGTATGTTAATGGAAATTTTTAATCATCATGCACCGTTAAAGACAGTTACTATAAAGCATACACCAAAACCATATATTACACAAACCATAAAAGAAATTATAAAAATCAAGAATAAGGCTTTCAAAAGGTTTATAAGGACTAAAAATCAAATACACAAAGACTTCTACTTAGATTTAAAAAACTATCTGTCGTTTGCAATCAAAAAAGAAAAATCGGCATACCTTAACTATGAAATTAACAAGATAAACGGAAATTCTAAAAAATTGTGGGCAAAATTTAATGAATTAGGTATTACCAAAAGAAAATAAGAATTACCAGTTCAACTAAAAGATGCAAATCTCATACATAGGAAATTTATAGATACCAGCAAAAAATATATAGTGTAAGAAGAGAAGTTATTGACCAGTATACAACAAATTATTTTCTGCCTAATAATGTGCTTTCGTTCAAGTAGATTACTGAACAGGATGTCCTTACTTCTTTTAGAGGACTTAAATCGAAATGCATGAGAATCGACAACATTAGCTATGACATGATACTAAGAAGCCTGCCGTTTATTACAGAGGTATTAAGAGACATAATGAATCTTTCTCTATTAACTGGAGAATTTCCTGTGGGATAATTTAAGGCCGACTCCAAAAATGCATAATCCCTCATCTCCGGATGATTTAAGACCAATTAGTGTTCTTCCCTTATTAGCAAAGATGTTTGAAAAAATTGTTTGGTCAATGATGATGGAGCACTTAACTAAATTTGATATATTACCCAAAGTTCAATCTAGGTTTAGGGCAAAGTTTAGTACTACGTCTGCACTCCATAAAGTAACAACTGACATTACAATGGGTTTAGATAAATCTGAAAGTGCATGTTTAGTACTCCTTGACTTTAGTAAAGACTTTGATATGCTAAATCATGACCTTTTGATAGCTATCATGAAATACCATGTGGTGCGTAAAGATTGCGAAAGATTGCGAAATTCGAAGGACTTTTTAATATGTTTGTGATTCAACACAATGTGTAATGACATATGGTTATCGGCAGTAATGGCGAATTAAATTTATATCAAAATTATAATATAAATGCAACAAGTACAAATTATTAATTGATTATAACAAAACGAACATACCTCCAGTAGTTTTATGAGCAGGTACGGTAGACTGAAAATGGCGATGATTAAGCGGTTTGGTTCACTTGAAATCACGCACTTCGGCCATATGGAGCAGCTGCACTTGTTGTTGCTTTAAGTTCAAAATTACGAAAACGAATGATAACAAATGCCAAATCGTCTTCTTCTCTTCTGATTGGAGATAATTCGGCATATTTACGACAATTGGCGATTATAATACACCAATTTCAAAATAGTTTTATTAACAACTGGAGTTGTTTAAAAACGCGAAATAAAGTGTGTTTTATTTTAAAAAATTAATAAAACGGGAATACGAACCATAACTGCCCACCAAAAATAGCATGTAAGATGCTATTTTTTCAAATACAAAATTTTGACTTATAACTGCTGGTAGCTATAAGTTACACGAATACAATACAACAATACGAGTTTGGTTATATACATATGTAAATATATATATATATATATATATATATATATATATTTTATAGACACGAACACAAAATATTATTAATATATTTACATAGTTGCACAAATTTATTCATTGTGATGGCAACGGACACAATTTGACCATGGGACATTTTAGTATTCCCTTGGACGTTTGAACAGTAGCTACACGAGAAACGCCATCAATTCCCGGATGTAGTTGAATGATGCGAGCTAGTCGCCAACGAAGGGGAGATACTGAATCCTCCTTTATGATAACGAGAGTACCAATGTCAATGTTGTCTAATTGTTTAGATTTGAACCAACGAGCACGTTGATGTAATTGATGTAAATACTCCTTGTGCCACCGATCCCAAAATCCCTGCTGCAATGCTTGAATTAATTGCCAGCGCGACAAACGAGACTGTTTTATATGAGAAACAATAGGATCACGGAATCACGCCAAAGGTTCCAGGGTCAAAA
This sequence comes from Platerodrilus igneus, assembly GCA_036346225.1. Taxonomy (NCBI): domain Eukaryota; kingdom Metazoa; phylum Arthropoda; class Insecta; order Coleoptera; family Lycidae; genus Platerodrilus; species Platerodrilus igneus. The sequence continues at coordinate 482 of JARFIW010001686.1, read as the reverse complement.
AATGACCTGGAGTCAACGAATGCAGATCATTAGGATCGCTACTTAGACTGCATAGAGAGAGAAGGGGGGTTAAAATGCCAGACAATGGCTTCTGACTCGACAGATTGACGAAAATATTCTTGTAGTTGTCGATCAGTACCAACAAAGTTTGTTCCACAATCGCTGTAGATGTCTTGACAGCGACCGCTGCGAGCTATAAAACGTCGAAGACAGGCAATAACTGAGTCAGTAGACAGATCCAAAACAACTTCAAGATGCAAGGCCATGGTAACCAAACAAACGAACACACAAAGATACGACTTAAATGTTCTGGAGCCCCTCTTACGATATGGCGTAATAGTAAAGGGGCCAGCAAAATCTATTCCGACAGAGCTAAATGGTTTAGCCTGGGATACACGATAATGGGGTAAGTTACCCATAATAGGAACAATAGGTACAGGATTGATTCTGTAGCAACGATAACATTTCGACTAAATGCGACG